>OY740802.1:44989085-45312741 GCA_963514005.1 Raja brachyura | reverse complement strand
TGTACAATTCTGGTCTCCAAATTATAGGAAAGATGTCAACAAAATATAGTACAGAGGAGATTTACTAGAATGTTGCCTGGGTTTCAGCACCTATGTTACAGAGAAAGGTTGAACAAGATAGGTCTTTATTCTTTGGAGCGCAGAAGGTTAAGGGGGAACTTGATAGAGGTCTTTAAAATTATGAGAGGGATAGACAGAGTTGACGTGGATAAGCTTTTTCCATTGAGAGTAGGGAAGATTCAAACAAGAGGACATGATTTGAGAATTAAGGGACAGAAGTTTAGGGGGTAACATGAGGGGGAACTTCTTTACTCAGAGAGTGGTAGCTGTGTGGAATGAGCTTCCAGTGGAAGTGGTGGAGGCAGGTTCGATTTTATAATTTAAAAATAAATTGGATAGGTGTATGGACGGGAAGGGAATGGACGGTTATAGTCCGAGTGCAGGTAGATGGGACTAGGTAAGAGTAAGTGTTTGGCACGGACTAGAAGGGCAGAAATGGCCTGGTTCCGTGCTGTAATTGTTATATGGTGATATAAAAAATAAATCCTGTAATATCAGCTCAGCTGTTTCCTCTCCAGACTGACCTGCTGGGCATTTCCAGCATTCTTTTCTTTTAGATTCAAGTAATTTGTGCTCTACATTAAGGTTAACTAGCTTCTCCTATTTTGTATATTTCTACTAATGCGACTTGAATCAGTCATGATTGTGTTGGACTATCTAATCTCAAAAATGCTTCCCACACACTTATTTTGAACCTTTATTCTATTGGAGTTAATACCATCCGTTTACAATTCTGCCCCCACATCAGTTTTCTGAATTCTTTCAAAAGTCCCGAATTGTTCAAGACTAGACATTAATCGACAATCTGCATCAATCCCATTTACAAACTTCTATTTTTCTACTGTTGCCTTGATTTTGAAGTCCTGCTTTTTAAATTCCAAAGGCCACGAAAGTAGGTGGTGATTGAGGTTTTGACTGAAGTCACTCGGAAGTAGGATGAACCACCTCCACTTGCTCCGAGAGCCCGTGATGGCCATGCCCTTCCCATTTGCAGTTCATCAGGGAGGCCACCGGTTCTTCTGTGTTATAATGTGTTCTCTCTCTCTCTTCACCCACCCCACCCCAATGTAGCATGAAGAGTGAAAGACCTCAAGGATCATCCGACTCTGCAACTTCTGCTATTTTGTTTCTATGTAGAGTTAGTGCTCCAAATCCTGTGTGAATAAAGCAAATTATGACAACTTCATCTTGGGGCTAATTCTTTCTAATGGAACCATTCTACAGTGCCCTCCATAATGTTCGGGACAAAGACCCATCTTTTATTTATTTGCCTCTGTACTACACAATTTGAGATTTGTAACAGAAAAAAATCACATGTGGTTAGAGTGCACATTGTCAGATTTTATTAAAGGTCATTTTTATACATTTTGGTTTCACCATGTAGAAATTACAACAGTGTTTATACATAGTGCCCCCATTTCAGCGCACTATAATTTTTGGGACACAGCAACATCATGTAAATGAAAGTAGTCATGTTTAGTATTTTGTTGCATATCCTTTGCATGCAATGACTGCTTGAAGTCTGTGATTCGTGGACATCACCAGTTGCTGGGTGTCTTCTCTGGTGATGCTCTGCCAGGCCTGTATTGCAGCCATCTTTAGCTTATGCTTGTTTAGGGGGCTAGTCCCCTTCAGTTTTCTCTTCAGCATATAAAAGGCATGCTCAATTGGGTTCAGATCCAACAATTCTTTTGTTGCAGTATGTTTGGGATCATTGTCTTGCTGTAGAATGAACCGCCAGCCAATGCATTTTGAGGCATTTGTTTGAACTTGAGCAGCTAGGATGTGTCATACACTTCAGAATTTATTATGCTACTACCATCAGCGGTTGTATCATCAATGAAGATAAGTGAGCCAGTACCTTCTGCAGCCATACAAGCCCAGGCCATTACACCCCCACCACCGTGTTTCACAGATGTGGTATGCTTTGGATCTTGGGTAGTTTTGCTCTTGCCATTACTCCGATATAAGTTAATCTTCGTCTCATCTGTCCACAAGACTTTTTCCAGAACTGTGGTTGCTCGTTTAAGTATTTCTTGGCAAACTGTAACCTGGCCATCCTATTTTTGCGGCTAACCAGTGGCTTGCATCTTGCAGTGTGGCCTCTGTATTTCTGTTCATGAAGTCTTCTGCGGACAGTGGTTTCTTTATTATAGATAATTCTTTGTTATAGATTATTTTCTCTATCGGTTCCTTTATTATATATAATTCTTCCGTCATCAGCTGTGGAGGTCTTCCTTGGCCTGCCAGTCCCTTTGCGATTAGTAAGTTCGCGAGTGGTCTCTTTCTTAATGATGTTCCAAACAGTTGGTTTTGGTAAGCCTAGTTTGGCTGATGTCTAACAGTTTTATTCTTATTTCTCAGTCTCATAATGGCTTCTTTGACTTTCATTGGTACAACTTTGGTCCTCATGTTGATAAACAGCAATAAAAGTTTCCATAGGTGATGGAAAGACTGGAGGAAAGACTGTGCTGAGAGCTCTCTTATACCTGTATGAAGGAGACAATTAAACACACCTGAGCAATTACAAACACGTGTGAAGCCATGGGTCCAAAACATTATGGTGCCCTGAAATGGGAGGACTATGTATAAACACAATTGTAATTTCTACATGGTGAAACCAAAATGCATAAAAATACCATTGATTACAATCTGACAATGGGCACTTTAATAACATTGATTTGAGCATAGGAGCAGGGAGGTTCTAGTGCAGTCGTGCAGGGTCTTGGTGAGACCACACCTGGAGTATTGCGCACAGTTTTGGTCTCGAAATCTGAGGAAAGCCATTTTTGCCATAGAGGAAGTACAGAGAAGGTTCACCAGACTGATTCCTGGGATGTCAGGACTTTCATATGAAGAAAGACTGGATAGACTCGGCTTGTACTCGCTAGAATTTAGAAGATTTAGGGGGGATCTTATAGAAACTTACTAAATTCTTAAGGGGTTGCACAGGCTAGATGCAGGAAGATTGTTCCCGATGTTGCAGAAGTCCAGAACAAGGGGTCATAGTTTAAGGATAAGGGGTAAATCTTTTAGGACCGAGATGAGAAAAACATGTTTCACACAGAGTGGCGAGTCTCTGAAATTCTCTGCCACAGAAGGTAGTTGAGGCCAGTTCATTGGCTATATTTAAGAGGGAGTTAGATGTGGCCCTTGTGGTTAGAGGGATCGGGGGGGGGGGGGGGGGTATGGAGAGAAGGCAGGTACAGGATACTGAGTTGGATGATCAGCCATGATCATATTGAATGGCGATGCAGGCTTGAAGGGCCGAATGGCCTACTCCTGCACATATTTTCTATGTGATTTTATTCTATTACAATTCTCAAATAAGAGGCAAATAAATAAATGATGAGCCTGTCCCAAACATTATGGAGGGCACTGTATGCACTGTCTGTTCACGCCCGCTGCATGGCATAGAGAGGAAGCATTTTAGTGCAGAGGATCCGTCACTGGGAAAAGCAAAGAAAATCCCCAATAACCTCACTTTACCATTAACCACACTGAGGCAATAATTGATAGTACGCACAGGACCATGTATTTTCCACCAATGACTTTCCTGTATTTTTATAGAACCCAGACCAATTAATAGATCTATAGCATAATAAAACTAAGCTCAAATAAGTGCAGTGTGATAAAGAAAGGATCTAATATCTTAACTCAGTTTGTATTTCTTCAGAAGATAGACACAAAATGCTGTAGTAACTGAGCGGTGAGACAGCATTTCTGGAGAGAAGGAATGGGCAACATTTCAGGTCGAGACCCTCCTCAGTTTGCATTTCTTCAGGTTCAGTTAAAGGTGAGGAACGGATAAGTTTATGTCATAGGAGCAGAATCAGGTCATTCGGCCCATTGAGTCTACTCGACCATTTAATCATGGCTGATCTATCTTTCCCTCTCAACCCTATTCTCTTGCCTTCTTCCCATAACCGTTGACACCCGTACTAATCAAGATTCTGCCAATCTTTGCCTTAAAAATACCCAGTGATTTGGATTCCGCAGCCATCCGTGGCAATGAAGCCCAGAGATTCAACACCCTCTATGACAAAAAAAAAATGCAGATCTCCTTTCTAAAGGTACGTCCTTTTGTTCTGAGGCTATGCCCTCTGATCCTAGACTCTCCCACTCGTGGAATCATCCTCCCCATATCCATTCTATCCAGGCCTTTCACTATTTGTTATATTTGAATGATATACCCCCCGAATCCTTCTAACACCAGCGAGTGCAGGCCCAGTGCCATCAAACGCTCATCATATGGGATTATTCTCGTAATCCTCCTCTGGACCCTCTCAAATGCCAGCACATCCTTCCTCGGATACCGGACCCAAAACTGCTCACAATACACCAAATGCGGTCTGACCATTGCCTTAAAGGCTCAGCATTACATCCTCATTTTTATATTCTAGTCCTCGTGAAATAAATGCTAACATTGCATTTGCCTTCCTTACTACCGATTCAATTTACCAATTAACATTTAGGGAATTGTAGCACCACACCTGCAGCTTCGGAATCCTCTTCCCATTTAGAAAATAGTCTATGCCTTGCAAGGTGAAATATAAAAATTCACTCATTCATCCAAGAAAACAAACTCCTGGACCCACCGAACACTAACCTTTGCGCATCTAACTTTGTTCTTCCCACATTTCCATCAACTATCCCAGATTCTATCAATCACTTACCTCGAAGGCAAGAGGATATTTACAGAAGTCAATTAAATGCCCAGCACACACCTCTTTGTGGGCGTGGGAAGAACGTGTAGACTCCACACAGACAGCTCAGGGGGTCAGGATTGGACCAGTGACATGAGCTGCGAGGCAGCAGCTCCATTGTGCTGTTTACTTTATCCACAATATCTTGCAAACTACTGCCTGAGAGGCACAGAATATAATCCAGTGAACTTGATGTTTTTCAAACAGCACTCTTTATGAAACATTTAATAGGATGCAAGTGGACATAAAGGCCAGGTTTATTTCCAATTGTTTTATAGAAAGATTATACAAACTCCATTCCAATGATAGTCAATAACAGCCAAGACCCATTCCCTTTTCATTATTAAAAGTTTGAAATAAAAAGGAAATGATGTACTTTCAAATGCGATATTATCTCCCCCAAAATTCTTGCTCATTCTCCAGACCTGATATTGATCCAGATGACAGGGACTCAGTGTAATAGAGAATGATCCGTCTTTACTGAATTCCACTTTAAAGATAGTTTGACACACTACTTTTGAACTATGAAGAAATCGACTACAATTGAACATTCACATTGTGAAATCAAGGTAGCTGCAAGGTAGCTGATTAAGAAGCAGCAGAGACGTTTGGCAAGTGCTGCGTAATGTGTGGCCAGGGCTTAGATTAGTAAGAGACATTTAGAGGAACACAAATATCTTTAAGATCCAAGCAGAGTCAGTAATCCATTAAGCTACCAATTATCATCTTGCTTGGATAATATGTACCATGCCGTTCAAGGTTCTGAAAAACAAACTTACACAATTGAGGGAGCCAAGATTTCAGTAAGAATGCAAGCCAATCAAGGTTAAAACAATAACAACAAAATATCTCAGATTAGGGGAGCAATTTCAACGCGGCATAGACTAAATTGCACTCTGCTTGAGATGAGAGCAGCATACAAATACTATCTGTTTAAAAGGTCCAAAACAAACTTGTGAAATCCATGCAAGTATCTCTGGTCACGACCTGTTAGTGTTATGGAACTTCATCAAGCCTAAAGGTTCCAGGCTCACGTCTCAAGACTGGGGCTGAGAAGGGTTATTCCCATGCAGGAGTACCATCAATGGATTAAAACAGTTCATTACCAATAAGCTTGTGAGACACACCATTTTTTTAGTTATATGATTGTAGCCTCTGTGAGAAGGCCAAGAGTTGGACATCAACAACCTACATATGATGCTGTGGCCAAGGGCAAACGTCAATGCTTCTACTTCCTCAGAAAGCAGAGGAAATTCGGCAAACCTACAAATGCACCAAAGAAAGAATCCTACCCAGATGCATCGCACCTTGGTCTACCCAAGATCATAGGAAATTGCAAAGAGTTGCAAACATAGCCCAGTCCATCACACAACCAGCCCTCCCTCCCATCTACACTTCACACTGCTTTGGTGAAACACAAGGATCATTCAAACTCTAGTTATACCAACTTGTTTCCCTTCTTTTGCATTTCTGATGAAAGGTCATTGATCTGAAACGGTAACTGTCTCCACAAATGCTGCCTGACCTGTTGAGCTTTTCCAACACTTTTTGTTTTTATTTCAGTTTGTGTACAGACCAGCTCAGCAAGAGATTAGAATACAAGGATTGGTTTGGGATTCTAAAAAGATGCAAGTTAAATGAACAAAGCAGATCATTTACACAGTGATTGCATGACCAGGCACCAGGCTCACCAGTACAAGTAAACTGTTCACTGATGGGACAACATGTAGGCTTATTAATTGGCAAAAATTGCAGTTTTGGCCCAGGAAAGAAATGAGACTATTTAGTCATAGGATTCGATTCACTGGGTACACTAATATCAATGCAAAAGGGATACTCAGACAAGCTAGAACACGAGATTGGAAATCCTCATATTGCGGATGGTCTTTATTGATCTTGTACAGCTCGATCACGATTGACAGATCTACAACCACCAGAATCTTCCCTTTGTAAAGACCATAATACTCTCCCAGACCCAATATATTTGGAAATAATCTGTTCTTCCAAAGTGCAAGAATAGAGAATAAACAATTTGTACCATAACCACTTGACTGATATCCCTATGACACTGAATTGTGATGTTTAACGTTACAGGTCAACTATCAACCCAGTAATTTCCCATGGTTTTATAAACTGCACTAACCTGGGCTCCATTAATCATTAGGAAAAAATACGTAAAGTGCTGGAGTAACTCAGTGGGTCAAGCAGCATATCTGGTGAACAGGAATAGGTGACGTTTCAGAGGCTGAAGGGTCCTGACCCAATATCACACCTATCCATGTTCCACAGAGATGCTGCCGGCCACACTGAGTTACTCCAGCACTTCCTTGTGTTCATTAATCATTAGTTTAAACATACAGCTCACCAGTATACTGGGTTTACATGGTCTTTTTCAACCAATCATCATTCCATTATCACCCAACAGAAGACCACCCTGTGGCTCAGGAGGTTTACGCAGTGATCAGCTCCAGGAAGAGTCCTGCAATATGCTGTCAGCTGATCACAGCCGAAGTGTGTACTGTGGTCAGGGTGGGAACAAAAGGCCAGGGAATGAATCCTGATTAGTATTTAATGCTTTTTGCTGGAAGTTCAATGACAGCTCTTGCTTGGACTCTGCGGTTTACTCCCATCATTCAAATGACTGCTACAACCCATTTTGGAATTTCAAGCATGGGCAAAGTACTCAAGGGTGTCCAGCACCCGAGGGACTGAACTCTATGGAATCTGTGCCTTTGGGAAGGAAGTTGGCAAGAGAGAAAAAAGATATGAAAATTATAGTTCTGTGCACATTACTTTTAGAAAATTAAACCAGCCCAGACTTTTAAAAAAAGCCAGAAGGGCATTCAATAAATTGTATGCCAATACCTAGGTGTAATTAATATACTGTACAGTGCCCTCCATAATGTTTGGGACAAAGACCCATCATTTATTTATTTGCCTCTGTACTCCACAATTTGAAATAAAAATGTGATTGAAGTACAGATTGTTAGATTTTATTAAAGGGTATTTTTAAACATTTTGGTTTCACCATGTAGAAATTACAGCTGTGTTTATACATAGTCCCCCCCCATTTCAGGGCACCATGTTTGGGACATATGGCATCACAGGTGTTTGTAATTGCTCAGGTGTATTTAATTGCCTCCATAATGCAGCTACAAGAAAGCTCCCAGCACATAATCTTTCCTCCAGTCTTTCCACCTTTGCAAACTTTTATTGCTGTTTATCAACATGGTGATACCAAAAATATAAAAATTAAAATCTGACAATGTGCACTTGTATTTAATTCTTTATTTCGAACAGAATAAAAGAATTAAAAGCAAGTGTGAAACAGCATACAAAAAACAAAACCAGAATATTTATAAAGTGTCATAAACAATATCTATAAATGAATGAATTTGTATGTGTCCGGTAAAGGAGCAGGAAGAAGCCAAAGCTTATTAATTCACACTTAAACCACATTTGATTTTTTCGATTACAAATCACAAATTGTGGAGTACAGAGGCAAATAAATAAATGATGGGACTTTATTCCAAACATTATGGAGGGCACTGTATATATTACAAACTATGAGCGTTTAATAAGCTGCACATGTACTGTTCAAGCAGATTCAAATACTCCGAGAAACAGATCATTCAAACTCTGCTAACTGCAACTTAGTTTTAACAATGTCATGAAAATATTACTGTGAATGGATTATACCCATTTTAAACTCTCACTCGAGTTTCACACTGAAAGCTGTTCTATTGGCCACTTGCATCTTAACATGACCAGGAAGTTGCCAAATGACACACACTTGAAGTAGATGTTTAAAATATCAAATCAGAATGGGACATTAAAGAAAAATCCGATGTTAAACGTGCTCCTTCCTTTATACATTTAATCCAGGCAGTGCTGGCTCGTAGGCAGCTTTGACTTGTATCCAGTGACAGAACATTTCTCACCCTCCCACAGGCATAACAGATGGGTTCAGAAGCCCAGAGGATAGTAATCAAAGACAAAAGGCAGCAGTCCATGGTTAAAATAAAAGCGTTTGCACCAATCACCAACCAGCTCTTGCACAATTCCCAGTCTGTGCTGTGAATAAACAGACCCCACAGCCTGAACACCGTGGTATTGTGCTGAATCGTCAGATTGACAAAGCATCAGTCCAGTTGGTCTAAAAGGCCTACATTAGTCCTCACTGAAGTCTTTATCAACACTCATGTAGGCTTTATCAATGTAGCTAATGATTGCACACGGGGCAGTCTGGTCTGGATGGAGCAGCAGTGAAACAGTCTCTTTCCAGTAACTGAAATGAATGCAGGAGCTCTGTGGGGAAACAAGATGGAAATCCAAATTATAAATAAATCATTAATACACATAAGATAGACACTGATAACTCCTCATTACTTTAGTCACTCCGTCCAAAGAGCAGCAATGGATACTGGGAGAGCCCAGGGTTCCAGAACCACAGGACACCGACTACATCCTGCATCCTGGTGTTGGGGAACCAGTGGCCAGCTCTTTGTAAAGCTTCTCGCCAGACCATCCCTAACTTGGTCCTTGCTGCCCTCTCTAAGCAATTCCTCTTTGAAAGCCTCAATTACCTGTGTTCCATCAGGTTGAGATTCTTGACCTTGCCAGTCCCAGCACAAGAATGCCTCACTGCCCATGTTGTCCTTCATTTTGAATCTATGTCTCTGATGTTTGAATCCACAATTTTGAGGTTCAAACCATGTACACCCAACTCTTGGTTCCTGCAGTGCCCAGAACAAAGAGCAGTACAACATAGGAGCAGGCCCTTCGGCCCACCATGTTGATGCTGAACATGATGCCAAATGAAACTAATCCCCTGGCCTGCACACGATCAGAACCCCTCCACATCCACGTGCCCATCGACTACCTCTTAAATTTGCTTTCACCACCAACCCTGGCAGTCTATTCCAGCATCCAACTCCCTCTGTGTAAAATAATTTGCCTTGCACATCTTTACATGTTGCCCCTCTCGTCTTAAAGCTATGCCCTATAATCTTTGACAATTCCACTCTGGGAAAAAGGTTCCATCTGCTCTGTCTCCTGTTACGAAAACGACTATCAAGTCGAGACAGCAAGGATGTGTCAATTATGGATGTCACGGATGGACATGTTTCTTTGGAGTTCAATTGAGGAAGGACTGGGTCTGTCCTGCCTGGAGTGGTGGTGGACTTGATTAAGTATGTTATGAGGGGCGTAGGGTTAATTGCAGGAAGCCTTTCCTTTATCAGAGCTGAATAAATTGGAAGACTCGTGTTGAGGAAAAGGGGAAGAGATTTATGGAAGACTTTTCTTTCAACCTGAGAGAATGAGGACACCTTTACTATTTAACAAGTGTTTAGATGAGCACTGGATCATCCAGACATAACATGCTTGAGTGGTGGAGATAGGATTCATGCAGATGGGTGTGCAATGATCAGCACGGACATGGTGGCCAAATGGCCCATTCCCATATTGATGGCATGACCATAGTGAGAAGCCACATGTTCAATCTCATGGCTAGAGAGGATCGTGGCATCAAATTCTGTAAAATTAAACTACATAAAAGAAAATATTCCATCAGTTATATTACTCGAGTTAATTGATAAGGTAATAGTTGCACGCCTCAGTTGTGGCCAGACTCACATTTTCCAGACAGGTGCTGTCCTTGTCTTTGTTGAGGTAATGTTCTTGCCAAAAGCGGAGCAAGTTGTGGAAATTGTTGAGTAGGAACCCTGGATATTTCTCCGAAAGCTCTTTCCCCCGCAGGGCATTCAGGTAAAATGGCAGCTTGCCCTTGCGTCTTGCTAGCATCAGGATCACCAGGCTGGTGTTCAGACAGCTGACATTTTCCTGAGCAGAAGAAACACTCTACATAAGACGCATTACTTATCAACCTCCTTCCTCTGAATCACTTTTGAAGCAACCAAGTAACTCACATGTACGATCATCAGACATAGTAATCAACATCAACAAATGAACATTGAAATATGAACTTAGGAAGAATGATTATACAAAAGTGAATGTATTGTCACACATAGCAAGATACAGTGAAAAACTTTGCTTTGCGTGTTATCCAGGAAGTTCCAACAGGCAAAAGCGAAAGAGGGCAGAATATAGAGCTACAGAGAAAGTGAAAGCGCTGCAATAGAATGGAATGCAAGATTGGGATACATCCTTCGCATATGAGAGTTGATAACAATGAAGAACCTGTTCCTGAATCTGCTTTCAACCTTGGTACCTACCGTCTACATGATGTGAAAGGGGAGGAGGAATGACTGAGGTATGCTGGCTGCTTTCATGAGGTAGTGTGCAGTGTAGATGAGTTGATGCAGAGAGGCTGTTTTGTAGGATGGTCTGAGCTGCTTCCACGAGTTTCTGCAGTCTTAAATAGACTCAACATTTATGCATTGGAGATAGTGAGAAAAGTCTCAGGCTATAGCAAGACATAGGTCAGTTGGAAAGTTGTGTGGAACATTGGCAGATGGAATTTAATCACATGTGAGGTGTTGCATTTTGGGAAGTGAAATAGGTGCAGGACAGGTATTGGGAATGGGGGACACGTGAAATGCTGATGCACAAACTCCTTGGGGCACCAAGTCCACAGTTCTCTGAAATTGACAACATGGGTTCATAGGACAGCAAAGGGCACACCCAATGCACGATTTCACACGTTAGTGCATTGAATATTTATGTTAGGATGTTAAGTTGCAATTTTATAAAACTCTGGTTAGGCTGCTCTTTGAGTACAGTGTGCAGTTCTGGTCGCCACATGACAGGAAAGATGTGTTTGCACTGCAGAGAGTGCAGAGGAGATGCTGTCTGGATTGGAGGACTTTAATTACAAGGAGAGACTGGAGAGGTGGGGCTTGGTTCCCCTCGAGCAAAAGAGGCACGGGGTGACTTGATTGACATATGGTTTACGTATAATCTATTTACAATTTACTTTTTACGTTTTGTCTGAGTATATGTGCCTGCGATGTTGATGCAATCAGGCCTTTCACAATATGGTTCCCTACCATATATATACATTTATTTATTTGCCTCTGTACTCCACAATTTGAGATTAGTAATAGAAAAAAAAAACATGTGGTTAATCACAGTCAGATTTTAATAAAGGCCATTTTAATATATTGTGGTTTCACTATGTAGAAATTACAGCTGTGTTTATACATAGCCAGCCCCCCCCCCCCCCCCCCCCATTTCTGGGCACCATAATGTTTGGGACACATGGCTTCACAAGTGTTTGTAATTGCACAGGTGTGTTTAATTGGCCCCTTCATGCAGGTATAAGAGCTCTCAGCACCTAGTCTTTCCTCCAGTCTTTGGAAACCTTTATTGCTGTTTATCAACATGAGGACCAAAGCTGTGCTAATGAAAGTCAAAGAAGCCATTATGAGACTGAGAAACAAGATGTTAGAGACATCAGCCAAACCTTAGGTTTACCAAAATCAACTGTTTGGAACATCATTACGAAGAAAGGGCACTGGTGAGCTTATTAATCGCAAAGGGACTGGCAGGCCAAGGAAGACCTCCGCAGCTGATGACAAAAGAATTCTCCCTATAACAAAGAATAATCCCGAAACACCCGTCTGGCAGATCAGAAACACTCTTCAGGAGTCAGGTGTGGATTTGTGAATGATCACTTTCTGCAGAAGACTTCATGAACAGAAATACAGAGGCTACACTGCAAGATGCAAACCACTGGTTAGCCGCAAAAATAGGATGGCCAGGTTACAGTTTGCCAAGAAGTATTTAAAAGAGAAACCACAGTTCTAGAAAAAGGTCTTGTGGACAGATGATACAAAGATTAACATATCAGAGTGATGGCAAGAGCAAAGAATGGAGGAGAGAAGGAACTGCCCAAGATCCAAAGCATACCACCTCATCTGTGAAACATGGTGGTGGGGGTGTTATGGCTTGGGCATGTATGGCTGCTGAAGGTACTGGCTCACTTATCATCATTGGTGATGCAACTGCTGATGGTAGTAACATAATGAATTCTGAAGTGTATAGACACATCCTATCTGCTCAAGTTCAAACAAATGCCTCAAAACTCATTGGTCGGCAGTTCATTCTACAGCAAGACAATGATCCCATACTGCTAAAGCAACAAAGGAGTTTTTCCAAAGCTAAATAATGATCAATTCCTGAGTGGGCAAGTCAATCACCCGATCTGAGCACGTGTTTTATACGTTTAAGAGAAAACTGACGGGGACTTGCCCCCAAAACAAGCACAAGCTAAAGATGACTGCAATACAGGCCTGGCAGAGCATCACCAGACCCAGCAACTGGTGATGTCCATGAATCGCAGACTTCAAGCGGTCATTGCATGTAAAGGATATGCAACAAAATACTAAACATTACTACTTTAATTTACATGACATTGCTGTGTCCCAAACATAGGAAAAAAACATAGAAAAATAGGTGCAGGAGTAGGCCATTCGGCCCTTCGAGCCTGCACCGCCATTCAATGTGATCATGGCTGATCACATTGAATGGTCAGAGCTGCCAAGTTTTGTCAGAGCATTTCAGTATTCTGATACCTGAAAATCAGTATTTTGCTGAGGAAATCAGTATTTTTACGCAGTGCCATTTTGCTAAATTTTTATTTTTATTTTTTATGTGCAGTCATACCCATGTAAGCGTACAAGAAT
This sequence comes from Raja brachyura, assembly GCA_963514005.1. The sequence continues at coordinate 45,299,327 of OY740802.1, read as the reverse complement.
GCACAACTTTGCTACCAATTGACATGCCTCTATTCACCTTACTTGCAGTGCATTCATTGCCATCTCTTTGTATACTGCTGTTTGAACGGCGGCTTCCTGCTTTTAGCACCAGATAATGATGTAGATGCCATTTTGGAAGCCTCCCTCTCCCTTCTTCGCTCCCTCCTTCCTCTCTCCCTCCCCCCTCTTTCTCTCCCTCCCCCCTCTTTCCTCCTTTTCTCCCTCCCGCTCCATCCTCTCCCTCTCCCCCCCCTTGGGCCCACCCACCGTTCTGTAAAATCAAGGCCAATCCCAATGTAACTGCAATCCCACTGGCAACCTTTCACCATTAGGCTTATCCAGAATTCTACCACTGCCTGAAAAAATAATCAAAGGCTCAAAGAGAATTCCAAAGATTCATTGTTATATGAGAATTTTCCTGAACAGTCTGTGACCCATAGCGCTGTGTGTAAAGCCCATAGCCCTCCAGCCGGTAGCGCTATATTTAGAACCCATACCGTGCAGCCGACAGATCTTTGTTTAAATTCTCAAGCGTTAAACTGATAGCGCTCTGTTTAAACCTGGAGCGGGACAGGCAGCAACTTCTAGAGAGAAGGAATGGGTGACGTTTCTGGTCCGCTTCAATGGGTGACCCTTCTTCAGACTGAACTGAACTCCGTATTTAAAATCCGTATTTAACAACACAAAATTGTACATTAGTACGCTTAACGCATTTCCGTACAAAATACAGAAAATCCGTACTACTTGGCAGCCCTATATGGTGCCCTGAAATGGGGGGGGGGGGGGGGGGAACTATGTATTACTGCTGTAATTTCTACATGGTGAAACCAAAATGTACAAAAATGGCCTTTATTAAAATCGGACAATGTGCACTTTAACCACATGTACTTTTTTTCTATTACAAATCTCAAATTGTGGAGTACAGAGGCAAATAAATAAATGATGGGTTTTTGTCCCAAACATTATGGAGGGCACTGTATAGCAATGAACTGGACTCGATTCAGGGGCACAGGTAGTCAGAATCTTTCACCCACTGTAGGGACAGTAAAATCAGGATGACATTCGGCATGCGAGACTGAGTTTTAAAGGGACTGTATGATGGCTAAATTTTCATCCCCTATACAGAAAGTGGTTGTTTTCTGGAACACTGCCAGAAACGGTAGTGGAATAAGATAATCACTAACTTTGAGGTATTTAGACATTTAAATAGGAAAATCATAAAATCCTTGTAGCCGGTGGTGTGCCACAGGGATCAGTGTTGACCCACTGATCGTTATTTATATTAACAATTTGGATGCAAATGTAGGTGGCATGGTAAGCAATTTTGTGGCTGACACTGAAATTAGTGGTATAGGGGACAACCACGGTGGATATCTATGATTACAACGATCTTGATCAAATGGGTCAATGGACCGTGGAATGGCATATAGAATTTAATTCAGATAAATGCATTTTGGTCAGACAAGGGCAGGACATAGTTCCATGAAAGTGACATTGCAGGTAGAAAGGGTGGTGAATGTTTTTTTGCATGCTTGCTGTGGGATGGCATATTACAGCTGTCCAAGCTGTTCGGAAGGCCACATTTTATATATTGCGTACAGTTATGGTCATTCTGCTATAGGAAGGTCATTAAACTGGAAAGGTTGCATGAAGATTGAGGATTTTACCAGATCTGGATGATTTAAGTTACAAGAAGAGGCTGGATGGACCTTTTCCCTTGGAGCACAGGAGACTGAGAGGGTGATCATAGAGTGGGTAATAAAATCACGAGATGCACTGATGAGGGAAATAGGCCCAGTGTTTCCCCAGGTAGGGGAGTCTAAAAGTAGAGAGCATAGACTTAAGGTAAGAATACAATGTCTTCTTCCCTCCAAAGCATGTGGGTGTATGGAACAAGTTGACAGAGGAAACTGCAGAGGCAGGTACAATTATGACATTTAAAAATACATTGTGGACAGGCACATGAATGGGAAAGGTTCAGAGAGATGGACAGGATGCAGGCAAGTGAAACTAGCTCAGGCAACTTGGTTGGCATGGATGGGTTGGGCTGAACCTGCACAGTTGTAGGACTCTGGATACATCCCTAATGCAAACGGGTTTGGTTTAGATGGGAAAACAGGCAACAAGTTACACAACATATTTACTTGATGGAAGACAAAGCTTTTCTTCACGCCACCCTCTGCTAATCACATTCAATCTTTGCCCTCTTGACCTAGCACTGTTGAAAATGTTAATTATAGGGAAAAACAGGGGCCCAGTGAACCCAGATGAAGTTCAGGAGATCGGCAAGACAGATGCTGAATCAGCTGGAATGGGAAAGTGGGGTATCAGAGTATTTCTGTATTAGGGGAATTCATGGAAATATGGAGAAAGAAACAGGACCAAAGATGGTGGAGAAACTCAGCGGGTCAGGCAGTATCTGTGGAGGGAAATGGATAGACAATGTTTCAGGTTGGGACCCTTCCTCAAACTGGAGCGCTATCACGATGACTACATTTGTGGCCACGGCTGAAACAAAACATTCAAATTTAACAATGTAAATAGGTAATTAAAACATTCCGCTTACCTGCGTGAGTGTCTGTACTTGAATAATGTTAATTAGACGGAAAAGGAACGAGAGCCGATTTTCCACATGGGACATGTAGGACAGTAGACAGCATTGGGAAATGACTTCTGCAACTGAATACAGGCACAGTAGTTCAGGTCAATTGGAGCACATTCCCAGCCTTTTCTCACATGGAATGAAAGGGAAACTACACAAACCTCAACCATCTCATCATCGTGATGTAAACAGTTAAAATGGGCTTTGTACACATCACGAATGTGTCACAGCTTTCAATATCCAACTTTATCATCAGGATTTAACATGACATGAAATTTAAAAAATACCAGTGAACTCAGCAGATAAGGGAACATAGATAGACACAAAAAGCGACAGTAACTCAGCGGGACAGGTAACATCTCTGGAGATAAGGAATGGGTGATGTTTTTGGTCGGGACCTTTCATCATCTGCGCCCAAGATGAGGTGTTCCATATTAGAACATCCGAGATGTCCTCATTCTTTATGGAATGGGGGTTTCCCTCTCCCATCATAGACGAGGCCTTCACCGTGTCCCCTCGGCATCCCGCAGCTCCTCCTTTGTTCCCCCTCCCCTAGTCGCAACAGAGGCAGAGTTCCCCTAGTCCTTACCTTCCACCCCATCAGCCGTCGAATACAACACAATCATCCGCAATTTCCACCACCTCCAACGGGATCCCAGCACTAGCCACATTTTCCCATCTCCACCCCTTTCCTCCTTCCACAGAGACCATTCCCTCCATAACTCCCTGGTTAACTAGTCCCTTCCCACCCAAACCACCCCCTCCCCAGGTACGTTCCCCTGCAACCGCAGAAGATGCAACACTTGTCGCTATATCTCCTCCCTCGACTCTGTCCAGTGACCCCGACAGTCCTTTCTGGTGAGGCAGAGGTTCACTTGCATCTCCTCCACTGTATCTTCTCTTTGCCAGTGGTGGAGAGCTTCTGACATGAAATGTGAACTGTTTCCCTTTGCGCAGATGCTCCCTGAAGCTACCAAGGCTTTTAGATGTTCAATGATCACCATGCAACTTGGACTAGTCACATGATAAACCAAGCCATGCAGCAGCTGGTTCTTACCGTGCCCAAAGGCAGATTGAAAGTTCACCATTGTGGCACCATCTATGACATTGACGTGGTTGTAGGAGGTGCAGGACACAGCCAGCAAGCCTCTAAAATGTTGAATGCTACTACACTGGGGCACGAGAGATATCTCCCTAGTTCAGTCCAAAACCTGGACTTCACATCAATCTGCAGGAGGCCAATACAAGTGCTTCGTTACTGGATATGCTGCAAACAAATCCAAGGTCTGCAAGATTGTCGCTCTTAATATTTTGACGGCAGCGACATCAGTGGTGAAGCTGCAGAAGACATGTGACAATGTGTGTCTATGTCCCAGCACAAACACAGCAGAGGCAGTGGCACTAAAGAACAAGACCCCATCAAATACGATGGCATTGCATGAAACAAAGGCAAGGAAATCACCCGCTTGTTACCTTTTACTGTCTGCCCTGATTTGAAGAAACATTAACCGTCGGCAGCAAGGCCACATTTATTCTGATCTGATGTTGCGATGTCCACCCACACGGTTGGCACAACAACCGACTGTCACTGGGTTATGCCAACAGAAATTCTTAAGGGGTTGGACAGGCTAGATGCAGGAAGATTGTTCCCAATGTTGGGGAGGTCCAGGACAAGGGGTCACAGCTTAAGGATAAGGGGGAAATCCTTTAGGACCAAGATGAGAAGGACTTTTTTCACACAGAGAGTGGAGGGTCTCTGGAACTCTCTGCCACAGAGGGTAGTTGAGGCCAGTTCATTGGCTATATTTAAGAGGGAGTTAGATGTGGCCCTTGTGGCTAAGGGGATCAGATGGTATGAAGAGAAGGCAGGTATGGGATACTGAGTTGGATGATCAGCCATGATCATATTGAATGGCGGTGCAGGCTCGAAGGGCCGAATGGCCTACTCCTGCACCTAATTTCTAGGTTTCCATGTTTCTAAATAGCTGCTTCGGTCTACCATGGCCATGCCAACCTTATTGCCCATCTACACTATTATCATTTGACCACTGGTCCATCAATGCCATGTCTGTCTAAATGTCTCAAACATACTGATTGCACTCAACTCCACCAGTCGTTCCAGCAGCTCCATATATTGACCACTCTCTATGTGGTCACTTCCCTCAAAATTCCTTTCAAACTCTCTCCCCCCCCCCCCCCCCCATCTTAAACCTGTGCTCTGTTGTGTTGATACCTCTGCCATGGTACAAAACCCGAACCTCTCTAGTCTCAAACCCTTTAGCCCGAATAACATCCTTGGGAATCCTTTCTGCACCTGCTCCAGCCTAATGCTATCCTTCCGATAGTCATGTGACCAGAACTACACACTGTACTCAAGGTACAGACTCACCAACATTTTGTACAATTGGAACATGACATCGCAACTTTTGAATTATTGTTTCATATTCATAATATTTAACATACCTTTTACGGCATCTGTTTGGCTCTCAAATCGATCCAAGGACAATACTATGCAGCGAACCAACATATTGGAATCCACTAAAGAACTGTTGATCTGATTCAAAAATATCTGAAACTAAACAAGACAGTTAACAGATAATTTGTTGCGTAACAGTGGGTAACATAGAAAACACACTAGCTGGGCGAAACAAAGTGTAATGATAAGGACAGTGTAATAGATGTGGCTCAGATGGAGTGAGACTTTTGACAAGGTAACAAATGGAAGAGTCATCCATAAGATTCAGGGCAAATTGGTAACCTGGATCCAAAATTGACTTGGCAATAGGAAACGGATGTTATTCAACATGGACGAGCACTTATCCATCAGCTGAGTGAAAATGTAGGCATTAATCAGATGAAGAGTCCCTTGCCCATGTTTAACCTAATGCATGAACAGCTGAACAGGTACATTTAGAACAAGAATAGGCTACTCAAGCCTGAGATAAGAAGATTTTGGCTAATGATGATTATAATCTCAACTTCCAATACTTTTCCTCCCACATTAATTTTTTAATCCCTTTCTTATTTAAAATCCACCTCCTTCTGCCTTAAAAATATTCACAGCCTCTGCTACTTCCACCCTTTGAAGAATACGATTCTGAAGACACAAGGCCCACTGAGAGAACTTTTGCTTCATCTCGATAAATTGGTGATCCTTTCTATTTCAAAACTGATCTCCCAGATCTAAGTTCTGCCACAATAGGCATCATCCTTTCTACATGCACCCAATGGAGACTCCTATGGATCTTGAATGTTCTAACTAAATCTGTCGCTATTCTAAACTCCAGCAGATATAAGCCACTGAACTTGTGCAAATTCCACCTTCCATCCTGTTGTCTCTATCTCCACCCTTCCTGGCCCCATCTGCTCATCAACTGGTTCCACCTACTGCTTACCAGTTCCTGCCTGATCCAGCCCAATCTGCTCATCTCTTTCAATGGCTATTCTTCCTCTACACTTTTATGATACAGGGTTTCAACCCCAAACCTCACCTCTCCCTCCACAACTGCTGTCCAACCCGCCGAGTTCCTCCTCCTACTTTTTGGTTCCAAATTCGAGCATTTAGTCTCATCTCCCCACTGTGCCTGCTCCAAATTGCACGACAGTTACTCACCTAGGTGAGCCCAACAACACACTGCAGGCTTAACCACCAACCACACATTGTCCTAAAATGCAAACACATTATGGGAATACCTTCTCACCACCACCTTTTGAAGGACAATTAGGGATGACAAACACTGGTCTTGCCAGCAGAGTTTGTGTCCCACAACACCAACCTAAAAAAGGTACTGAGCCTTTTAAAGAGGTGGACTGGTTGCCAATTCAGAGAGCAAGAGTGAAGTGCTATGATATGAAAATTCAATCTGAAAGGCCAGGTTTCATTTTCCAACAAGGAAATTAGGGAACTAATTGGATTTTTAGAAACAAAAAATCAGAACTTCATGGGCACCATTACTGACAGTTGAATACAAGGAATGTACAATATTCTTAAAAATCCAGTCTACTTTCCTAATGAGTAATTATCAGCCCGCTGCAGAGTAAGCTGCACATCACACTCACCTTCTCCTCTGTGTTTACATACTTATTAAACCTCCTGAAGGCATCAATGTTGAATTTCATCAGCTCGCCCAAGAGGTCAAAGTAACTCTGCAACACATCTCTCGACTTGCATTCACTGTCGATAATGCAGAACAAAATGTGCTGCAAAGGTAAAAATACAAGAGTAAACTTCTTGTGGAGGCATGGTTCAGATAACCTTGCTGTTCCAATTCTCTTTGCCTCTTGCATGTAGAAAAACTTTGGATCTACTGAACTGGTCGTAGAATGGAATCAAATAGTAATTGCAGCCCAAGAGGTGGTCACAGAACAGCTCAGTACGGAAAACTAGTCAACACTCATCTGTTGAATCGTGCCATTAAATCTTTGCTCCACGTATTCTAGGGGCTGCATATCTTCACAACCTTGTGACCCACTTGGATGCAATGTTGTCTCAATGTTTTATAAAGGTTTGACGTGTGAAGACTCCCTCTTTCTCTCTTGTACTATTTTATTTGTAAAACAAAGCAAATGGTGGGTTCTTAAAGGCTCTCTCAATATGCCCTGCTATTAATGTAGAAAAAAACTATTTTTTGCCCATCTTATGGAACACCGTGCAGTTATTTCCCATTCTCTGCCACGTTGCATCAATTCCTAACTATATTGGTTCACCTGTAATTTTCTTCCCCAGCTGGCAGATGTACCTCATTGTTATTTTCCTCAGTTTTACACACTTCCAAGCTTCGTCCCATTTGCAAATTTTACCCTGCACAACCGATTTATGCAATTATTATAAAAAACATCTTCTGGTCTTAACATCTAATGGGAATCCCGCAATCATTCTATTTAAAAACTGAAAAAATAAGTCTGTATTTCAGTCAATTCTTTACCAAGCTATCACTTATCCCTGGACCTCCAAATTTATTACCCACCCTTTAAGTTGAATTTCAGCAAACCTTCCTGAAAACCCATATACACAATTCAACCCACACCAAAAAGAAATTAATATCAGGTTAGAAAATGCAACTTGTCTGTAGAAAATCTATTTTGTCTCCTTCATTTATAAGAACTGTTGTAGAACTTATTAATGTTTTCCCCAAATACTGTTTCATAAGAATATAAGAAATGAACATAGTGACAGGCCATTCAGCCACTCTCTCACTTCCTTGCAATTTTCCCCACACTATTCGATTCCCATAATATTCAACAATCTCAGTCACACAGACGAGTATACTCAATGACTGAGTCTCTTTCACCTGAGTAGAGAAATTAAAGGACTCGCTATTCTCTGGATGAACAAATTATTCGTTATTTACCCTGAACAGCCAGCAACTCTGACCTTCAGCTCCAAACCTGCATCAATCCTACAAAACCCAAGGATTTTTTTTCCGCAATCAGATCAATACTCATCTTCTCATCGAGAGTATAGGCCGAGTCTGCTTACTCTGACTAATAGCTGTAGCTGTTACAAATTTAGTGAGACCACATTAGAGTATTGCGTGCAGTTCTGGTTGCCACACTGCAGTAAGGGCGTGGACGCTTTAGATGGATGCAGCAAAGGTTAATCAGGATACTATCTAAAATAAAGGGTATTAACTAAAAGTATATACAGTTATGAGAGGCATATATAAGGCAAATCATTTATTTTTCCCCAGGTAGAAATTCCAATATCAAGGAGGAAAAGAGTTTTAAGGAAATTTGCAATGCAAGTTTGTTTCCTCCTGTAGAGTGTCTTGCTGCAAGGAAAAGTGGTAGAAGCAGATATGATAGCAACATTTAGGATGCATTCAGACACGCGCATAAATAAGCAGGGAATGAAGCGATACAGTTCATGTGCTGGCACATGGGATTAGTTTCAATTGGCTTCAAGATTAGCACGCATTACCTGCTGTGTTCTATATGTAGATGTTAGAAAGTCATTTTTATCAATAACAATGAAGCTGCTGGGATGGCCATTTGCAAAATGGTTTTGAGCTTACCTCCAGCAAACCACGTTTCAAAAGAAACATCTGATCAGCATAAGACGTCACTCCTCGCAGAAAGCTCTCAACTGCTCTTGCCTGCCAGAATCTACAAACAAGAGTAAGGCATCAATAATGAGGTTTTCAATCACGTTGGCCATCACCTCAGTTTTTAATTATGAATTAAACATGGATTCAATGGCTATTAGCAGTACTAGCAAAATAGGACGTTTTATTTAGAATGTGCTTTAATATTTTGTTAATTGTGCAGCACCAGTTTTGTACCTAATCCATGTGGGTTTTTTTTTAAAACACAAAACTGTTCCACCAGCTACAATACAGACTCAGCAAGATGGCAATTAAGCCAATGATTACATGGTCTGCAACACAATAATGATCTGGATTTCACTTCCTCAAATGTGTTCTTGATTACACACCTGACAGATTTAACAGATTGGAAAATAGAAGAGACAGCAATGTGCATTGTGGTCATTTTTGCTGGAATGTGTAGGAAACTCACCTGAAGGAGGATTCAACAGGTTCCTTTTTCATAACCTGTAATAACCTTGTTAGAAGTCCTTTCTTCCCATCACAGACCAGACTTCTGGAAAAACAACAAAATATGTTAATGCAAATACAAGATTGATGTGATGAAGGACATTTTAGACAGAAATGCCCATTTCAGTGTTCTATTATTCTGATTCATATTCAGTTTTCAAGTACAAGTTTGATAGTTTTGTAAATTGTTTATGATAATGTTACATAAACATTACAGAAAATAATTATAAGGTTTATAATTGTTTAGGAAGGAAAGATTAAATACTGCAGTAAATCAGTGAGTCAGGAGCAACTGTGGATAACATGGAAAGGTGACGTTTTGGATCAGGACCCCTCTTCAATGATCATATTGAATGGCGGTGCAGGCTCGAAGGGCCGAATGGCCCACTCCTGCACCTATTTTCTATGTTTTCTACGTTTCAATGATTATTTACCTTTATATCTAATGGACTGCAAAGCAAGTTATGCTATTCGATATTACATAGATGTGGATAAAAATGTACGTTATCTGATTAGTAAGTTTGCAGATGACAAAAATAGGAATGTTTAAAACACATTTAGCCAAATTGGGAAGGGCTGCTTTCAAATTATACAGCAGTATATGGTATGTAGGTTAATTGGCCTGGTGTATCTGTAAATTGTCCCTAGTGTATGTGGGATAGTGTTAATCTGTGGGGATCGCTGCTCGGTGCAGACTCAGTGGGCCAAAGGGCCTGTTTCCGTGCTGTAAATTTGGGTATACGTGACAGCAAGAAACCAAAAGGTAATGACAATCTACATAGATGTAATTTGCTAATTTAAACATTTATAATAGTCAATGTCGAAAATAGTCAAGCAAGAATTTCATTGTCCTATCTGGGACACATGACAATAAACTCTCTAGACTTGACTTGTCCATAACCCTTTCATAACAAATCAATAATGTGTGTACCTGTCAGTGTTGACAACTGCTTCCACCTCTGGTATATTGGCTCTGAGTGAGATGACACTAAGTTCATTCAGCTCCTGGCTGTTCAATAAGAGGTACTTATTCCTGAAAATCCAAGGACAATATTGTCAATCAAATTTGCACATTCATATTGTTCATGTTCTTTTCTAAAACCTGACAAGTGCCAGGCAAAAGGCTAGAAATATTTAGCTGCTTTACGAGCTGACACCATTTTCAACTCAAAAATGTGTTTTAATTTGCAGACAGGACACAAAATTAGTTACTGGTAAAACTATAAGTATGAGTGGCCTCTTGAGAATTGGGGAGAGGAAGATAATAAAATACAATAAAAGATGAGCTCACTTATTTTGCAGTTTTGATCTCTTTACCTGAGGCACAAGGAACTGCATATGCTCGTTTGCAAAAAAAAGATACAAAGTGAAGTAACCCAGGAGAAAAGGCAGCATCTCTGGAGAACATGGAGAGGTGACGTTTCAGGTCAGGACCTTTTTCAGTTTTAGCCTTTTTTATACTAGGAAGTAGTTCACGAGATTTACCAGGTTTATTTGTGAATCAGAGACCTACCTGTACTATTGAGCAGCTTAAGAAATTCAATCTGTATTCTTTGGGTTTTTGAAGAATGTGGGGTGATCGGCATGAATTGAGTTGAGCCAATTGTGTTGTATGACGATGAGATGTATGATCAAAAACTTGGTCAAAAAGACTGATTGGAAAGTGTTTGATTTAAGTTTTAGCAAAACGCCACAGAGTAGAATAGTCAGTGAAGTGGAAACAGTTTATGACAGTCAACAGATGATACAATTGGCAGACTGCATGGGATGAGAATATTGTGTGGTGATTGGTGAATTTAATGATTATCTGCCTGAAAAAATCATGGAACAAGGTGAGTGTGATTACACAGTGGGTTGGCAAGCTGGAAAATGGCGAGGATGCCCTGAAGATCACAGGGAGGCTGAGAAGTAAAGAAAAGCCTTCCCTTGTCACAATTGCCAAACTTTATTAGCAACACGAAAATCATTTCAATACCATGGCAGAAACCAAAAACATATTACAACACGAATATTAAAATAAATTTAAAACATCTTTATACTATTGAAGTTTTGCAAAACAATCTTAATACTAATTAAACCACAACCAATTGTAAAAGGTCAACTTCTTTAGTGCACTTTACAACCAATTTGAATCAATTGGGCGATTAGAGAATACAAATTTAGGGTCAGAGCAGCTATTTGTCTCTGTGCTCTCATGCATGACCTGAAGCAGACTGATTTTCAACTTAAATGAGACAAGTTTAGACACTGGGTGTCTATCTCCAGGGCCCTCACTTAACTCTTTTTCTCTGTTTCCCGCCGGGCAACCTAGGCAGCCTTTTAGGTTGCCAAATGACAGTTTAGGTGGTCATTTAAGACGGCTTGCATGACACGTGCGATAATATGCTCGGACGAAGTGTGTAGTTACCAGTCAGAATTATGCTCAATGAAGCATTCACATATAATTTCTGCTTCAAATAAAGTCACAAACTAAACATATTCACCAATCAAGACATGATATATACCACAATGACATGCAGCAAAATCATAATATAGTATATGCAGTATCTCATCTCTTTTTACACGTTGCAATGAATGCAATTTCTATTATTTCTTTCCACTTCCAAACAAAAATATGGTTGGATTATTCAGCGTGTGATCAACCTCGGTGAGACCTAGCGTAGGCTTGGCGATCGCTTCGCACAACACCTCCACTCAGTTTGCAATAACCAACCTGAGCTCCCGATGGCTCAGCACTTCAACTCCCATTCCGAATCCGACCTTTCTGTCCTGGGCCTCCTCCATGGCCAGAGTGAGGTCCACCGCAAATTGGAGGAACAGCACCTCATCTTACTCTTGGGTAGTTTAGACCCCAGCGATATGAACATTGGCTTCTCCAATTTCAGGTAGTCCTTGCTTTCTCCTCCCCTTCCCATGCCCAGCTCTCCCACACCCTACTGTCTCCGCCACTTCCTTTTTTTTCTTTTTCCCGCCTCGTCCCTCCCCCAACATCACTCTGAAGAAGGGTCTCGACCCAAAGAGTCGCCTATTCCTTCGCTCCATAGGTACTGCCTCACCCGCTGATATTCCCCAGCTTCTACCAACAGGATCCCACCACCCATCTCCTCCCTTGTCGCCATTCCGCTGAGACCGCTCCCTCCGTAATTCCCTGGTCAATTTGTTCCTTCCCACCCAAGCCACCCCCTCTCCTGGCACTTCCCCTTGCAACCATAGGAAATGTTACACTTGTCGCTTTACCTCTATCCCTCGATTCCATTCAAGGACCCGATCAGTCTTTCCAGGTGCGGCAGAGGTTCACCTGCACCTCCTCCAAACTCATCTATTGCATCCACTGCTCTAAGTGTCAGCTGCTCTACATCGGTGAGACCAAGCATAGGCTGTTTCTGGTGCTTGCCAAGCCGGGCAAAATGGCACGGCTTTTAGGTTGCTCGGTGGGACTTTAGGTCGCCATTGGCACACGGGCAACTGTTAATTTCGAGCCCTCTACCTCCAAATAATTGCGAGTGCTACTATACAGAACAATGCTGTATGTTTTTGTATACTCACTCATGATGATCACTGAAGCTCTGAAGCAATCTTAGGAATTGGATTTTCAGGGAAATCTCCTGTGGAGGAAGGCAAACACAAGAGCATAAAAATGGGTGATCAATGGATGATATTAACTTGGTGGGATAAATGGGCTGTTTCCATACTGTATCTTCCAATTAATAAGAAATAAGAGGGCCACAAGGCCACACAAACCGTACATATTCCTTAATTTCTAATATTCAGAAATCAATCAACTCTGTTTTGAATGAACTTAAAGAGTCTGCCTCCCTGCCCTCCAGGGTATAAAAATCCCAAGGCTCATCACAAAAGGGGAATTTTCTTAACCCCAATCCTAAATGGCATACTTATTCTCAAAGTCTGCTCCTTGCTACTGGATTCTGATCAGGAGATACATGCTTCTGTATCCAGCCCGCTAAGCACTATCAATTTTGCAAGTTTCATAAGATCACAAGTGATAGGAGCAGAATTAGGCCATTCGGCCCATCAAGTCTACACCATTCAACCACCGCTGATCTCTCTCTCCCTCCTAAACTCATTCTCTTGCCTTCTCGCCAGAACCTGACACCTGTACTAATCAAGGATCTATCTGCCGTAAAAATATTCACTGATGAGGCCTCCATAGAATTCCACAGATTCACCACCCTCTGACTAAAGAAATTCCTCCTCATCTCCTTCCTAAAAGAACAACCTTTAATTCTGAGGCTATGACCTCTGGTCCTAGAATCTACCACTGGTGAAACTATCCTCTGCACATCCACTCTATCCAAGCCTTTCACTATTCTGTACGTTTCAATGAGATTCCCCCTATTCTTCTAAACTCCAGTGAGTACAGGCCCAGTGCCTTCAAACATTAATCATAGGTTAACCCACTCATTCCTGGGACCATTGGTGTAAAGCTCCTCTGCACGTTCCTCAGATATGGTGTTTTTGTATACAAGCCCTCTCAAAATAAATGTTAGCATTGCGTTTGCTTTCTTTACTTGCGATTCGACTTGCAGATAAACCCTTTGGGAATCCTGCACCAGCACTCCCAAATCCCTCTGCACCTCAGATTTTTGGATTCTCTCCCCATTTAGAAAATAGTCCTACTATCAAAATGCATGACTCCAAACTTTGCTACGCCATATTCCATCTGCCACTTCTCTGCCCACTCTCCTAACCAGTCCTTGCTTTCTCTACACTACTTGCCCCTCCACCTATTTTCATATCATCAGCAAACTTGGCTGCAAAGCCTTCAATCCCCTCATCCAAATTATTAATATACAACACAAAGAGTACCTAGCCCTGCTAGTCACTGGCCCAAACCAGAAAAATTGCCACTCTATGCCTTCTGCCATCCAGCCTACCTCCTATCCATGCTAGTATCTGCTCTTTCATACCAAGGGCTCTGATATTCCTTAGCCGCCTCTATCTATGGTACCTTATCAAAGGCGTTTTGAAAACCTAAGAAAACAACATCTTCTCTCCTTTGTTATTTACTTCCACAAAGAATTCCAGCAAATTTGTCAGGCAAGAGCTCCCCTTTACAAAGCCATGCTGACTTTAGCCTATTTTATCTCGAACTTCTAAGTACTCCGTAACCTCACCCTTTATAATGGACTCTAAAATCGTACCAACCACCAATATCAAACTAACCGGCCTATAGTTCCCACTATTCTACTTTGCTCCCTTCTTGTGCAGCGGGGTAATATTGGCAATTTTCCAATCACCTGGGACCTCTCTTGACTCTCGTGACTATCAATGCCTTCAATCTCTAGAGCAACCTCTTTCAGAATCTGGTGTGGTGGATGTTTATGTTAACTTTTATGTAGTTGTGCGTCTTATTGCTTTATTTTTAGTATGGCATTTCACATATCACTGTACCTTAATTGGTACATGTGACAATAAAATACCTTTGAAACCTTTAAACTTTGTATGAATACATTTATCTATCTTGTTACTGACAGCTCTGCCAAAAGAAAATAGGTCAACGAATAAAGAGCCTTACAGCATATAAAATGGGCCTTTCAGCCCAGCATATCCATGCTGACCATTTGGTCCATCAACACAAATTTCATTTCCCTGCAATGTGATGGACCTATTTAGATGTCTAGGTTGACTCCCACATCAGGCTCCTATTCATTGTTAGCAACATCATAGTTCAACCAAACACATCTCCAAGCTCCTTGGTCGAGGACAGAGCAAGGAGCTTCATCTGGATACTCAACACGCTGCAACATTGACCATAATCACCAAGGACAGGCAACAAATAAATGCTCCATAATAATTCTCAATACAATGCAAGAATGCAGTGGCAACCCTTTACTACTCTCTATACACTCATGACTGTGCGGACAGACTCTGCTCTAACGCCATTTACAAGTTTGCAGATGACACCATTGAAGTAGGCCAGATTATGAGCAGAGATGAGACGGAATACAGGAAGGAGATAAAGTGCTTAGTACAATGGTGTTAAGACAATATCCTCTTAATGTCAGCAAAATTAAAAAGCTAGTCACCGACCTCAGGAACCAGGGTGGCATACATGCTCAAGTCACCATTAATGGTGTTGAAGCAGAGATCATTGATAGCTACATGTCCTTCGGCAGAAATATCACCAACCACATTGAAGAAATAACCAAGAAAGCAAACGCCATTGTCTCTACTTCAAGACAAAGGAAATTCCCTAATGATTCTTACCAATTTCTTTAGATATACCATAGAAAGCATCCTATCAGGATGCACTTGCACTTTGTTGCTAAAACATTATATTCTGCTGCCCTTGTGCATAGTTTGATTGTACTCATGAATGGTAGGATTTCCAACTAAGCACCACCCCGCCATCACATACACCGATGTTGCTTGACTTGCTGAGGCCCTTCAGCACGTTGCCTGTCGTTCTAAAATGAATTTGTTATTCTGAGCATCTACAACGTTGCAAAGTAAATCAGTGGGAATGAAAAAGGCAGTTTCCAAGTTGTGACAAGCCAATGCCCTGAAGCAGCTTCATACTTACTGGACTACAGTCACAGATTTGGTTCTGCCCATGCAGGACATGATTAGTAGAATGCTTCCTCCAAATCAGTTTATCAAACAGATTATTAAGTCCAGGAATAAGGCAAAATTCTGCCAGCATCTTGTGCACCTGAAAGAACCAGAAAAATTAGTGCTTAGCTGTTCTCTGGACCAATGAGCTCTTCTATGTTGCAGCATTCAGGCCGAGCAGGAGAATCTCAGCACTAGTTTCCGCTGGCTACCAGTCCAAATGTAAATTCCTAATTTTTGCTAAAAGATCGGTCACACAAATACCAAAGCAAATCACCACAGCTTTAAAAAAAAAAACCCAAATGAAACAAAGAGACAGTAGCTAAAAATGCAATTGTCGAGGCAACATCAACTACGGAATAAGGAAACTAACAAGGGTTTCCACATGACTCATTCAGTTATGGACACTGAAAAATACTTGAATGGATTTTTCTCCCTGAAGACCAAACTCAATCAGGGCGATTATACTAAAGATCAGGGAGATACTCATTGTCTAACTGTATTGTCTACTCGGGGAATATCAAGGGCCAGTAGTACTCCTGGATTTGGGCTTTCATGAATGAGTTATAAAATACATTTTGGAAAATTAGAGAATCCTGCGGGAATGTTTACCTTGGAAAAACAATACAAATATACTGAACCCTCAAGCTTCCACTGGGTGCTGCAAGAACCATTCTGGTCGTCTTATTTCCCAACATGACCCTCGTTCATCTCCAATAGTTTTCCTTTCTAATGTTGACCCAATAACACAATTGTAAATTTTAGTTCTGTTTTTCTCACTTACCTGATTTCGTTGTCTTCCCATCAGCAGCACACATAATACATACAACACTTCCACTTTATACATGATCTCGTGCATGATCTTCATGGACTGTGGAAGCCGACTTCTTAGCTGGCTGGCAGCCAATACACTCTCATCTGCAGACTCTGAATGTAGAGAGGGATAGTTACAAAAGGCCGAGGTGTGCAACCAACAAAGTGCTTTGAGGGTTTGCGGAATATATTGTTGAAGTTGTTAGCTTTAAGTTCTAGTTTACTGTGACGAATGGTGTGCCTCAGGGTTCGGTGCTGGGCTCGTTACTGTGTCATCTATATCAATTATTTGGATGAGAATACACATGGCAAGATTAGCAAGTTTGCAGATGATATAAAAGTGGGTGGTAGTACAGATGGTGAAGATGGTCGTTAAAAATTGCAGCAGGATCTTGATCAGTTGGCTGTGTGGGCTGAGGAATAGTTGATGGCATTTAATAGAGAAAGGCGAGATGTTGCATTTTGGGACGTCTAACATGGGCAGGACCTCAATGAATGGTAGGGCTCTGGGAAATGCTATAGAACATTGGGATCTAGGAGCACAGGTACATAGTTTCTTGAAGGTGGAGTCGCAGGTAGAAAGTGTGGTCAAAAAGGCTTTTGGCACAATGGCCTTCATCAGTCAGTGTATGGAGTATAGAAGTTAGGAGGCCATGTTGCACTTACACAAGATGGTGAGGCAGCATTTAGAGTATTGTGTAGGAAGGAACTGCAGACAAAATGCTTGAATAACTCAGCGGGACAGGCAGCGTCTCTGGAGAAAGATTGGGTGACATTTCGGGTCAAGACCCTTCTTCAGACAGAAACTCATGGGAAAGGGAAACGCAAGCTATAGACGATGATGTAGAGATATAAAACAAATGAACGAAAGATATGCAAAAAAGTAACAATGATAAATGAAACATAGTTAGCTGTTTACTAGGTGAAAAAAGCTGGTGTGACTTGTGTGGGGGAGGGATGGAGAGACAGGGAATACAGGGGTTACAAGTTAGAGAAATCAATATTCATACCCCTGGGTTGTAAGCCGCCCAAGCAAAATACGAGGTGCTGTTCCTCCAATTTGCTTTTGGCCTCACTCTGACAATGGAGGAGGCCTAGGGCAGAAAGGTCAGTGTGGGAATGGGAAGGGGAAGTGAAAGGTTTAGCAATTGGAAGATCAGGTAGGTCCAGGTGGACTGAGCGAAGATATTGTGTTCAGTTCTGGGCACCATGTTATAGGAAAGATGTTATCGAGCTGGAAAGGGTACAAAAAAGATTTACGAGAATGTTGCCAGGACTCATGAGTGTGTACTATTGGGAGAGGTTGAGTAGGCTGGGACTCTATTCCTTGGAGCATAGGAGGGTGAGGGGCGATCTTATAAGAGGTGTACAAAATCATGGGACGAATAGATCTGGTAGACTCTTGCCCAAAGTAGGGGAAATCGAGGACCAGAGGACATAGGTTTAAGGTGAAGGGGAAAAGATTTAATAGGAATCTGAGGAGTAACCTTTTCACACAAAGGGTGGTGGGTGTATGGAACGGGTTGCCAGAGGAGGTAGTTGAGGCAGGGACTATTCCATCGTTTAAGAAACAGTTAGCTTGGACAGGTTCGGAGGGATATAGGCCAAATGCTGGCAGGTGGGACTAGCGTAGCTGGGACATGTTGGCCGGTGTGGGCAAGTTAGGCTGAAGGGCCAGTTTCCACGCTGTATGACTAAATCTTGAAGAAAAAAAATAATGCCCCATGAACATTCCTACACATTGCCAAACATTTCCTGCAGAGAGGAACAGGGATAATTTGTCTGATGGCTTTACATCAGAAATGGGAAATGCTTGAAATTAAAGTTTCAATGAAAAGTCTTTACTGAGTTTGCACGTTCTCCCTGTGACCACATGCGTTTTCTCCAGGTGCTCTGGTTTCCTCCCACATTCCAAAAGCGTGCAGGTTTGTAGGTTAATTGGCCTCTGTAAATTGCCCCTAGAGTGTAGGATAGAACTAGTGTATCGGTAATCGCTGGATGGCGCACTCGGTGGGCCGGAGAGCCTGTTTCCACACTGCATCTCTAAACTAAATTGTTTGCAGCAAGTGGCACAATGCAAGGGGAAATTAGATATTTAACAAAAAATGTAAGGATATACCGACCGATATGATGTAAAGAAAGGAAGAGACTGGAGGCTTGTGTGAAGTATAATCATCACATGCATCAATGACATGGTACAGTTCTGCACATTCCAACAGTTATTATCAGAAACAGGGTAGATGTTCAAAGAAAGAGGCGCACCTGTGCTACTGCTTTGGTCAGTCTCTTCTGTGGCCATGTGCATTAAAGCATTGAGAACTAGTGCATTGTCTAGCCAGGCATACCATTCCTCGAGTTCCTGCAAGAAGTTTGAAGTGCCTGCTGTCTCAGAGACCTTCCGCGTTGCCAGTTTACATAATCGCTCGATGAAACCAGGAATATTCAAGAGGGTGACTAAATTGGGATCAAAATAAATCATACTTCAATGCCAGAGGTACATTCTCCTGGTTATAGAATGGATTACATGTGCAAGAATAAAATAAGTAATGGTGAAAAATGAGCCTACCAATCTAATGTTCCCAGGATATAGTCCTGATAAAAAGAATCACGACAATCTCCAATCAACAATTGTTACGTAAATTACTAACGCAAATTTATTATTAGAGAGGGGTTCCAGTTTCTCACACAACATTGAACATCCTAAATTCTCCCAGAAGGATCTTATGGTATGTGACTGGAGTCATGGGGAAAAGTGTGAAAAGAAAATTAAGTCAATCTGTTATTGGCTCACGCAAAATGCTGCATCCCAACACTAAACCTGCAGCTGCAGGGATGAATCACACTCTACCTTGGTTGATTTCTGCTCGTGAAGGTCCTGCAACTTTCTTCTGCTGTGCATTTTTGGCAAGCAGCGTGTGTTTGTCATCATTTCCCGTGTCCAGTTCAGAGATAGTCACCGAAAGAATCCGACAGAAATTAGCGAGTTGCTGCTGGTCAAAACTAGCCACCAGATTTGTAAGGTTTGGAATATCCTCCAATTGGATCATCTCCTTGAAATTAAACAAGTCAATGCAAGGTAAGACTAATTCTGAACTACTTTCAAATTTCTGATATACAGAAAAACCTAATCAATACAGAAATTCTGAATACCAAGGCAATAGAAAGTAACCCAAGACATCAACTAAAAATGCTCACTAGTATTTGCTTTTTTATCCAAATTAATGGGACCAGGCAAGCTAAGCCACTGGTGGCTGCCATCTCAACAACTTTGCACATCAATGCTCCAAAAGTTAGACTCAGGAGTCCAGGGTGGAGCAGGTCAGAGAAATTGAAAAAATATTCTGTGACTGTTTTTACAGCAGACACAGGACTTCCTGAAATAGTGTAGGATTGAAGGTCAGAAGTAAATGAGGTAATAGGATTTAATAAATTAGCATTACAAAATTAGTATTGGAGAAATTATTGGAATGGAACTATATTAAATACACAACCTGCTGTCATGCATCCTTGGGTTTCGTAGATAATAGGTGAACTGGATGTCCAATGTCAAATTGCTGAGTGTAGAATGGTTCTCACAGTTGACCAAAAATACAATCCCATTTTTTTAACACAAGGAGAGAATATCTTTAAAACAGGGAACTTCAGACAGTTGACTAACATAGGAGAAGCAGTCAGGTAGCTAGAGAACTCAGTACTGGCAGAAAACTATGAAATCAATTCTCAGTCAAAAGAGGGTGTTGACATGGTGCCGATTGATTCGTCATTCTTGAATGGACGTCTCACGAGCTAAGGAAGTACTCCCAACCTTCAAACCACCTAATTGCAGACCGTGCACTTTTACAAATCTGGATTTTCCCTGCAGCTGTAACACTATAGTCTGCACTTAAAAAAAAAAAACCCACTTCCTGTTGTACTCGTGTATAGTACAGTTTACCTGGATTACCTGCAAAACGATTGTCTCGGTGTGTCGGGACATAGCACAATAATAACCAGTCACACTTTCCCTGAAAGTGGCAATATAAATAGATAGGGTGGTGCTGGTGGTGTACGGCATGCTTGCCTTCATCAGTCAGGGTGTTGAATATACAAGTCAGTAAGTCACATTGCAGTTCTATAAATCTTTTGTTAGACCATATTGTGTGAAGTTTTGATCAGCTCAATTAAGAGAAGATGTGGAGTCTTTGGCGAGGGTGCAGAAGAGGCTCACATGGGCTAGAGTGTATTAGCTTTCACGAGACATTGGACAAACTTGCATTGTTTTACCTGGAATGTTGGAAGCTGAAGAGTGATCGGATAGAGTATTATATATAAAATACATGCAAGATGCAGAGATAGGGCAGATAGTTACAGTCATGTAACCAATCAACTAATACGGGAGGGGAAAGTGCAGCACCCAGAGAGAAGCTATGTAGTCATGGGAAGAACACAGTAATAGTCTTGGACAGCCCCTAAAGTCAGATGTAATCAGGTCTCCAGAGCTATGAGGCAGTGGTGCCAACCACTTAGAAGAATCTTTTTAATGAAGACGACCTGGAATTGAAAACTCAAGGCCCAGTTGTTCCACATTTTGAGATTCTGGAGTTAGAGGGAGGCGGTGAGAACATGCATCCAGATTAATCTCTAAACCTTCGGCTAGAAAGGAGTAAAGATATCAGAAGATCATCATTGTTCTAAAACACAGTATTTGCGAGTAACATACAGACCTTTTTAACTCCCAAGATGTCCTCTATTAGTGTAGCTGTTTGCAAAAAGGTCTTCTTGTTTGTCATGAGTGTGAAGAGGAACAGTACAAAGTCATTCCTTTCTGAGAGGCGCTTCGTTACTCCATCAGTCTAAAAACAAGAGGACGCTGCATCATCTGTTTTGCAAGGATTTATTAAAAATTGCCATGTGGGGAGAGGAAGGAGGGATGACTCTTCAAAAAGGTTACCATAGGCTTGATGACCCCAAAGGCATGCTGGAGCTTCCAGTTGTTAGCCATTTAACTTCCCTTTGCATTCCCAAACCAATTTCTCTGTCGTTGGCCTCCTCCATTGCCAGAGTGACAACACACTCAACTGGGGGAACAGCACCTCATTTTGTACTTGGGCAGCTTACAACCCAACAGTATGAATTTCAAATCCTCTAATTTCAAGTAATATCCCCTCTAACCTCCCTCTGTCCCTTCCCTGAACCCTCCCTAACCTAACCATGCACCCATATTTCTCTCACCATCCTAGTCACCCCATTCATTTCCTTTGTCACTCATCTCCCATCACTGAGGCCCAGATTTCCATTTTATTCCCTTTCTTTCCCCCTCCCTGTTCCCTTCCAGCCATATCCCCTCTCTAACTTTACATTGTAATCCTTTCCCTTCCTTATCTGACACCCTTTGGTCTCATTTTCATCTCCAGCCTTTATCACTTAGTCCATCCATTTTCCAATTAACCCCCTCACCTACATTTACCAATCACTTGCCAGGCTTTGCCCCCAAACCAGCTCTTTTCCAGTTTGCTTTTTCCACTCCATTAATCTAAAGGATCCCAACTTGAAGCATCATCTGTTCAATCCTTCCACAGATGCTGCAGGACCCAAGGAGTTTCTCCAGTACTTTTTTACTCAAGATTCTAGCATCTGCAGTTTCCAAAATGCAGAGTCTGTTCACTTGCACCATTAAATTAAAAAGAGGACTCTTTAAAGAAAAATCTGCAATGTATATTTGTACGTATATTTACATCTTATCAACTTCAGTTTGGGACCTCAAATTACTCGAAGTGTGGAAATGTACTGAGTATGACCACAAAAGACACATCAAATCTCACTTACGCAGATACAAGTGTTGTATAATATACTTAGGCAATCTTTTATCAAGTCTTCACTCACTGCAATATAAACAAAGCAAAACAAAATGTAAGATTTGGCAAAGCTTCCATTTTAACTTTAACATTTCACCATTTCTAAAAGCTTCCTTATCATAACAGTAAAGACAAGTGATCCAGGTAGACAGGATCTGCAAAGTACAATTGAGCAATCTCCTTTCAATTTCAGTCCTATTCAGTACAATATTAATGCCAATATTCCACCAGGTTCTTTTGAAAATCTTCGATAAAAATCTATGGCCAGTTAGAGATTTATGCCCCTGAATCCAGAGTTCTTCCAGTTCATTTATTCTTTTTGGTTGTGAACACTACATTCGACTCCATTTGCTGTATTTCTACCACTCACTTAATCTGCTCATGGTATTTTGTAACTTGCGTTAACTTATTGTGCCTAATGCGATTTAGAGTTGTAGATATTTCTTTGTCAGTTACCAGCAAAATGTTGATACATATTTGTAAATCCAGGCCAAAATAGAGCCAAGATAAAGCAGAGGATTCATGCACTCACAAGGCCTTTTGGTCAATTCTGTATAAGAAGCCACAGGCTGCTAGCTGGTGCTGGGAAGTCTAGGTCCCAGATCAGAACTTCAGATAGGGGAAGTCTAGGTATCTTTGTAATTGTTAGTATGTATGTGAATCTTACAGAAGACCTCCAAAGTATTGTAAATGCATACGTTTGATTGGATTGCTGCAAAGGGATTGTAAATAATGTAAATATTGTTGCAGATAACACAAAGCTGTATTTCTACCACTCACTTAATCTGCTCATGGTATTTTGTAACTTGCGTTAACTTATTGTGCCTAATGCGATTTAGAGTTGTAGATATTTCTTTGTCAGTTACCAGCAAAATGTTGATACATATTTGTAAATCCAGGCCAAAATAGAGCCAAGATAAAGCAGAGGATTCATGCACTCACAAGGCCTTTTGGTCAATTCTGTATAAGAAGCCACAGGCTGCTAGCTGGTGCTGGGAAGTCTAGGTCCCAGATCAGAACTTCAGATAGGGGAAGTCTAGGTATCTTTGTAATTGTTAGTATGTATGTGAATCTTACAGAAGACCTCCAAAGTATTGTAAATGCATACGTTTGATTGGATTGCTGCAAAGGGATTGTAAATAATGTAAATATTGTTGCAGATAACACAAAGCTGGGTGGCAGTGTGAACTGTGAGGAGGATGCTATGAGAGTGCAGGGTGACTTGGACAGGTTGGGGGAGTGGGCAGATGCATGGCAGATGAAGTTTAATGCGGATAAATGTGAGGTTATCCACTTTGTTGGAAAAAAACAGGAAGGCAGATTACTATCTAAATGGCATCAAGTTGGGAAAAGGGGATGTACAACAGGATCTGGGGGTCCTTGTACATCAGTTTATGAAAGTAAGCATGCAGGTACAGCAGGCAGTGAAGAAAGCGAATGGCATGTTGGCCTTTATAACAAGAGAAATCGAATATAGGAGCAAAGAGGTCCTTCTGCAGTTGTACAGAGCCCTAGTGAGACCACGCCTGGAGTACTGTGTATAATTTTGGTCCC
The DNA here is from genome assembly GCA_963514005.1 of Raja brachyura. The sequence continues at coordinate 45,275,397 of OY740802.1, read as the reverse complement.
CTAATTTGGGGAAGGATATTCTTGCAATTGAGGGAGTGCAGCGTACAAGATTAATTCCCGGAATGGCTGGACTGTCATATGCTGAGAGAATGGAGCAGCTGGGCTTGTACACTCTGGAGTTCAGAAGGATGAGAGAGAATCTCATTGAAACATATAAGAATGTTAAGGGATTGGACACGCTAGAGGTAGGAAACATGTTCCCGATGTTGGGGGAGTCCAGAACCAGGGGCCACAGTTTAAGAATAAGGAATAAGCCATTTAGAACAGAGACGAGGAAACACTTTTTCCTCACAGAGAGTGGTAAGTCTGTTGAATTCTCTGCCTCAGAGCGCGGTGGAGGCAGGTTCTCTGGATGCTTTCAAGAGGGAGCTAGATCGGGCTCTTAAAAATAGCAGAGTCAAAGGATATGGGGAGAAGGCAGGAACAGGATACTGATTGGGGATGATCAGCCTTGATCACATTGAATGGCGGTGCTGACTCCTGCACCTATTGTCTATTGTAAATAATGTTGCAAGGCAGTTACCCTGCTGTTTGTTCATTGGCCAAAGTGTTAAGCCCTAGCAGAATTGTTTTGTGTTCCAGGGTAAATGTTGCATTATTCAGTTAACCAGACTTCCTTCCTGATGCTTCTGTAAGAAACATTGTTTAAGACTCTCTGTAATTGGAATGGGAAACTGTCAATAATGTAATTTATATGTTTGATTGGATTATAAGGGGACCATCCCTATGTAGTTCGGCCCCTCAAAGTTCGTGGACTTGTAAAAGGTAGCCCCATTTTGGATCGGTGTCGATCATCTGGATGGGCGCTTGGGACCGCGAGACCTTTTGGGCAGCGTCTGCTTGCACGAGTCTGAAGGGCTTGGCCAGGCAGTGACAAGGATCGAACGCGCGGTGGTTTAGGTGGTATAGGGGAATTTGCTGCTCATTCTAAAAATAAAGATTAGTTGGTCCAGTGCTTGATTCAGTGTTTTTTTACTGAAGAGGGGGGGGGGGGGGGGGGGTAAGCTTTAGGAGCTTATTTACATATTCCTCTATATACCTTTGAGTGTTTACCCAATTCCACCAATTAAGATACACCCCCCTTTACCCTTCCCCAGTCTCACCTATTGCCCAAAGTTCAATTCATTTGCTAGTTACAGCCAATTGTATCCACTCACAATTTTGCTGAACGATAGCCAGAATGGCCCACACGCTCACTTACATCGATCACCATCTGTTTCAAGAACTTTATTTTCAAATCAGATTCAATTCAAATTTTAATGCCCCTGCTATACCTTCCCTTTATATACATTTTCAGATCTACATTATGGGCGAAAGGATAAATGAGCAATATGCCCTGTGCTGATGTGCAGAACGAGAAGGCTCACAAATTTGTGTTGCTTTTCCTATCCCCAAGGCAACATTTCACTGCATATTGGCAAAGAAAGGGCATAAAATGCCGGCCTTGCCAGCAAACTCCATAATCCCTATATATCTATAAAATTAAACATTCAGCAATGCATTATTGGTGGATGATGCTGTGATTAAGCCAGAGGTTAAAATTAATTTAGCATGAACGGTTAATAACGCAGTACTTACTTTTCTGCTTCTTTTTCTGTGGTGCAAGTGTTGGCCGCATGAGGATTTCAACTAAAAGCTGTAAAAGAAAGTAGCATGGAACATTATTGAAACAATGGCTCCAAGAGCTACCACAAACAGAGAATAAAAAGATCTTCTGTTTATTAATAACAGCTCTCCATGGGTCAAAAGATGGACCTGAAGGATTATAAAGGATTAAAGGGCATCAACATGAAATGTTATCCGTCTCCACTGATGCCGCTCGACAGGCTAAGTATTTCCTGTCGAGTGGCATCAGTTTAGAGATGCAGCATGGAAATATGCTCTTCAGCCCACCAAATCCATACCAACCATTCCATTTTCATCCTGCACTCAAACAATTTTCCATCCCGCACTCAAATTCACTTGGACCAATTTCCATCGTGTCACAGTGGTGCAGCGGTAGAGTTGCTGCCCTACAGCGAATGCAGCGCCGGAGATCCGGTTTCAATCCCGAATATGGGTGCTGTCTACACGGAGTTTGTACGTTCTCCCTGTGACATGCGTGGGTTTTTTTGTTCCAAGATCTTCTGTTTACAAAGACGTACAGGTTTGTAGGTTAATTGGCTTGGTAAATGTAAAAATTGTCCCTAGTGGGTTTAGGATGGTGTTAATGTGCGGGGATCGCAGGTTGGCGTGGACCCGGTGGGCCGAAGGGCCTGTTTCCGTGCTGTATCTCTAAACTAAACTAAATTCAAATTCACTTGGACCATCTCCGATACTACCCTCCCCTTTCGTGATCTCACCATCTCCATCACAAGAGATAGACTATCGACCAATGTCAATTATAGACCGACTGACTCCCGCAGCTATCTAGACTACACTTCTCATCCTGCCTCCCCCGAGTTGCAACAGGGCAGGGTCCCCCCAGTCCTCACCTTTCAGCCTCTCAGCCGTCACATACAGCACTTAACCCTCCGAAATTTCCGCCGCCTCCAACAGGATCTACCCACTAGCCACATCTTCCCATTTCCACCCCTTTCCACAGAGACTGTTCCCTCCGCAACTCCCTGGTTAACTCGTCCCTCCCCAGGCACCTTCCCCTGCGACCGCAGGAGATGCAACACCTGTCCCTACGCACTTCTCAACTCTGTCCAGATACTTGCACCTCCTCCAACCTCATCTACTGCTCCAGGTATGGACTCTTATATAACAAAAAGACCCAGCGCAGACTTGGCGATCGTTTTGCTGAACATCTTCACTCTGTCAGCCTCTGCCTACTTGCCCCACATAAAAAAACTCCCCATTCCCACACTGACCTTCCTCCTACATTGTCAGTGAGGCCAAATGTAAATTGGAGGGATAGCATCTCATGTTTCTCTTACAACCCAGCATTATGAATTTTGATTTCTCTAAACATGTAATGCATGCATCCGCTCTCTCTCCGTCCCTCCCTCACCCTAGTGGTCGTACTAGTTTTACTGTCGTCCTGTTGAGTTCCTGTCGCCCAACTGTCGGTATACTCATTATCGCCCAAGGTAGACACAAATACTGGAGTAACTCAGCGGGACAGGCAGCATGTCTGGATCGAAGGAATGGGTGACATTTCAGGCCAAGACCATTCTTCAGACTTCACCCATTCCTTCTATCCAGAGATGTTGCCTGTTCTACTGAGTTAGTCCAGCATTTTGTGTCTATGTTCGGTATAAACCAGCATCTGCAGTTCCTTCCTACTACTCATTATCACCTATTGCACAGTCAACAATAGCTTATCGTGTGCCCCACATTTCCTTGATATTGTTACTTTTTGCATATCTTCCATTCATTTCCCCTAGGTACTGTCTATATCTTTAGCTCCCCTTTCCCCCCCACTCTCAGACTGAAAAAGGGTCTCAACCCAAAACATCATCTATTACTTTTCTCCAGAGATGCTGCCAGACCCGCTGACTTACTCCAACCTTTTGTGTCTGTCTTTGGTTTAAACCAGCATATGCAGTTCCTCCCTACACAACTAACCATCAACCACCTCAGCAGCTCAGGCAGCATCTGTGTAAAGATAAACATTAAATTTCAGATTAAAGACCTTTCATCAGAACTGATGAGGTGCGATAGTATTTTTTGTATTTATTTCAGATTTCCAGTATCTGCAGTCCTTTTTATTTTTGTTCAGTTACTACAGCAATCAGTTGCAGTGTCTCTGAAGCTCAGAGATGAAAGAAGCTAGAATTCCCACTGGGAAAGGAGAGGATTCATGAAACGATCTTCACCGACAGGACAGAGTCAACAGTTTCAAGCTCCTGAGCACACAGATCTCTGAAGATATGTCCTGGGCCCAGCACATTGATACAATCTAAGAAAGCTCACCAATGCCTCTACTTCCTCAGATGATTAAGGAGATTAAGCATGTTGCAAAACACTATTAAACTCCTACAGGTATACAGTAGAGGGAATGCTACATCACAGCCTGATTTGGCTTCTCGAAAACTCAAGAATGAATGATGCCACAGAAAATAGTGGACATTTACGGTCCATTACAGATATTGACCTCTTCACTGTCAAAGGGATCTGCAGGAAATGCTGCCTCGGAAAGTCAGTCAATATCCAAGATTCACACCACCATGGCCAGGCTCTCATCTCACTGCTACCATCAGAAAACAAAAATCTTTTCACTGTACCCCAGTAAACGTGACAATAAACTAAATTGAGAAAGGTGGTGCAGGAGCCCGAGAACCGTGACCTCCAGGTTCGAGAACAACTTTCTATAACTAACATCCTAATCTGAGAGGCGAATTTTTCAACAACGGGAGCAGCGAGAATGTGGAGCAAGCTGGCACACAAAGTGGTAGAGGCCTGTACAATTACAATGTTTTAAAAATCAGTTGGACAGATTCAGGGATAGAAAACATAGAAAATAGGTGCAGGAATAGGCCATTAGGCCCTTCAAGCAACCACCGCATTCAATATGATTATGGCTGGTCGTCCAAAACCAGTATTCCGGATAGGAGGATTTAAGAGGGATTTAGACCAAATGCAGCTCAAAAAGACAACTTGGTCAGCATGGACAAGTTGGGACAAAGAGGCTATTTCTGTGCTATGTGACTCTGTTATTCTACATCTTGGATGTTATAGAGAGCTACAGCAGAGCTTCAATCAATATTTCATGCTACAAAACCATTACCCAGCAGTAATCTAATACCAGGTTCCCAGACTCTCCAACTGCTCCAACAGAATATGGCAGGAAAATCATTTGATGGAATGTGTTCTCAATCTTTACAAATGAAGCAGTGTTGACTGCAAAGATGCAAAATAGCAGCTTACATTCACTATTACAAGACGGCTACCTTGTGCAAAAACAAACCCAAAGAAAGACTTAACAAAATGAAACATCATTTCATGTGTATAAAATCACGAGGAATAGATTGGGCAGATGCACAAAGTCTCTTGCCCAGAGAAGATGAATCAAGGACCAAAGGACATAGGTTTAAGATGAAGGGAAAATATTTAATAGTAATCTGATGGGTAACTTTTTCACACAAAGGGTGGTGGGTATATGGAACAAGCTGCCCGAGGAGGTAGTTGAGACAGGGACTATCTCAACATTTAATAAACAGTTAGACAGGTACATGCATAGGACAGGTTTTGAGGGATATGGACAAAAAGTGGATAAACCTCACGTGGATAAATGAGAAGTTATTCACTTTGGTGGCAAGAACAAGGCAGATTATTATCTGAATGGTGCGTAAGAAAGAACTGCAGATGCCGTTTTAAATCGATGGTAGACACAAAATGCTGGAGTAACTCAGCGGGACAGGCAGCATCTCTGGAGAGAAGGAATCCGTGACGTTTCAAGTCGAGACTCTTCTTCAGACTGATCTGAATGGTGTCAGATTAGGAAAAGGGGAGGTGCAACGAGACCTGGGTGTCCTTGCACATCAGTCACTGAAAGTAAGCATGCAGGTACAGCAGGCAGTGAAGAAAGTAAATGGCATGTTGGCCTTCATAGCGAGAGGATTTGAGTACAAGATAGATTTATTTGTCACTTGTGCCAATTGGCACAGTGAAATGAAATCACCATACAGCCATACATAAAGAACACAACAGAGTAGATAGAATTCAACATAAAACATCCCCACACAGCAGGATCAAAGTTTCCCACTGTGAGGGAAGGCACCAAAGTCAATCTCTTCCCCTGATGTTCCCCACTGTTCACCCTGGTCAGGGCCTCCCCGAGCCCTCCGCAGTCGCCGCTACGGGCGGCCCGATGTTCAGGCCCGCTCACCGGGGTGATGCAAGTCCAACGTCGTGCTGGGGGATGTCCTCAGCGGCCTGGACCTCGAGTCGGCTCCCTCCTACCGGAGTACGCGGCTCCTAAAGTCCGCAGTCTGCGCCGGGTGGAGATACAACGCTGGCAGCCCTCGGCAAAGGGCCCCAGGACTCCACGGAGTTGTTCAGTGCCGCCCGCGTTGGAAGCTCTCCAAACCAGAGCTCCATGATGTTGGAGCAGCAGCCCAACGCTCTGGAGCTACAAACGGCGACCCAGGTAGGCATCGCCCACTCCGTGGTGACTCCAGCGCCGCGCCGCCTCTATTGCAGCTCTGGTCCGGTTCCCGGTGCCCGGTGCCCAGCAGGAAAGGCCGCTCCGATCCAGGAGGTAGGCTGCGAGGTGGGGGGCGAGGACGCAACTCGGAGAAATAGTCGCGTCCCCGCCAGGAAGCGACTGGGAGTTAGTTTCCCCCTTACCCTGCCCCCCTCCCCCACATAGAAAAGTTAGTTTCCCCCGAAAACAGACTTTAAACTGACTAAAAATTTAAAAAAAGATGGAAAAACAAACGGGCTGCAGGCAGAGGCTGCTGTCAGTGCAGCGCCCCTAGTGACTGGGAGCAAGGAGGTCCTACTGCAGTTGTACAGGGCCCTGGCGAGGTCACACCTGGTGTATTGTGTGCAGTTTTGGTCTCCTAATTTGAGGAAGGACTTTCTTGCCATTGAGCAGCGGAGGTTCACCAGGTTAATTTCCGGGATGAACGAGAGAAGGCAGGCACGGGTTATTGATTGGGGACGATCAGTCACGATCACAATGAATGGCGGTGCTGGTTCGAAGGGCCGAATGGCCTCCTCCTGCACCTATTTTCTTTGTTTCTATGCCAGGACTGACATATGATAAAAGTATGGATTGACTCGGCTTATAATCACTGGAATTCAGAAGAAGGGATCTTATAAACATAAAATTATTAAGATATTGGACAGGCTAGATGCAGGAAAAATGTTCCCCTCGTTGCTGTATTCCAGAACCAGGGGTCACAGTTTAAGAATAAGAGGTAGGCCATTTAGGACTGAGACGACGAAAAACGTTTTCACCCAGAGAGTTGTGAATCTGTGGAATTCTCTGCCGCACAGGCAGGTGGGACGAGTGCAGCTGGGACATGTTGGCCGGTGTGTGCAAGTTGGGCCGAAAGGCCTGTTTCCACTGTATCACTCTATGACAATCTGTGATAGTAGTCTGTCCTACAGGTAATGAAAAGCTGACCAGGCCAATATCTGTTTACAATGCTAATTATGCTTCTAAACTCAATATACAATACAATTTACAATTTATACAGTACAAAAACACATTAGCTGGATACTGGTCAGTATTCAACAGGCAAAGAAAGGAATAATATCTTGAGGAAAAAACCTAATGATAAAAGTTATCCCTCTGTTCTTACTACTCAAACTTTCAGCAAAGATAAATTTTGCTTGTCGAATGGTACTTAATTGCAGTACCTCATTGTTCCAAAGCGTTTGATAAAATATGTTATTCATATTCTAAAATACCTTCAGTGTATTACTCACAAGCTATGTATATTACTTGTTGCAATACTTACATCTACTCCACCAAAAAGATCGAAAATGTGCGTGTTAGGAAATTTGGATTCTTGGGCACCTTTCCCATCCTCCGTCACAAATGCCATTGCTTCCATCGAGAGGAGTGGAGCAATCTCCTACACACACAAGGGCAAAGAATGAAACATTAATCCCCAGCCAACCAAACCTAAGCAGTCAAATCTATTAATTCTAGCCCACCTTGATGAAACTTTTCTTCTTGGGCTGGGTGTGGAACTATAATATACACAATTCTAGACCAAGACAGATTATTGACCAAAATGTGTCCCCCTTTCAGAATTTAACTTATTTATATTATCCATCATCTTCAATTTGTTTCAAGAGATTCAAAATCATTATTTTCTGTATTCCTAATATTCCAATGTATTATAAAATTGCCAAACAACAGTACTCAGGCACGAGACAGGAAAAAAAATGGAAAAAGGGGAATAGGGATGGGCGTCCAGAATTTTTTTGATAATTGTACGTTGAAATTGCACCCTTTTCTTGCCAGTTTACCCTTAATTTATACTGTAATTTATTTTATTGTACCATAAAATAACACATTTTCCTTCTTAATTTACACAGAAAATTTGTGATAATCATACCTTAAAATGACACCAACTCCTTGCTTGTTTACACTTAAATCATATCGAAAATATTTTATTTTACACCATACCTACTTGTAACATGATACCCGTCCCTTGCTTGTTTACTTTAATTAGAGAGATGTATCCTTTACCAATGTATTTAAACGCTAAATGAATTTCAAATCCAACTAACTGTTAGGATGAAAATGATGATCCAACTACTTCAAAGATGATCATATTGTGCTACATAACTACTCAGTCAAATTAACTAGTGGACAAAATATTAGCATCTCAACCTGGAATTTAAGACAATATTTGAAAATGTTCCCAAAATTTAAAATGAAATATGCCATTTTTAAAAATCTATTGTCAAATTATTTTTTTAAAAAAAGTAAATAATGCTTTATCTTCTTTTGATGGCTGGACATTTTCTGATTGCCAGAATTTGTAGTCAGTGACTATTAAGGAATACTATTTGCGAACTCATTGGCGAGTCCAAGTTGGAAATGCAATGGTACTTTGTATTGCGCGGGCAGAAGGCATCCTGACGGGCCACGGCTGTGGACTGGGAATGCAGCCAGGGGCCTTTACCGACCGGGGCCTCGTGGGTAGAAGCCCGGGTCAGACGAAGCGGCCAATGGCGCCCGTGGCTGGGGCCCGGATCGGCACTGCGGAAGTGAGAAGTGGGGGCGTCAACAGCGGTGAAGCCTCCCGACGATGAGGCCATGGTGGCGGTGAAGCCTCGGGGCGGCGATGCCATACCGAATTTAGAAATCTCATGCCCAAGTATTGAGGTTAGCCAGAAGTCTACAACCCTAATGCTCACCCTCAAAGTGACATACAATGCAAAGTGAGCCAAAACAAAGTTAAAAGAGATTTGATCCCTAATAATAGGAACATGACAACGTTTTTGGCAGGACGATCGAGAAACCATGTTCTGATGGAAATTCACTCGAAATGTTAATCGTTTATCTCTTTCTCCACAGACCCTGTCTGAACCGAGTACTTTAACCATATTCTGTATTTCTCCTGTAGCTCTCTTTAAGCATACACAAAGTGTGTTGCACCATAACTTACCTTTAAGATTCCTTGGCACAGCAAGAGATCATCATTGTTGGGTTGGCTGTTTTCATATAATTTCTGCACCAGATGAGGGATGCCATTCCATTTTGCAATCTTATCCCTCTCTCGGAGCAAGGAATCGGGAATCTGCAAACAGAAACAGAAGAAATCAGCTGTATATTGGATGAGCTCCTAATAGCCTATTACGTGCTCCAACCAAAGGCTGCGACGAGGAAATTCAGACTTGGAAAATGGATATTGTTGAAGTCCTACAGCTCAAAAATAGGTTATTTCGTCCACATTTACTTCAACCATCAACTGATTCCATTTACCTGCATGTCATGTTGCCCAATAAGCATTGACTATTCAATGTTTGGAGAGAAACTGCTTCTCAGGCAGTGTCACATCACTAACCATGTCATATACATTCACATCCAAATCATTAATACAAATAGCAAAGGGTGGACCCAGCACAGGTCCATGAGAACCACTTGTTACACACTCCAGTCTGTTCAGGCCCCAGGAATTTACCTACCTTAATGTGCTTGAAGGTCTCCGGCACCTCCTTTTCTGCAAATGAGGATTCTGCAAGCATTATTATTAAGCACCTCCAAATCTGACAATAACGCCATACTAGGTTATGTTTTTATTTGTAAAAAGCACAGGCACAGAGCAGATAAATTTATAGTGCACTGAGAAAAAGTGGAGAAAGATCATCAATGCGTCTTTTGGGTTTGGGGACAAATTCAAGGGACATGGATAGTTACTGATGATGAGCTGACTCAACTTTAATCTTCCACCACGTCAATTCTGGCTGAGCATTAGTGAAGCATAGGGGTTTAAAAAAAAAAATCCTGATCATCATTACCGACAACTAGTCGACATTCTGAATTTCCAGCTTGTATTGCCATGGATTGTTACTCCAGTACTTTAAACAATGCACTGCCACTAATGTAATGCAGTTTAAAGAAGGGTTCCGATTACATACGTCACCTATTCCTTTTCTCCAGAGATGCTGCCCAACCCATTGAGTTACTCCAGCATTTTGTGTCTATCTGCACTACCTCCAAATCCTGATAAATGTTTCAGCAGAGTTTCCAGGACTCACTCATATGCAAACAAACAAACAAATAAACAAACAAGATGAGAGTTTTAGTAATATAATAATAATGTAGAAGATAATACTACTGGGTACGAGGCTAATAAGATGTGTGCAGACTGCTGCCCGACCCACTGAGTTACTCCAGCATTTTGTGTCTTTCTGTACTGCCTCCAAATACTGGTAAATGTTTCAGCATTAGTTTTTAATTAAGATAATACTACTGGATACGAGGCTAATATATGTGCAGACTGTAGTGCGTTTCTGCAAATTTTACACTCTCGGTCACACAATCAGAGATGAGAATCTATTGTATGTCCCAATCATCAAGATCCAATATACCACTAGGAGGTACCGACGATGGCAGTCTGTCTTTTCGTATTTCTTTGTCATTTTTAGTGTGTTTTAAAAGTATGTGTTAATGTTCTGTGGTTTGTTTTATGTGAGGGGTGGGGGAGGGGGGAGGTGGTCAGGGGAAACTTTTTTTTTCCAATCTCTTACCTTGCCGGAGATGTGATTGTTTTCCGGATCGTATCTCCGGTCACTCTGCGGCCTAACATCATGGAGTTGGCGCCTTGCTCAGGAATTACTTTGAGCCCCACCGCGGGGCCGTGGACTTACCATCAGAGCCGATCCTTTGCCTGGGATCAACACTCCAACCACAGCCTGCGGATTTCACCATCGAGGAGCTCGCAGTCTCGGGAAGCTCCAAACTACGCAGAAGGTTTTGAGCAGTCCGGACCCGAGGTCCGCTCCCCGAGCTCAGCGCTTGGGGAGCGGAAATTCCCCCCCCCCCCCACCGGATGCTGGAACTTGATCGCCCCGATGCGGAGGGCTCGACCGCCGGCCACGGAAGCCAAGATCGCCCCATCAACGGAAGGCTCGAGGCCCCCGACCGCACGGGAGAACAAAGAAGGGAAGAGATTTAACTTTTTTTCACTTTCCATCACAGTGAGGAATGTGGAGGAGTACTGTGGTGGATGTTTATGTTAAAATTTATTTTGTGTGTTCTGTTGCTTTTTATTGGTATGAAATTCCTCGTATGTTGCAAAACATACTTGGCCTAATAAAGTATGATTATGATTAATATGAAATGTTCTGCTAATGGGGAGGTGGCAGAAATAGGGTACACAGAAAGATAATCACAACCGTATTGAATGGAGCAGGCCTAGATTCAAACTGCTTTTACCCAATTCATTTTTCTGTGCTTCTATCACCAAGGCAGGGGATGTATTTCCCAAAGTTCATGGGTTTGCATAATTCTATAGGACCTACTTGACAATGTAAAACCTCAGGCTTCACCTATTATGATGAAACAAATAAGATGGGTCGATTGTCAGGAAAGAAAAAACGTTTCAACAAAATTAGTAATACTGCAGTCAAAGTGTAGAAACACGGAACTGTAGATGCTGTTTGGACAGTAACAATGACAGCAAGTAGACAGCTTATTGTTCCAGTAGAGATCAAAGTCCCCATTTTTACACTTAAATATGCTCCTGGTGGTATGCATCTAGCCTGCATTTACTTTGTAAATACAATCGATTTTATTTTTTTATTTTACGCCAAACACCTTCGACTATAATTCAAAATTAACCTGCCGTTATCCAAGTTGTATTTTCACGAATGACACGCCCACGAATGAAGCTAATACTATTAGTTCTTCGCCACAAAACATCCATCCCCTCCCGCCGCCGTTACACTTGGTGCCAAGTTGTTACCCTGCACCCCGGTGAGGTGGACAATAACCCCCGAAATAATGCGCAGCCAACACTTGCCTTCCACCGAAACCTGACCAGCAGCGGCAACAACCGCCCCCTCCCGCATACAAATCACCATCATCGCTTTGGCCGCTGCAAAATCGAGTCCCCGGCTTTACAGGGCCCTTCCGATAAGTTCAGTTAGCTCACCCCCTGGCCTACCTGCGAGACTCTGGTGGGCCCATGCCCCGTGTAGCGACCCTGTTGAAGGCGAGGGACGATATTGTGGGGACGAACACAACGAGATACGGCGCTAGAGAGCTCGGGAGGCCCAGCCGCCGCCATTTCCCTCACGACAGAAAGCTGCGGCCTCAGCCCATCCGCTCTCCCCATTGGCCGCTGGCGGCACCGCCCTGGCTCCATCCGTCATCCCCATTGGTGGAGCTTCCGCGGCCAGGGGTCAAGGGGCACGGGGGTTGCTCCCGCCATCTGTCGCGCCTCGCGCGGTCTGCGGTCGCCGCGGCGTCGTTGCTGCAGCAGCAGCTGGTGGTGGTGCACGGTGAAGCAATACAGCACCGACACCGACAACAGTGGTCGCCGCCGCGGCTGCTGCACGGTGAAGCAATACAGCACCGACACCGACAACAGTGGTCGCCGCGGCGTCGTTGCTGCTGCAGCTGGTGGTGCACGGTGGAGCAATACAGTAACTAGAGATGCAAGGGGCTGGTGGTCGCCGCGGCATCGCTGCACAGTGAATCGTATCAACCACAGACGTTACAAGGGGCAGGTGGATGAGCATCTGATGGGAGAAGGAATCTGGCGCTAGGGGAAGGAAGGAAGGGTGATGCATGCGGACTTCTCCTCAGCCGCTCCGGCGCAACCGAGGGTCTGTCTGTACTGCTGCTGATCCATGGTCCCATCGGCCGTCTACAAACACAAGTGGGAACCACAGATCCAACCACTCGTGGGGCAGGTCGCAGTTGCTTGAGCGGACAATACGGTGAGTCGTTTTGGAAACGGCGTTGACCTTCGATCGTTTAAGCTAAATAAGACAAAGTCAGTTTCGTTTATTTTCACGTGTACCAAGGTATAGTGAAAAGCTTTTGTTGCGTGCTAACCAGCCTGGAGTGACGAGAGAGAAGAAGGGTCTGCACCCAAAACGTCACTTGCTGCCTCACACGCCAGAGATCTGTGTTCGATCCTGTCCTCGGGCACTGTCTCCCTGTAAGCATATTCTCCCTGTAAGCATGTGGATTTCCTCCCACATCCCCAGCATTGACTTTGTAGGTTAACTTGTCTCTGTAAAATTGCCCCTAATGTGTAGGGAGTGAGGAAAGTGAGATAACAGAACTTGTGTGAATGGGTAGACAAAAATGCTGGAGAAACTCATCGGGTGAGGCAGCATCCATGGAGCGAAGGAAATAGGTGACGTTTTGGGTCGAGACCTTCAGACTGATGTGAGGGGGTGAGGGGGGGGGGGGGAGGGAGAGGCGAAGACAGTGGGCTGAGGGAGAGCTGGAGAGGAGAAAGCAGGGACTGACTACCTGATATTGGAGAAGTCAATGTTGATACCGCTGGGGTGTAAACTGCCCAAGCAAAATGCTCCCCCAATTTAGGGTGGGCCTGACTCTGGCCATGGAGGTGGCCCAGGACACATAGGTCGGATTCGGAATGGTAGGGGGAGTTGAAGTGCTGAGCCACCGGGATTGAAGCACAATTGTGATAGCACAATTGAATTGAATTATGGTTAGCACAGGCATGATTGCCGAAAGGCCTGTTTTTGTGTTTTATATTCTGTGATCTTTTTTTATCAGAACTGAGAAAACAAGCTTTATGTATAGTATTGGTTTATGCATGTCACGTGTACCGAGATAGAGCAGGGCTAGAAATTAACGGTTGCCCGGGTGCCAATGGCAATCTAAAGTCCCGCCGGGCAACCTAAAAGCCGTGCCATTTTTCCCGGCTTGGCAAGCTATCGTTAAACTCTGAGCGGGCCCCCCTCTCTATCTCTCCCTCTCTGTCACTTTCCATCCCCGCCCGCCATCCGTGTCTGGGCCGCTAGTAATCCACTCTCTGCCCGCTCCTCATCCGCCGGCATGGCCGGCTGCCTTGCACATGCGCACTGCCACGGCCTGCACATCCTCCACTGCACATGCGCACAACCACATCAGCCGTGGTTGTGTGCATATGCCACACTGCACATGTGCACTGACACGGCAACTGGTCAGCACCGGGCACTTTCTCTCTCCCTTTGCATTGTGGGAGATCTGGCCACCATTGCTGTCCGGTCGCAGCCTCGCCGCGACCGCTGAAAACCAACGCAGAATCACTCCCTGGTGCTGGAGTAACTCTTGCTTCTTGGTTTCCTGGTCCTCCAAAAATATTCCAAATCGAATTTAAACTGGAGAGGACCCTCCACCACCAAACTCCAAACTCTGAAAAATAATAGCCTATTGCACTTTATCTGTTTATTTATTATATATATATATATATATATATATATATATATATATATATTTTTTTTTTAATGTGCATAAATATATATATGTGTGTGTATGGTATATGGACACACTGAACTTTATCTCCTGATCTGTATTATGTTTACATATTCTGTTCTGCTACAGCAAGCAAGAATTTCATCATTTTATCTGGGACATAACAATAAAACTCTCTTGACTTGGACTTAAGCAAAAAAGGGTTCTTGGGGAAAAAGAGCTACCGTATATCCTCCTCACAGTTCACACTGCCACCTAGCTTTGTGTCATCTGCAGATTCGCTAATGTTACTTTGAATCCCTTCATCCAAAGCATTGATGTATATTGTAAATAGCTGCGGTCCCAGCACCGAGCCTTGCGGTACCCCACTAGTCACTGCCTTCCATTCTGAAAGGGTCCTGTTAATCCCTACTCTTTGTTTCCTGTCTGCCAACCACTTCCTATCCATGTCGGCACTCTACCCCCAATACCATGTACCCTACTTTTGCCCACTAATCTCCTATGCGTGACCATATCAAATGCTTTCTGAAAGTCCAGGTACACTACATTCACTGGCTGTCCATTTTCCTAGTTACATCTTCAAAAAATTCCAGAAGATTCACATGATTTCCCCTTCGTAAATCCATGCTGACTCGGACCAATCCTGTTATTGCTATCCAAATGTTCGGCTATCTCATCTTTTATAATTGACTCCAGCATCTTCCCCACCACCGATGTCAGGCTAACTGATCTATAATTCCCTGTTTTCTCTCTCCCGCCTTTCTTAAAAAGTGGGATAACATTAGCTACCCTCCAATCCACAGGAACTGATCCTGAGTCTATAGAACATTGGAAAATTATCACTAATGCAGCCACGATTTCTGGAGCCACTTCCTTAAGTACCTTGGGATGCAGACCATCAGGCCCTGGGGATTTATCAGCCTTCAGTCCCATCAGTCTATCCAACACCATTTCCTGCCTAATGTGGATTTCCTTCAGTTCCTCCGTCACCCCAGATCCACTGGCCACTACTAAATCAGGAAGATTGTTTGTGTCCTCCTTAGTGAAGACAGATCCAAAGTACCTGTTCAACTCATCTGCCATTTCCTTGTTCCCCATAATAAATTCACCTTTTTCGGTCTTCAACGGTCCAACTTTGGTCTTAACTAATTTTTTCCTCTTCACATACCTAAAGAAGCTTTTACTATCCTGCTTTATATTCTTGGCTAGTTCTATCCCACACATTAGTGACGTAGGTTAAGAGTCAAGAGTGTTTTATTCATAGGGAAAAGGAGCAAACACCATACAGACAGCACCCATATTCAGGATCAATTCCGGGTCTCTGGCACTGTTAGGCAGCAACTTTATGGCCAATGTACTTGAATCCCATAGTCTTGAACTGAATTAAAACATACAGTAGCTGTAAAGGGGGACGTACCGTCACTTAGAGATTTAAGACTGAAAATGGATAGTTTCTTTTTTTTAGTAACCAACGTTATCAACGTATAATTTTTGTGTGTTGGAAAACAAAATATAGTGGCGCAGCTGGTGGATTTGCTGCCTCACATGCCAGAGATCTGTGTTCGATCCTGTCCTCGGGCACTGTCTGTGGAGAATTTTCACATTCTCCCTGTAAGCATGTGGGTTTCCTCCCACATCCCAAGCATTGACTTTGTAGGTTAACTTGTCTCTGTAAAATTGCCCCTAATGTGTAGGGAGTGAGTGAGGAAAGTGGGATAACAGAACTTGTGTGAATGGGTAGACAAAAATGCTGGATAAACTCATCAGGTGAGGCAGCATCCATGGAGCGAAGGAAATAGGCGACGTTTCGGGTCAAGACCTTCTTCAGACTGATGTGAGGGTGGGGGGGCGGGAAGAAGAAAGGAAGAGGCGAAGACAGTGGGCTGAGGGAGAGCTGGGGAGGAGAAAGCAGGGACTATCTGATATTGGAGAAGTCAATGTTCATACTGCTGGGGTGTAAACTGCCCAAGCAAATTATGAGCTGCTCCTCCAATTTAGGGTGGGCCTCACTCTGGCCATGGAGGTGGCCCAGGACACAAAGGTTGGATTCGGAATGGGAGGGGCAGTTAAAGTGCTGAGCCACCGGGAGATCAGGTTGGTTCTTGTGAACCAAGTGGAGGTGTTGGGCGAAGCAATCGCCAAGCCTACTCTTGGTCCCACTGATGTAGAGCGGCTGACACCTAGAGCAGCGGATGCAATAGATGAGGTTGGAGGAGGTGCAGGTGAACCTCTGCCGCACCTGGAAAGACTGCTTGGGTCCTTGAATGGAGTCAAGGGGGGAGGTAAAGGGACAAGTGTAGTATTTCCCGCAGTTGCAAGGGAAAGTGCCAGGATAGGGGGTGGTTTGGGTGGGAAGGGACGAATTGACCAGGGAGTTACGGAGGGAGCGATCTCCGCGGAAAGCCAACAGGGGAGGAGATAGGAAGATGTGGCCAGTGGTGGGATCCCGTTAGTTGACAAAAAAGCTGGAGAAAATCAGCGGGTGGGGCAGCATCTATGGAGCGAAGGAATAGGCGACATTTTGGGTCGAGACCATTCTTCAGACTGATGTCGGGGGGGGGGGGAGAAGAAAAAGTAAGGAAGAAGCGGAGACAGCAGGCTGTGGGAGAGCTGGGAATGGGAGGGGCAGGAGGCAGAAAGCAAGAACTACTTGAAATTGGAGAAGCCAATGTTCATACCGCTGGGGTATAAACTACCCAAGCAAAATATGAGGCGCTGTTCCTCCAATTTGCGGTGGGCCTCACTCTGGCCATGGAGGTGGCCCAGGACACAAAGGTCGGATTCGGAATGGGAGGGGGAGTTGATGTGCTGAGCCACCGGGAGATCAGGTTGGCTATTGCGAACCGAGCGGAGGTGTTGGGCGAAGCGATCGCCTTCGCTTGGTCTCACCGAGGTTGATCATATGCTGAATAATCCAACCATATTTTTGTTTGGAAGTGGAAAGAAATAATGGACATTCCATTCATTGCAACGTGTAAAAATAGTTGAGATACTGTATTATAATTTTGCTGCATGTCATTGTGGTATATATCATGTCTTGATTGGTGAATAAGTTTAGTTTGTGACTTTATTTGAAGCAGAAATTATATGTGAATGGTTCATTGAGCATAACTATGACTGGTAACTACACACTTCGTCCAAGCAAGTTATCGCACGCGTCATGCAAGCCGTCTTAAATGACCACATAAACTGTCATTTGGCAACCTAAAAAGCTGCCCAGGTTGCCCGGCTGGAAACGGAGGAAAAAAGGTTAAGTTAGAGCCCTGTAGAGTGAAAACTTTTTTTTAAGCACTATCTAGACAAACCATACATCACATAGTGCAAAAGAGAATTTATTTTTTATTTTAGAGATACAGCGCGGAATCAGGCTCTTTGGCCTACCGAGTCTGCACCGGCCAGCGATCCCCGCACATTAACATTAGGGAGAATTTACACATACACCATGCCAACTAACCTACATACCTGTATGTCTTTGGAGTGTGGGAGGAAACCGAAGATCTTGGAGAAAACCCACGCGGTCACGGGGAGAAACATAGAAATTAGGTGCAGGAGTAGGCCATTCGGCCCTTCAAGCCTGCTCCGCCATTCAATATGATCATGGCTGATCATCCAACTCAGTATCCCGTACCTGCCTTCTCTCCATACCCTCTGATCCCCTTATCCACAAGGGCCACATCTAACTCCCTCTTAAATATAGCCAATGAACTGGCCTCAACTACCCTCTGTGGCAGAGAGTTCCAGAGACCCACCACTCTCTGTGTGAAAAAAGTCCTCATCTCGGTCCTAAAGGATTTCCCCCTTATCCTTAAGCTGTGACCCCTTGTCCTGGACCTCCCCAACATCGGGAACAATCTTCCTGCATCTAGCCTGTCCAACCCCTTAAGAATTTTGTAAGTTTCTATAAGATCCCCTCTCAATCTCCTAAATTATAGAGAGTATAAACCGAGTCTTTCTTCATAAGCCAGTCCTGACATCCCAGGCATCAGTCTGGTGACCCTTCTCTGCACCCCTCTACGGCAATAATGTCCTTCCTCAGATTTGGAGACCAGAACTGTACGCAATACTCCAGGTGTGGTCTCACCAAGACCCTGTACAACTGAAGTAGAACCTCCCTGCTCCTATACTCAAATCCTTTTGCTATGAAAGCTAACATACCATTCGCTTTCTTCACTGCCTGCTGCACCTGCATGCCAACTTTCAATGACTGGTGTACCATGACACCCAGGTCGCACTGCATCTCCACTTTTCCTAATCGGCCACCATTTAGATAATAGTCTGCTTTCCTGTTTTTGCCACCAAAGTGGATAACCTCACATTTATCCACATTATACTGCATCTGCCAAACATTTGCCCACTCACCCAGCCTATCCAAGTCACCTTGCAGTCTCCTGGCATCCTCCTCACAGCTAACACTGCCCCCCCGCTTAGTGTCATCCGCAAACGGAGATATTGCCTTCAATTCCCTCATCCAGATCATTAATGTATATTGTAAATAGCTGGGGCCCCAGCACTGAGCCTTGCGGTGCCCCACTAGTCACTGCCTGCCATTGGGAAAAGGACCCATTTACTCCTACTCTTTGCTTCCTGTTTGCCAGCCAGTTCTCTATCCACATCAATACTGAACCCCGAATGCCGTATGCTTTAAGTTTGTATACTAATCTCTTATGTGGGACCTTATCTTATGTGTGAAATTATCAGCAAAGATAAAAAGCATATCTGAGATAAAATGCATGAAATTCTTGTCTATGTGGAACCGTTGAATTAAAAGGTGAATCTAGGGCATTATTCCATGGACCAGAGGAGTGGTGATCTTGTAGAGGTGTATAAAATCAGAAGAACCATAAATGAGGGTGAGAGGAAGGTGAATCCACACAGATTGTTACTTCATGGTAATCAGGACTTGGCATCTTGTGACTGCTTTCTACTGCTCGGCATAAAGCACCCGAGGCTGCTGATGGTGCGGGAAACAGCCTTGGTTCCTCGCTGTGGGAATTGAGCTCTTGTTGTGGTGGGCAACAGCGTATTATGTTTATTCTATGTTTATTATGTGAACAGGGTCCAAGGCTGTCATGTCGCTGGTGGTGGTGCAAATTGGCCAGTGTGGGAACCAGATTGGGCAACAACTATTTGAAGTGGTGAGCATGGATGGCCAGAGTGGCCGGAATGAGTGTTACGGGAACACTTCACAGGAGCGATTCTTCAGCAGCAGCACTGATGGTGAGACCTCTTGTTGTCCATAGCTTCCCTTAACGTCTGCGCACTGTCATTTCGACAAGACCAGGGAAAACGTCTTTCCATCGAATGAAACCAATCAGGGGTACAAAGTGGGTCATTCGGTTGATTTGCTTAATATAGGTATGTTGCAAAACTTACCTTTAGCGGCGCTGGAGTTCTGCCGCTCCCCGTGTGCGCGACTTTGGCGCCTTTCAGAGGGGGGCGGGCTTAAAGTGCCGTTTTTCTTCAGACTGGGATAATCGATGAATGTCGGGCGATTTCTTTGCGGAAGAAAAATCGCTCCGACATTTCATCAATGAAGGTATTTTTAAATTACTCTAGATTATTTATTAACTAGAGTAATTTAAAAATCACCTTCAAAAGTCGTGAGAACAGACAACCGGAAGGATTTTGCGTAGGGGAGAAAAAAAGGTAAATAGTTTATTTTTATATTAAAAGTTGGTTTTTCGGGAGGCTTTAATAATATTTTTATGTTGCGAAATGGGGTCCCAAAAAATGTATGAACAAACAGTATTTTTCCCCCCGACTTCACCGCCAACGCAACGTTCCAATCCACCGCATTCTACTTAAAACCCACTCGCTAGTTGATTTAAATGGCCATTAATTTACAGGAATCAAACACTAAATTCCTTCTATTTGGCCCAAAAATTCATGAAAATGAGATTTAAAATTTATGTTATATTGTGGATTATTGTGTGAATGTTATTTGGACACTTAGGCAATTAAAAAAAAGTTTATCTTTTCTTAAGAAATGGATAGATGTTTAGATCTACTCATTGAATTTTGTAATTAGCTACAATTAGATAACTAACTAATTATATGCTTTAATTTCAGGTCATCCAAGTAAGATTGTTTAATATTTGTTTCAGAATGCTCCAATCTATAATAACTGAAAATTTCATTGAATTCTCTTAATTTTTAAGAAAGTTATGGGCTTTTAACTTTTCCAGATCACAGCTTTTGAGTTAAGTCAATTGAAAGGCAATGGGGAGCAAGATGCTAATTTCCGAGTATGAAAATGGCCATAACTTTCTTAATACTGAAGATATGAAAGTAAATTAGGTGTCAAATTAAACTTCTTTTTATGCTTTATCTGATGGGATAAATTGCAGACTTGATTGTTTAAATCTCAAAATTTTGTAACATTGCTACTTAACAGCAGTCTAAAATGGATTTTGAATTAATTCCATTTCGCCGAAGTTTGTCCTCAATGGAACAGAACAGAAACTAACACTTTGTCCCTCTATGGACATAGAAACATAGAAAATAGGTGCAGGAGTAGGCCATTCGACCCTTGGAGCCTGCACCGCCATTCAATATGATCATCCAACCAAGTATCCTGTACCTGCCTTCTCTCCATACCGCCCGATCCCTTTAGCCACAAGGGCCACCTCTAACTCCCTCTTAAATATAGCCAATGAACTGGCCTCAACTACCTTCTGTGGCAGATAATTCCACAGATTCACCACTCTCTGTGTGAAAAATGATTTTCTCATCTCGGTCCTGAAAGACTTCCCCTTATCCTTAAACTGTGACCCCTTGTTCTGGACTTCCCCAACATCGGGAACAATCTTCCTGCATCTAGCCTGTCCAACCCCTTAAGAATTTTATAAGTCTCTATAAGATCCCCCCTCAATCTTCTAAATTCTAGTGAGTATAAGCCGAGTCTATCCAGTCTTTCTTCATATGAAAGTCCTGCCATCCCAGGAATCTGGTGAGCTTTCTCTGTACTCCCTCCATGGCAAGAATGTCTTTCGTCAGATTAGGATACCAAAACTGTACGCAATACTCCAGGTGTGGCCTCACCAAGACCCTGTACAACTGCAGTAGAACCTCCCTGCTCTTATACTCAAATCCTTTTGCCATGAATGCTAATATATCATTCGCTTTCTTCACTGCCTGCTGCACCTGCATGCCTACTTTCGATGACTGGTGTCACCCAGGTCTCGTTGCATCTCCCCTTTTCCTAATCAGCCACCATTCAGATAATAGTCTACTTTCCTGTTTTTGCCACCAAAGTGGATAACCTCACATTTATCCACATTATGTTGCATCTGCCATGCATTTGCCCACTCTCCCAACCTATCCAAGTCACCTTGCAGCCTCCTAGCATCCTCCTCACAGGTAACACTGCCGCCCAGCTTTGTGTCATCCGCAAACATGGAGATGTTGCATTCAATTTCTTCATCCAGATAATTAATATATATTGTAAATAGCTGGGGTCCCAGCACTGAGTATTGCGTTACCCCACTAGTCACTGCCTGCCAATCTGAAAAGGACCCATTTACTCCTACTCTTTGCTTCCTGTCTGCCAGCCAGTTCTCTATCCACATCAATACTGAACCCCCAATACTGTGTGCTTTAAGTTTGCATACTAATCTCTTATGTGGGACCTTGTCGAAAGCCTTCTGAAAGTCCAGATATAACACATCCACTGGTTCTCCCTTATCCACTCTACTAGTTACATCCTCGAAAAATTCTATAAGATTCATCAGACATGATTTACCTTTCTTAAATCCATGCCAACTTTGTCCAATGATTTCACCATTTTCTAAATGTGCTGCTATCCATAATACTGAAGAAGACCTAGCAATTATCTCAATCGATGCAGAAAAAGCTTTCAATCAAGTAGAATGGCAATATTTATTCAAAGTATTGCAAAAAATTTAACATGGGAGATAACTTTATCTCATGGGTAAAATTATTATATGATAAGCCAACGGCTAGAATACTGACTAATAATTTATTATCCCCAAAATTCCAATTGGCATGGGGCAATAGGCAGGGGTGCGCACTATCACCCCTGCTATTTGCACTAGTGATAGAGCCTTTAGCAGAAAGTATAAGAAGTCATCCGAATATTCATGGATATAATACCAAACACTCAAATAATAAAATTTCATTATATGCAGATGACATTATTATATATTACAAATTCACAAATTAGCATACCAAATATACTAAATTTAATAGAGGAATTTGGTTCTTTTGCTGGATATAGAATAAACTGGAACAAAAGCGAAATTATGACGATAAAACCTCAAGAACCACTACATCTGTTGAAATTCCCCTTTAGAATTGCAACGGAAAAATTTAAGTATTTGGGCATCCAAATTACTAGGGAATATAAATCATTACTCAACGCAAACTATATGCCTTTAATAACTAAATTAAATGGGTTGATTAAATTCTGGAAAACACTGCTGATGTCCTTAATAGGTAGAATAAATGCGATAAAAATGATCTTCTTACCACAAATACTGTACCTATTTCAATCAATACCAATATACTTACCTAAAAAATTCTTTAAAAAATTAGACTCTGATATTATAAACTTCATATGGGATTATAAATTAAGAATGAAGAAAAAACACTTGTGTAAATCTAAAGAATCAGGGGGACTAACTTATTGTATTACTATTGGGCCGTGAATATTAAAAATATAATCTACTGGTTGGACAGTTCTGCCCAACAGGTAGATTGGATAAGAATGGAGAAAGAGGATTGTTCCCCTTATAATATAGGAGCGATCCTTCTTTCCCCGATGAAACTGAACAATATATATAAGAAGAATCCAATTATTCACAGTATAATTCGAATTTGGAATCAAATAAATTATATTTAAAATTAAGAAAATTATCGCTTCTTTCTCCAATAACTAATAATCCCTCATTTAAAACATCCATTATTGATAAAACGTTTATCCATTGGGAAAGATTAGGAATTAAAACAATGGGAGATATGTATGATATGGGAAAACTTTTATCATTCCAACAATTACAACTAAAATATACTTTGAAAAATAATCAATATTTCAAATAACTTCAAATTCAAGATTATTTGAAGAAATATATACAAGGATATCAAACCTTAACCCCAGATTTATTGGAGGAAGGAACGCATAGAAAGGCAGAATCAAGCAATTTAATATCTTACTTATATAATATAATTTTAAATATAGAAACGCCAACGACAGAGACAATTTGAAGGGACTGGGAACAAGAGTTATTGATAAAAATTCCTAACGATAGATGGGAAAAAAATCTACTATATGTAAATAAATGTTCAATTAATGTAAGACATAACCTAATTCAATTTAAAATTTTACATGGATTATATTATTCTAAAACTAGACTGAATAAAATATTCCCAAATGTTTCCCCCATCTGTGACAAATGTCTTACTCAAAATGCCACTACAGCACATTCCTTTATCTCGTGTATAAAACTGTATAAATTTTGGAATGAAATTTTTGGAATTTGTACAAAACTATTTAACACAAAATTGAACCCCAATACAGAACTGATTATCTTTGGATCAATGGAAGAGGGAAGTAAACTAACCATATTCCAAGAAACTTTTCTTAATTATGGTCTAATAACAGCAAAAAAACTTATACTCAAATTTTGGAAAAACGCAATCACGCCAACATTCAAAATGTGGATTTCAAATATGTCTGAAACGCTTCATCTTGAAGAAATGAGATTTCTCCGACTAGGCAAAGTAGACCAATTCTCAAAGACTTGGTCTCCTTTTATCAACTTTTTGCAAGCATATGGTGCAACATAACATAACCTCAGAAAATAAATGGTTTAGAACCGGGTGAAGGATGGGCAAAAATACGAAATAGGTAGATCTAAT
Organism: Raja brachyura; assembly: GCA_963514005.1. The sequence goes on along the minus strand of OY740802.1, from coordinate 45,251,183 downwards.
CTCTCTTTTCTTTACTTTCTCCTTCTATTTCAATCTTTTCAGCTTCTCTTCTTTGTCCTTTATTTCATTTGCTATCTGTTTCTACTCGCTTGTCTATCTATTCCGACACTCTTTATTTCTTTTTGCTTCCACTGTTCTTTTATTATTAAATCAAAAGTATGAAGTTGTACAAGAATGGAAATATGTATGTATTAGGTATTTAAGTACCACACTATTGTACTTCTAACAAAAATAAACAAAAAAATAAAAATAAAATAAATGTGCTGCTATCCCATCTTTAATAACTGACTCTAGCATTTTCCCCACTACCGATGTTAGATTAACTGGTCTATAAATCCCCGTTTTGTCTCTCTCTCCCTTTTTAAAAAGTGGGGTTACGTTAGCTACCCTCCAATCCTCAGGAACTACTCCAAAATCTAAAGAGTTTTGAATAATTATCACTAATGCATAGATTTCTTTCATAATCTATTTTCCCATTCCTAATGAAGCCCTTTGTTCTCCTCACCCATTATAACTGTTTTACCTTTGTTGCACGCATTTTTCTAATTTCCTGTTTGATGCCATCCCCAACTCCACTACTACTGTTAGGTGGCCTGTACACAACTCCCACTAGTGTTTTCTGTCCCTTAGTGTTTCGCAGCTCTACCCATATCGATTCCACATCCTCCAAGCTAATGTCCTTCCTTTCTATTGCGTTAATCTCCTCTCTAACCAGAAACGCTACTCCACCTCCTTTTCCTTTCTGTCTATCCCTCCTGAATATTGAATATCCCTGGATGTTCAGCTCCCAGCCTTAGTCACCCTGGAGCCATGTCTCCGTGATCCCAACTATATCATATTCATTAATAACTATCTGCACATTCAACTCATCCACCTTATTACGAATGCTCCTTGCATTGAGACACAAAGCCTTCAGGCTTGTTTTTACAACACTCTTACCCCTTGTACAATTATGTTGAAAAGTGGCCCTTTTTGATTTTTGCCCTGGATTTTTCTGCCTGGCACTTTTACTTTTCACCTTGCTACCTATTGCTTCTACCCTCATTTTACACCCCTCTGTCTCTCTGCTCATGCTCCCATCCACCTGCCACATTAGTTTAAATCCTCCCTGACAGCACTAGCAAACACTCCCCCAAGGACATTGGTTCCATTCCAGCCCAGGTGCAGACCGTCCTGTTTGTACTGGTCCCACCTCCCCCAGAACTGGTCCCAATGCCCTTCCCCCTTGCACCATTTCTCAAGCCACATATTCATCTGCAATATCCTCCTATTTCTACTCTGACTAGCATGTAGCACTGGTAGTAATCCAGAGATTATTACCTTTGAGGTCCTACTTTTAAGTTTAACTCCTAGCTCCCTAAATTCGCCTTGTCGGACCTCATCCTGTTTTTTACCTATATCGTGGGTGCCAATGTGCACCACGACTGCTGGCTTTTCACCCTCCCCCTCCAGAATGTTCTGCAGCCGTTCAGTGACATCCCTGGCCCTTGCACCAGGGAGGCAACATACCATCCTGGAGTCTCGTTTGCGGCCGCAGAAACGCCTATCTATTCCCCAGACAATTGAATTCCCTATTACTATAGCCCTTCCACTCTTTTTCCTCCCCTCCTGTGCCGCAGAGCCACCATGGTGCCATGAACTTGGCTGCTGCTGCCTTCCGCTGATGAGCCATCTCCCCCAACGGTATCCAAAATGGTATGCCTGTTTAGGAGGGAGATGACCGCAGGGGACTCCTGCACTACCTGCCTACTGCTACGCTGGCTAATGGCCACCCGTTCCCTTTCTGTCCGCTTAACTTTTACCTGCGGTGTGACCAACTCACTGTACGTGCTATCCACGACTTTCTCAGCATCGTGGATGCTCCAGTATGAATCCAACCGCTGCTCCAATCGTTCAATGCGCTCTGATCTCAACTGACATGGGGCCGATCTCAACTGACATGGCTTGCCCCCAAATTAAATCAACTCACTCACACTATAAAAATCTTAATCCTTTAAACAAACCTTTACTAAAAAGTGAACCCTTAACTCGCTGCGCCCGTAACTCGCTGTGCCTTTAACTCGAAAGCAGAAATACAAACCTGGGGTTTCTCCCAATCAGCTGCTTCCTCCAGTCCGCTTCCTTTGAAGATTGGAACATTACAGATTGGGTACTACTCCCGCTCCAACGGCTCCTGGGCCTCTGTGGAGTAAAGCCCCGCACTCGATTTTATAACTCACCGTCTGGAAACGCCTTCTCTTGTTCCAACAGCTCCTGTGCCTCTGTGGAGTAAAGCCCTTCGCTCGATTTTATAACTCACCGCCCGGAAATTCCTCCTCTTGCTCCAACGGCTCCTGGGCCTCTCTGTTCATACTGTTCATTGCTACCTATCAACATTTAATCCCACCCATCTGATTAGGCCCTTACCCTTCTATGCCTTAGTGATTTGAGGACCTATCTGAATGCTTCTTGAATATTGTTGATTTTCAAACAGCCACTGCAGATTCCAACCACTCTCCGTATGGAAAATGTTATCTCATATCCCATCTAAATCTCCTTCCTCTTACTTTAAATCTATACCCATTTGTTTTAGATAGCTCCACCATTTTGAAAAGGTTTTTACTATCTATCCTACCTACCCCCCTCGTAATTTTATATACCTCAAGCAGTTCATCTCTCGGCCTCCTTCACCTTGGTTAAAAACAAAGCCAGCCAGTTAAATATCTCCTTCTTCTTTCCTGCTGTGATCCACCATTCTTCACTGGGGTTACTAAACTAAAATAATCCTGACGCAGGCTCTGAAGCGAAGTCTCCTCTGCTATGTTTCATTACCTGCAACATGATTTTTTTAGAGACAAGCAGCTGTGTGATTTGCAGGAGTACCGGTCGCTCGAGCAGTTCTGGTCGACATGGAGCCAAAGGTCATCAGCCACACGGTGTCTAAAGCTGCAAGCTCAGGGCGCTGGAGATACGGAGCTCAGTCAGCCTTCTGTCAGAATCAAGGATCTGGAAATAATTGGGCAAATGGGTAAGAATAAATCTAACCTTCATTTGCTGCTATTCCATCTTTCCTTTTTCACAGAAATCAAACCTGCAACAATGTTTGGAAGAAGGGTCTTGATACGAAACGTCAGACCAGACCAAGCTGATATAAGTGATATAAACCAGACCAAGCTGATATAAGTGTGTAGGAAGGAACTGCAGATGCTGCTTTAAACCGAAGATAGACACAAAAAGCTGACGTAACTCAGCGGGACAGGCAGCATCTCTGGAGAGATGGAATAGGTGACAGTTCGGGTCGAGACCCTTCTTATAAGTATTGTCTCAAAATCATTCTTTTAGATATTTGAAATATTCGAATATATTTTTAACATCATGCTCATTATAACTCAGTAATGAATAGGACATTATACTCCAGTTATTGGCTCGGGTCGTTATCAAAACACATGATTCTAGTTGTTATGGTGTTGCAGCTTTGGGATCTTGCTATGTTCAGTTTGAAGCTTCATATAGTGCATTGAGACAGTGAGGAGACTTTGGTGAAGTATCTTATTGGCTTTAAAGGGCTTTTGGATATACTGAGGATGTGAAAGATATTAATGAAATGCAAGTTATTTTCTATTTTCCCTCATCTCGGCCTCAGTGAAATTCTACTTTCAATGATAGATCAAATATGATTGATAGGGAGAGTAGATTTGATGAGCCGAACTTATGAACTTCTGTGTGTTTTGATGCTCAGGTTCTGTGTTCATGGTCCTCGGCACGAAGAAGCTGTGATGGACCTGATCCAACAGGAGGCTGAGAAATGTGAGCGGCTCAGTGGCTTTGTGACAATGATGAGTCTGGCTGGAGGGACCGGCTCTGGGTTGGGTACATTTGTCACTCAGTGCTTGCGGGATAGGTACCCACACTCATTGATACTGAATCATCTCACGTGGCCATATGGAACTGGAGAGGTAGGCTAGATCTCTGCGTTGTCATGAGGTTTGTAGTGTCCCATTTGTGCTCAAGTGGTTGCAGGATGATCAAACATAAATAAAATTGAGAGCGAATGAATCGTCAGCTAACCAGTAATCTTTGTAAAATATACAGTACCCTCCATAATGTTTGGGACAATTTATTTATTTGCCTCTGTACTCTGCAATTTGGGATTTGTAATAGAAAAAATCACATGTAGTTAAAGTACACATTGTCAGATTTTATTAGAGGGTATTTTTAAACATTTTGGTTTCACCACGTAGAATTTACAGCAGTGTTTATATATAGTCCCCTCTATTTCAGGGCACCATAATGTTTGGGATACATGGCTTCACAGATGTTTGTAATTGCACAGGTGTGATTAAATGCCTCCTTCATGCAGGTATAAGAGAGCTCTCAGCACCGAGTCATTCCTCCCGTCTTTCATCACCTTTGGAAACTTTTATTGCTGTTTATCAACACGAGGACCAAAGTTGTGCCAAAAAGTCAAAGAAGCCATTATGAGACTGAGAAACAAGAATAAAACTGCTCGAGACATCAGCCAACATTAGGCTTACCAAAATCAACTGTTTGAAACATCATTAAGAAGAAAGAGAGCACTGGAGAGCTTACTAATCGCAAAGGGACTGGCAGGCCAAGGAACACCTCCACAGCTGATGACAGAAACATTTTCGCTATAATAAAGCAAAATCCCCAAACACCTGTCCAACAGTCAGAAACACTCTTCAAGAGTCAGGTGTGGATTTGTCAATGACCACTGTCCGCAGAAGACTCCATGAACAGAAATACAGAGGCTACACTGCAAGATGCAAACCACTGGTCCATCAGTCCATCATCAGCTCTGACCTTCCTTCCATCGAGGGGATTTACCGCAGTCGCTGCCTCAAAAATGCTGGCAGTATCATCAAAGACCCACACCATCTTGGCCACGCACTCATCTCTCTGCTACCTTCAGGTAGAAGGTACAGGAGCCTGAAGACTGCAACAACCAGGTTCAGGAATAGCTACTTACCCACAGCCATCAGGCTATTAAACCTGGCTCGGACAAAACTCTGATAACTAATAACCCATTATCTGTTATTTGCACTTTATTTATTTATTTATTTATTCGTGTGTGTGTGTGTGTGTGTGTGTGTGTATTTATATATGGTATATGGACACACTGATCTATTTTGTAGTAAATGCCTTCTATGTTCTGTGTGCTCAAGCAAAGCAAGAATGTCATTGTCCTATCAGGGACACATGACGATAAACTCACTTAAACTTGGTTAGCTCGAAAAATAGGATGGCCAGGTTACAGTTTCCCAAGAAGTACTTAAAAGAGCAACCACAGTTCTGGAAAAAGGTCTTGTGGACAGATGAGATGAAGATTAACTTATATCAGAGCGATGGCAAGAGCAAAGTATGGAGGAGAGAAGAAACTGCCCAAGATCCAAAACATACCACCTCATCTGTGAAACACGGTGGTGGGGGTGTCATGGCCTGGGCATTTATGGCTGCTGAAGGTACTAGTTCACTTATCTTCATTGATGATACAACTGCTGATGCTAGTAGCATAATGAATTCTGAAATGTATAGACACATTCTATCTGCTCAAGTTCAAACAAATGCCTCAAAACGCATTGGCCAGCAGTTCATTCTACAGCAAGACTATGATCCCAAACATACTGCTAAAGCAACTAAGGAGTTTTCCAAATTAAAAAATGGTCAATTCTTGAGTGACCAAGTCAATCACCCGATCTGAACCCAATTGAGCATGCCTTTTATATGCTGAAGAGAAAACTGAAGGGGACTAGCCCCCAAAACAATCATAAGCTAAAGATGGCTGCAATACAGGCCTGGCAGAGCATCAAGAAGACACCCAGCAACTGGTGATGTCCATGAATCGCATTCATTGCAGGCAAAGGATATGCAAAAAAAAAAACTAAACATGACTACTTTCAGTCACATTACATTGCAGTGTCCCAAACATTATGGTGCCCTGAAATGGGGGGACTATGTATAATTCTACTGTAAATTCTACATGGTGAAACTAAAATGTATACAAATGGCCTTTATTAAAATCTGACAATGTGCACTTAAACCACATGTGATTTTTGTCTATTACAAATCTCAAATTGTGGAGTACAGAGGTAAATAAATAAATGATGGGTCTTTGTCCCAAACATTATGGAGGGCACTGTAGTTATCAATGCCAGCAGGTTTTTTCTGTTCCCTGGCTATGAAGCTACTAAAACTAAGGTTGCCCTGCGCTGGTTAAAATAAGGGGTCAGATCATGGATCATTTGTGGTAAAATCAAGGAATAGAGATTTAATTGTCTTACAATGGGCTATAACTTCATAAGTAGGTGGTGTGGTTTAGGGGACAAGGATATTTCCTTGGGATGACATATGAGCAGTGAATGTATCGTAGCCTCCAAGGGAGTATTCAGGAATGTGTAGAAAGGTATTGCAGATGCTGATTTACACCAAAGATAGACACAACATTCTGGAATGTCAGGCAGGCAGGCAGGCAGCATCTCTGGAGAGAAGGAAGGGGTCAAGACTTCTTCAGGAACAATGGGTACTGAGTTAGTCAACAAAATGTTTTAGAGGGTGGATGCAAGGGTAATGATAATGCAGCTGTCCAGCATTGTAGTAGAGTACTCGTAGTAGAAGAGATATTGCACTGGGGAAACATAAGGAGCCGTGACAGCAACAGGCAGTGGGAATCTTGTAGCCATTTTGTGTTTTTACATTTCATTTTTTCAAAAGGAGAATTTTGTTTTGCAGATAATTGTCCAGAATTACAATACAATGCTGACCCTGTCTCACTTGTATCAGTCGTCAGATGCACTACTCATTCAAGAGAATGACATTATTCACAAGATTTGTTCGCAGCTGATGAATATAAAACAGATCTCCTTCACAGACATCAATAAAGTAATTGCTCATCAACTTGCCAGTGTCTTGCAACCAGCATATACCAGAAACCATGGGACAGAGTATGGCTCAAATCCACTCGGTGAGAAGAAAACTACTTTTATTCACCATTCTCTTCCTCATTTATCCCTTTCCCCAAGTTTCATTGTTTGTAGTACCTTCACAATCAGGCAGGGTGTATCTCCAACACTCCCCTTCTTCTTGGACATCTCACAACACTTCTCTCTTAACAGAAACATCGAAAATAGATGCAGGAGTAGGCTATTTGATCCTTGAAGCCAGCACCGCATGGCTGATCATATAAAATCAGTACCCCGTTCTGGCTTTTTCCCCATATCACTTGATCCAAGAGAGAGAGAGAGAGAGAGTTTATTGTCATGTGTTCCAGATAGGAAAATGAAATATTTGCTTCAGCACAACAGAATATAAAAACAGGCATAAATAAATACAGAACAGAATTGATCAGTGTGACCATATACCAATCTATATATATATATATATATATATATATATATATATATATATATATATATATATATATATACACAATTAATTTTCATTTTCATTTCCAACTGCCATCATAATATCAATTCCATTCCCCTCAAGCACTGCAAAATCTCCCTCCGAACACAGAGCCCTCCATTCGCTCCGTACCAATCCCAACCTCAGCAGCAGACCTGCAGATAAGAGCGGGGCCAATGCAGTCTTGCAGACTGATCTGCAGCATGCCTCAGCATGCTGCAGATCAGCTCCCACACCACTCATACCTTCACCGTGACCATGGCTCCTCCACAAACACCAGCCCGCTGTATCTAAAACCATCACACGTCTCATCACTTCTGACAATCTCCCCTCCACAGCCGCCAATCTGATAGTGCCCCAACATCACACTTCCCATTGTTCGCTCCTACCTCCCAGCTGCTGCCACTCCAATTCATCTCCAAATACCTCCAAACTATCTTATCTCTTCCCCCCACTGGGACACATCTCAACACTCTCCAATCTGGCAATCAACCCTCCTTACTTGCATCCACCTATTGCTTGCCAGCTCTTGCCCACTCCTTCCCATCACCTCTTCTACTCTCCTCCCCCCCCCCCCCCCTTCATCTATCAGTCTGAAGAAAGGTCCTGACCCAAAATGTTGTCTGTCTATTTCCCTCCACAGACACCACTGATCTGCTGACTTCCTGCAGTAGTTTGTTATTTTTGTTGTAGGCAGGGAGTATTTGTCACTAGAGGGAGCCAGTTTCTTGGGTGGAAGATAATAAACATGAGAGTCCAGATTACGCCAAAGTAAGGCAGAACCTCGAGCTTGCATAACCTTTCAATAAAATCACCGCTGATCTGCCTGTATCTAACTTCAATTCCGCATTCCTTCTCTGCACCCCGCATAAGGGCCATTGTAAGGCAATGAAACGGTGAAGTCCCATCCCAGCAACCGCACCATCTGAGGCTTGTAGCAGAGGGCAGCGCTCTTGAATTTACGCGTGGTAAAAGCTGGTCTGCTCCAGCCGCCAGATCCCTGCAGGGCACAGCTGGCCAGTGCAGCCAGCGTGTGGTGGTCCGCAGGTTCTCAAATAGATCTTGGGGTAAATACTGGAAAGTATTACTAAGGAAACGGAGCATCAGTTTCGTAATTCTGATGCCAGGCGTGCTAACGTGTGGTCTGCCCAGTGTAACCAACTGAGCTTCAATACTAGGAATGTTGGCCTTGGAGAGGACACTAATGTTTGTTCAAGTGTCCTTCCAGGATTTTGCAGAAACAGGGACATGAAACTGCAGATGCTAGAATCTTAAGCAAAACACAAAGTGCTGGAGGAACTCAGTAGTCAGGCAACATCTGTGGAGGGAATGGACAGATGGCATTTTGGAATGGAACCTTTCTTCAGTGTGAAGAAGGGTTTCGACTTGAAACATATCCATTCCCTCCAGATACCACCTGACTGTTGAGTTCCTCCAATGCTTTGTTTTTTGCAACGCTTTGGTGAATTCTTCCAATGCCACTGGATGCCTGGTGTAGATAGTCCAGAAGTATATGAATGGCCAGGGATATTGCTGCCTGACAGGCCTCGCACAAAAGTTATAGTCTGGCATCTTGATCGTTAAATAAGCTTTTCCACATCAACAAAATATATCAATGTCTCATGTCGCAATGCAGTGACTCACAAGGAGGTGATCTGTGTTTTACAAGATCTTGCTATCAACCTTTATTATCGGAGAGGAAAGTATGGTGTAGTAGGATAGGTTGGGGGAGGACCATTGCCTTGTAAATGTTGAGTGTCGGGCCCATTGGCTCATGTGCTTCAGTGAAAGCATCAGTTGGGGCCTGGAGCCGGGCAGCTCAACACCATCTTCCAAGGACAATCAGAGATGGCCATACTACTGGTCTTACCAGTGCTATTCAGATCTTGAAACAAATACATTTTAAACAAATCACTGCATCATTTGTCACCACCTCACTTAGCGAGGAGGGAAAAGGGTGTTGTCCTTAGAACAAAGGAGGTTAGTATAACGATTTTGACAGGTTTAAATAAGATTGACAAAGAAAAACCTGTTCCTGTTAACTGGGACCAGAGGACATTCATTTAAGGCATTGGGCAATAGGTTCAAGGAAGTAGCGCCGAAGATTGTTTTTATGGAGTGAATGGTAATTATCTTGTATTTACGTTATGAGCGTATGCTGGTACTGGATAGCTTCTTGAAGGAAATACACTTGTAGGGAATACACTTATAGGAATAGAACAAGGATATGGGCCTGCCCAGAGTACTCTGCAGGGAGCAACTACTGAATTAAATGGGACAAACAGCCCCCACCTGTGCTGCAATGACTCGTTAAATAAATAATTGTTCTAAAGGTAGCAACTGATCTTTGATTTGTCTCTGTCTGCAGGTGATCTGCTGGAAAGTTTGGTGACACATCCAGAGTATAAATTACTGGGCCTGATGAACATCCCACAGATGTCTGACACATCTTTACAGTTCAGTACCTTTACTTGGCCAGGGCTTCTGAAGCATCTGCGACAAATGCTGATGGCCAACACAAAAATGGAAGCAGGTCAGTCGTCATCTATACAACAGCAAACAGCAGCAATTACTTTAGAAGATTTAAATATGAACAGTATGGAAATAGGCCATTTGGCCCGTCTGTCCATGCTGCGCACCCTTCCGTGACGTTTATTGCCTAGGCGATTCAAGTGCTGATTTAGACTTTTAAATGCTGTTAAGGACCCAGCTTCCCACTATCTCAGTCATGGTACTCCCCACTCTCGGGGTGAATGAGGTCCTCCTCATATCTCTATTATACTAAAACTCTTTGTCTTGTTTGTGGCCCTGTGTGTGTGAATATCTGGTTAATTCCTATTTTCTTCCAAACGCTAGGCCACACCCTTCCCGTTTTCACACATTCTACTCACATTTTTCCCGTCAAGTCGATAAACATCTTCCCGTCGCATTCCCACCTAAATTACCAAAGTTTTTAATCGTTTAAAGTTTTAAAAACTGCCCGAAAATGCACCCATTTCGGGGGGGAAAAACCCCGAGTGACGTCACAATGCATTCGCGAGGCAGGATAGGACACTCCGGGATGTAGAGGCATTTCAGCGCTCGCGGTGAACGAGGATTGGCGGCGGCTGCCGACGCCCGATTACCTGGTGGGGAGGGTGGTGCCATGGGGCCAGGCTGGGGACTGGGCCTGGGCTGGAACCCAGCCTGATGCTGGAGCTGGAGTGAGGGCCATGCACGGGGCTTGGGATGGGGCCCTGACCAAGGCCGACAAAGAAGCCGCCGCTGGAACCAAGGATGAGCCTTGGTCAGGGACGAGCCCACTCGAGCCCAGGTGGCGACCAAGCTGACGGATGGAGTCTACATCCAAGGCCAAGTTCCAGGCCCTGGTGCTGCTCTACGACCTGGGTAGGTCCTGGGGCACGGAATGGGAGTGAGGGGAGGAGGATGAGGGAAATGAGGAGGAGGAGGGAGTGGGGTGGTAGAGGGAGATGGGGGGGGGGGGGGGAGGGAGGGGTGGAGGAGGGAGATGCCCCCCAATCTATCCTCACTCCCACCCTCTCTACCCCCTCCCTCGCCCTCTACCTAGCAATGTTACAAAATTTTGAGATTTTTAAAATCAAGTCTGCAATTTATCCCATCAGATAAAGCATAAAAAGAAGTTTAATTTGACACATAATTCACTTTCATATCTTCAGTATTAAAAAAGTTATGGCCATTTTCATACTCGTAAATCGGTATCTTTGATCCCCATTTCCATTGGCTTAACACAAAAGCTGTGATCGAGGACAGTCAAAAGCCCATAACTTAAAAATTAAGAGAACTGAATGAAATTTTCAGTTATTATAGATTGAAGCATTCTGAAACGAATATAAAACATCTCACTTGGATGACCTGAAATTGAAGCATATAATTAGTTAGTTACCTAATTGTAGCTAATTACAAAATTGACCGTTGTGACGGAAACAGTAATAAACACCCAGACTGCCTAGAAAATTCAGAAACGTGATATTCTTAAGATCAGAACTTTAATACAGATGGGTAAATAAATTACAATTTCTAACAATAGACCAGGTCTTTATGGAGAAGATCAGTTGCTAGCTGGTACATTGGCATGTCATATTCAGTAGCATCATCATACTCCTCAGATTGTAACCAATAAGCAACTCTGTACACCTTGTTTTTCCTCTACTTTTCAATGTTGCCATTGTACACTACAAGTATTTGCTCTTCAAACCACGCAGGACATGCCTTTCTGCGCACTACTTTCCCATTAAGAATGTCCTGTAGATCATCACATTTGGAGTAGTCCAAATTCGGATAATCTCTGCGAATGCTGTCGAAATCAGTCTCTTTTGCAGGACATTTGGATTGACAAGTTTACATTCCTTCTTCGGAGGCATCTGTTTAAAATGTAAAGGAAAAAAAACACTGAACAGTATTAACAGAAACAAGTTATTTGCAGTTTTAGAAAAAAGATAGAAATGATAAAGTTAAACGCTAAACCAAATAGTAAATACAACCAAAAATTCATATTCATCAGTTTCATCTAATCAATTAGTTCATCAGTTTCATCTAATCATCTATATTCAATTACTAGATCTAAACATCTATCCATTTCTTAAGAAAAGGATAATTTTTTAAAATATCCAAATAACAAACTAATCCCATTCACACAAGAATTCACAATATAACGTGATTTTTAAATCTCACTGTCATTAACTTGTATGCCAGATGGAAGGAATTAAATGTTTAATTCCCATAAATTAATCTAGAAAAATCCACTCTCTATATAATCAAAATTATTATTTTTTGCCCAATACATTAGACTCAAACTGTTGTGAATATTTAGTTTAAAAATAATGATCATGGAGAGAGAATAACACAAAATATAGACGATTTAGACGGTTTAAGACATGATTGTGCAAAAATAATGAGGATTTAAATCATCTTGCGAGTGGGTGTTTCTGGAATTCGATCGATTAGAACGTTGCCGTTGCAGTGAATTTTAACCCCATATCGGCAGGAATGACACTGCTGGTTCGTATGGGGCCCAAATAACATTTTCACAACGTAGGATTGGAGAAAAGCCACCCCAAGAAGCAAGATTATGTGAAATAGACGACTTACTTTGTTTTGTCCTGTTTTTGCGATCATTCACTTTGTAGGCGTTGAGGGCGTTCGAAGTCACTTTTTACTTTAATCCAGCGATTAAATTGTCCATCGATCTTAAAATAACAATAAATAAATAAATAAATGGACCCGGAGCGGAGTACCGATCGATTTTTCTTCATCAGCTAACGGCACAAGGAAATACTTCTCCGACAAGTGATACAAACCTGCATTTTAATCCCCCCCCCCCCCACCCCCAAAGGCGGCAGTCGCTGAAGGTAGGTTTTGTAACATCGCTACTCTACCCTCCCTCCGCCTCTACCTCCCCCTCCCTCTCTACCTCCCCCTCCCTCTCTACCCTCCCCCTCCCTCTCTACCCTCCCCCTCCCTCTCTACCCTCCCCCTCCCTCTCTACCCTCCCCCTCCCTCTCTACCCTCCCCCTCCCTCTCTACCCTCCCCCTCCCTCTCTACCCTCCCCCTCCCTCTCTACCCTCCCCCTCCCTCTCTACCCTCCCCCTCTACCCTCCCCCTCTACCCTCCCCCTCTACCCTCCCCCTCTACCCTCCCCCTCTACCCTCCCCCTCTACCCTCCCCCTCTACCCTCCCCCTCTACCCTCCCCCTCTACCCTCCCCCTCTACCCTCCCCCTCTACCCTCCCCCTCTACCCTCCCCCTCTACCCTCCCCCTCTACCCTCCCCCTCTACCCTCCCCCTCTACCCTCCCCCTCTACCCTCCCCCTCTACCCTCCCCCTCTACCCTCCCCCTCTACCCACCCTCTCCCTCTCTACCATCCCCCTCCCTCTCTACCACCTCTCTACCCCCCTCCCTCTCTCCCCCCCCCCCCCTCTCTACCACCTCTCTACCCCCCTCCCTATCTAGGGATTGAAGAGGTGGAGGAGTGAGTGTGGGAGGATGAGGGGAAATGAGCCGCGCCTGCGCAGTTGGGAGCTATGCGTGAGTGGTGCAATATTGCGTTGGGGGAACGGGTGAGTAGTGGAATCTTGTGTTGGGGAGCAGATCCAATGGGTCTGCACTTGGTCTAGTCCCCTCTAAATCGCTTCCTCAACCCTAGATCTATGTCCTGTGTACCTCTTCGTACATGACAAGAAACTCGTTGACCAGCTTAGTGATCTGTTTCTGTTTTCAGGTATTGACTGGCGAGTGAAACCTCCCCTAGGGCTCCTGTCAGCTGCAAATGTTTCTCAGAATAAGGAGCTGCGCTTCAATACATCTCTGGCCAACCTGCTGATATTGCGAGGCAAGGATGTTCAGGAAGCTGACGCAGGTGATTGCAGTAGCATCAGTGACTGTATATAAACTGTCATTTTATGTGTTAGTATTTTATTTAAACTTTATCTTTAGAAAGGAGAGTGATCTGATGAATCAGTCTGATCAGAGTGGTTCCTTCACGAGTATAGAGCACTTCATAAACATACACTTTTGCTAATACCAATACTAATCTGAGTTATATATGTATTGGTCTGACAAAGATGCTACCTGACCTGCTGAGTTACTCCAGCATTTTGTGTCTATCTTCTGTTGTGTATATCTTTAGGATCTCTACATATCAAATGTGAATTTAATGCAAGAAACGTGTAATCAACTTAAATTATGGAAAATATGCTAAAATCATACATTTAATTTACATGGTGACAACAGCCCGTTCATATTACTAGGAATTTAACATGATATTGAAGCATGTTTTTGCTTTAAAAAAAAAAAGAACATGCAGAATAATAACTGAATTTCGTGGAAACTAAATCTTGTTTTCCCACTATAGAGTTATACAGAGAGAAACAGGCCCTTCAGCCCAATTCATCCATGCCAGTCATGGACTTGCAAGCCAGTCCCATTTGCCTATATTTGGCCTGTATCCCTCTAAATCTCTTCTGTCCATTTAAATATATTTTAAAGATTGCAATTGTACCCATCTCTACCACTTTCTCTGGTAGATTTCTCCACATACCCACCACACTGTGAAAATGTTGTCCCTCGGATCCCCTTTATATCTTTCCCGTCTCACGTAAATCTGTGACCTCTGGTTTTAGACTTTCCCACACCATATCTCGTGATTTTATAAACCTCAGTTTAGTTTATTGGTGCAGTGAAAAGCTTTTGTTGTAAATATGTTGATTACAATCGAGCCATTTACAGTGTATAGAGACATGATAAGGGAATAACGTTTAGTGCGAGGTAAAGCCAGTAAATCCCAATCAATGAGGTGGATAGTAGTTCAGGACTGCTCTCTAGTTGTGGTAGGATGATTCAGTCGCCCTTCAGCCTACTGCACTCTAGGGAAAGGAGTCGCCCTATGCAGGTCTCCTTATGACTTAAACCCTCCATCCTAGTAACATCCTCATGAAACATTTCTGCACCCTTCTTACAAATGTCTCAGTCTGAAGAAGGGTTTCGGCCCGAAACGTTGCCTATCTCCTTCGCTCCATAGATGCTGCTGCACCCGCTGCGTTTCTCCTGCACTTTTGTCTACCTGTAACATGACATTCCAACTCTTGCACTCAATGTCCTGTCTGATGAAAGCATGCATGCCAAACGCTTTGCACTACCCTGTCCATCTGTAACGGAACTACGTCTCTCTGTTCTACAGCACTATCTTAGGGCTTTGTCATTTACTGTGCAAGTCCTATCCTGGTTTAACGTACCAAAATGCGACACCTCGCACATGTCTGAATTCCATCAGCCATTCCTTGGGCTCGCTTTCCCAGTTGATTTAGATCCTATTGTGATATTTGATGACTTTCTTTACTGCCTACTATACCACCAGTTTTGCTATCATCCACAAAGTTGCTTCCATGCCGACTACATTCTCATCCAAATCATTAATAGAGATGATGAACAACAGTGGAGCCACACTGATTCTTGCGGGGCACCACTTGTCATGGGCCTCCATTCAGAAAAACAATACTCCACTGCCACGCCAAGACTCCCGCCACCATGCCAAATTTGTATCCAATTGACTAGCTCACCTTGGATTCCATATGATCTAACTTTCAATGTTTTCATAAAAAGCAAAGACATATTAATTATAATTATTTTAAAGTACTCTCAGTAGCACCAAGGAATTTGGAGTTGCTGATTTTTGATTTTCTGTGACGCATCACCTGAAATGGCCATGTCTTAGTTTTAATTTTAGAGATCAACGCGGAAACAGGCCCTCCGAGTCTGCGCCGACCAATGATCCCCTCACATAAACACTATCCTACACACTTTAGGGACAATTTACATTTATACCAAGCCGATAAACCTACAAACCTGTCCGACTTTAGAGTGTGGGAGGAAACTGGAGATCTCGGAGAAACCCCACGCAAGTCACGAGGGGAATGTTGTAAGTCTGTACAGACAGCACCCCTGGTCAGGATTGAACCCTGGTTTCTGGTGCTGTAAGGTAGCAACTCAACCGCTGCATCTTTATGTTAACATGGGACCATGATATGCTTTCTCAGGCCTTTTTAAGGAACAGGCACTGTACACCTCCTGGATGCCTGGAGATTCTGCCTTCAACATATGGAGAACACCAACATCCTTCAATAAGTATGAAAAATCAGCCACTCTTGTCAGCAACAGCCAGTGCCTCCTGAAACCTCTGGACAGTGCTGTGAAAAAAGCCTGGGACATGTTTGCTTCAAGGTTGGTGCTAGCTTTACAAGTTACATGCTCTCTGAAGTCTTCTGCTATACTGTATGTTTAAATTCGAATGCCCCATTTGTAGGCTACCTATTCCACTGTCCCTTTGATGTCATGCCTTTGTCCCTCTAGCCTTCAGTTCTCATGACTATACTTACATTCAAGAATGGTTTCTGATTACAGCATTCCTCAATGACGACATATGAAATTCTATCATATTGTGATCATTTTACCAAGGTTACTAATCAATTGTCTTTCAACATTCGTGAATGCACCCTCCAAATGTTTGCTCCTCTCTTCATGAAAGTACCTGCAATTTTTGTATCAGCTGTACTACAACCCTTCTCACTTCTTCAGTGATTATTTCTCCCTGAGGTTGCTGCTGTTGGAGATATAAACCAAACCCACTTGTGTTTTGCGTCCCTCTCTTATTTTCTTTAGGTTTTAATCTTACTGTTCCTTGATTTCATGGGTTATGTGCTCCCTGATCCTACAAGACATGGTGTCTCCTGGATGTTAAATTGAGGTTCCTTCTGCCTTCTCAAGTGGACACGTATAATCCTAGAGCAGAAAGCATTCCAGCATTGACCAATATTTATCCCTCAACCTTATCCCTGAAATATATTTTATTTGTAATCATCTTTACCATATTGCCATTGTTGAGCTTTATAGGCAAATTGACTCCCAACATTTCTTATATTTTAACTACACTTCAAAAGCAGATAGTATATCAATGGGTTTCCTATTATTATCATAAAAGGTGCCGTGTAAGAAAAATGTAACTCTTTATTTGGAAAAAAAAAATTGTTTTAAATTGAAGCCTTGACAAAGATTACATTTTTATTTCTTGTATCTTTGTTTAAACTTTTTAAAACTTTATCTTTCAGGGCTTATGTGCATCAGTACACGAAGCATGGAATCTCAGAAGAGGAATTTCTAGACAGTTTCACCACAACGGAACAGGTCATTGCTAGTTACTCTAATCTTGGATTATAAAGTTGATGATGGTGCGAGATGCGTAGAACTATATATAAATTTGTATCTGCTCCAGCATTTGTACAAGTTTGACTGAAATGTTGTTCACTCCATGTATTAATAATTAAAATCCTTGAGCTTTGGATTGATTTTTATGATGTATTTAAAATTTGTACAAATTATATAAAGAAGATAATACAAAGTATTTCAAAATTTATTGCCTCCCCTGCTTTCCTCTTCTGAATACTTGCTTGAGTTTGGCAATCAATGTGCAGATATCCACTGCGTGTAAACAGGGAAGAGGTTGACTCAGGAAACGATCAGTGAGAATCCATTCGGGGAAAGGGAACCATGAACCGGCTGTCATCTCCCAGTGGGCAGGTAGCAGGGCAGGATTGTGCAATCTCGGTGAGCATTTATACCTGTCTCTGACTGTAAGGACCTACATTCGTCTTCACTAATTGTTTAGTTTTTACATATCTTAGGAAACGTTTACAGTCTGTTTTTATATTCCCCGCGAGCTTTCTTTCATACTCTTATTTTTTTCCCCCTCTTAATTAATAACCCCTTTGTAATCCTTCATATTTCATAATCCTTCATAATCACCTCATATTTACCACAATCAAATTTGTTGAGACACCTTCCCAGTTTTATTTTTTCACCAGACAGGAATGAACAATTTCTGGAGTTCATCCATGCTGTCTTTAAATCTTCGCCATTGCATCTCCACTGTGAACCCTTTAAGCATAATTTGTCAGTCTATCCTAGCCAATCCCTGTCACATACCTTCAAAGTCTCCTTTATCAAGTTCAGGACCCCAGGCTGTGGATTAACCGTGTCACTCTCCATTCTAATGCAGAATTCCACCATATTATGGTCACTGATGCCCAAGGGGTTTTGCACGACAAGATCACTAACTAATCCTTCCTCATTACTTCCAGGATGTTTAGGCGCTAAAAATCTCTGAAATAGGCAGGCAAAAAGGCATGATAAAATTACAAAAAAGGCACGATAAAGACATTCATTGACAAAAAAGACAAAGAGGCATTTATTTCCACTGCCAAAATATGGTTAAAAATGATAATTATAAAGGTTTACTACATTAAATGACCGAAGTTGCCTGGTTGCACATAACTACCAGCATTTTTTCAAATTATCTGGTGTTAAACTATGACATCTGTCAGACAGAATATGCTACAGTTGTGAAAAACGTCTTTCTACCCCAGCTTAGGTCACTGGTGCATACCTAAAACAAGCTACAAACTACATTCATGTCAATATCTTGTGCATTACAACTACCTTTGAGAACTTTAGCTATGTTTTGTATTTCTTCAAGATCTTTGTTAGCTAAAATCACCCTCTCACTTTCCTTGTATTTCTTCACCTACATCGCCAGGAACTTTAAGTACAAAGTACAGCAAGTGAAGATGTTCAGTTCTTTGACTTCTCCAATACTTCCGATGACAAGAAATACTCCGTTGATGGTTGACCTGCCTCCAGTGTACCAAGGACCACATTGGTAACATATCTCCCCACAGCATCAGTTATCTCGACTATTGAGATCCATATTTTGTTGCATGGAACTTCATCTCTAATTTTCTGCACAAAAATGTTGAAGTTGCTGTCAACATAATTTTTCCGTAATGGTGACTCTCTTGGTATACGTTCCTCTGTGTATTTCCCTAAAAAACCTCTGAGAGATTTGTTTTCCAATTTCTACAGTGGAATTCCAGCATCAATGAATGCGTTGCACAGATCACTCAAACTCAGATTTGCGATTGGAGCCAGCAGTAAATGTTGTGAGGAGACAAGCTTGCGTATTTCCTACCTTCTGTTTCTCTGCCACCAACTTGTGTTTAGCTGTCTGTACATGCATGGAGATTAAATATTTTTTCTCATGATTCACTGCTTTCTCACATGCGTTGCAAAACAGCACACAGTTGTCTGCAGAGAATATATCACTCCCGTACACTCTCACCAAATCGTTCCGTTTTTTACAAGGCGTTGACTTTAGGCATTCTGACGCTTGCAGGGGTAGATCCAACAGGAGCGGGGATGCAGACAGGCCAAGTACAAGCTAAGAAGAGGAATCAGAGCTGCCAAGGAAAGGTACTCTGAGAAGTTGAGGAGCAAGTTCTCAGCAAATAACTTCTTCAGTGTGGAAGGGCTTGCAAGAAATCACAAGCTACAAGAGGAAAATCGTCAGCTGACCAACGACCTGAACGAGTTCTACTGCAGTTTCGATAAACAGAAACTTAACCCTGGTAACCCCAACCAACACTTCACACCTACTCACCCCTTGACTCCAGTTTGAAAAGACTGGACCCTACCCCACCTACTCGGGGCCAGATTTACGTATAAGCATCACAAGCTTAAGCTTAGGGCCTCGAGATCTAGGGGGGCCTCGGCAGGGCTGGATTTACCTATAGGCTTAATAGGCTGAAGCCCAAGGCCTCAAAATCTAGGGGGCCTTTTTTCCCCCCAGAGTAAAGAAAAATCCAGAGAAAAAAAAATTGGAGTGCTATCAGCGTTTCCACTTTGACGGAAATTACCCGAAATTCTGGTTCCGGCCCACTGGAAGTTTTGGGGAAAAAATTGCAACCATCTGCTCCTGCGCAGTTGGGGGGAGCCGGTGACGCAGTAGCGCCGCAAAATGACGCTGTCTCTCCAGGCATGCGCAGTGGGCCCGGGCGGGTTCAGATTTCCATTTGCACTCCACACAATCACCTCAATGCCTCGTGTCTACTCCAGGTAAGTAGTGGAATATTGCATTGCAGGAGTGCCCGTTTCACGGGGGAGGGGGGGCTGCGGTGTCTGCGGTTCCTCGCTACGTGGGAGGGGGAGGGGGGATGTGAGAGGGGGAGGGGGGTTGAGATAGAGTGGGGGGAGAAGGAGGGAGAGAGAGGGGGATGTGAGAGGGGAAAGGGGGTGTTGCGAGGGAGGGGAGAGAGGGGAAGGGGATAGAGAAAGATGGGGAGGGAGGGGGAGAGGGAAAGGGGATTATCTTTAGTGAGATTGCAAAATTAAGGTAGGTTTTAGAGCAATTATATTTTCTCCTCCATATGAATAATATCAAACAATTGGAACCGCTTTCTTTTCCTTGGTAACAATACTGAAAAATATGTATTCCATAGTTTGCGACTTTCATTTTGCATCATATTTTTAATGTGCACACTAACATAGTCGAACAGTAACAGGCAATCAAATGAACACACGAAACATTTTCTAAAAAAAAGGTTTTATTTACTGCAAAAACTTACAGTATTTTATTTGCAGTGTTTGCATGCTTCTTTATAACATTTTACATAACATTTTACAGTACAACTTGAGTATTAAAACAAGGACGGCTTCAATTCTTGATTTTAAAAAAATGTATACAACAATGACCCCAATCATCCCATTCCAACCACTCATTACTCTTGACTCAACCAAAATTATTTCTGAAATGTTGGTCATAAATTTGGTGCAAAAATGCTCCAAAATAAGGCTCAGAACGCACCAGAGAGCATCTAACACCCCAGAGCTTCCAGGGCCCTTAAGCGGGCCCTGGACCTCGGCCGTAGCGTTATTTGAGCTTTATTTCACATAATTTTTTTTAAATCCTGCCATGCCACCCTCCTTTTTGAAAAGCTTCATACAGGCTTGGTGTATAATATTTTTGACACAGTCATAGGCCTTTCTTACATATGGTGTCACAACGCACTATAGTGTCCAAACAACACTTCAGCAATTTTCCTTGCCCTTCATTTCAGAATTATAGTGTTTTAAGCAGATAACTCGACACTAGTACTGGCAATAAAATAAAAGCGCAGCTTTCCAGCCCTTACCTCATTGGCCACGCTCGGCTGCACATCGGTGTCAATCTGGTGAACTCTTTCATCTTCCTCTCGACATGGGGGTGATTGGGAGGGGCCTCACCAGTGGAATAGCCTAGGGACACTCCATCTAAATCCGGCCCTGCACCTAGTCCTCCCCAATCATCACTTCACACCCACTTAAAGCATGACTCCAGTTTTCTTTCTGAAATCTTCAAAAAAGGCATGAAACGGCACATGGCATTTATGGCAAAATCTTGGCTCTACTTATTACACAGTCTAGGATGGCCTGCCCTCTAGTTGGTTTCTCTACATATTGGTTTAAAAACTCATCCCGTATACATTCCAGGAAATCCCCCACCTCTGTTGTTACCAATTTGGTTGGTCCTATCTGTATGTAGATTAAAGTCTGGCAAGGATTCCTCCCTGTTAGCTGTGTTACTCTGTCGCAGGTTGGAGAAATATTGAGCCACTGGGATGAACCCGAGACCACCAGTGCCACAGTGTGATCAAGACTGGGCTGCTGGGAAGATGCCCAAGACAGTCAGCGCCTCTGTCAATGGCAGACTTGCATTAGCTGGGTTTGATTCCTTGGAGCGGGGGGGGGGGGGGGGGGGCCTGGTCGACGGCAACCAAGGTCCAGACTGTCCAGGGTGTCCAAAGATGAAGTGCAGCCAGAAGGCAAGGAGCAGCCCCTTTAGATATTGGACCAGTGGCTGCAGCCTCACACACTCCATAGACACGTGGAGCACAGACTCTTCCAGCCCGCAAAAGTGGCAGGCGGCTGGTGAGTCTGTGAACCACAATTGAAACAGGTTGCAAGGAACTCATCGGTACAGTACCCTCCCCCCCGGACCCCGATGTAGAGGGGGAGAATCCCTGCGTCGAGGGACCCCCACTGGATGGCCCTCTCGTGACCAAAAGTGGGGTACCACAAGGCTCAGTGCTGGGACCCCAGCTATTTACAATATATATTAATGATTTGGACGAGGGAATTGAATGCAACATCTCCAAGTTTGCGAATTACACTAAGCTGGGGGGTAGTGTTAGGTGTGAAGAGGATGCTAGGAGGCTGCAAGTTAACCATATAACCATATAAGTTGACTTGGATAGGCTGGGTGCGTGGGCAAATGCATGGCAGATGCAGTATAATGTGGATAAATGTGAGGTTATCCACTTTGGTGGCAAAACCAGAAGGGTAGACTATTATCTTAATGGTGGCAAATTAGGAAAAGGGGAGATGCAACGAGACCTGGGTGTCATGGTACACCAGTCATTGAAAGTAGGCATGCAGGTGCAGCAGGCAGTGAAGAAAGCAAATGGTATGTTAGCATTCATAGCGAAAGGATTTGAGTATAGCAGCAGGGAGTTCTACTGCAGTTGTACAGGGTTTTGGTGAGGCCACACCTGGAGTATTGCGTACAGTTTTGGTCTCCAAATCTGAGAAAATACATTCTTGCCATAGAGGGTGTACAGAGAAGGTTCACCAGACTGATTCCTGGGATGTCAGGACTTTCATATGAGGAAAGACTGGATAGACTTGGCTTGTACTCGCTAGAATTTAGAAGACTGAGGGGGGATCTTATAGAAACATACAAAATTCTTAAGGGGTTGGACAGGCTAGATGCAGGAAGATTATTCCCGATGTTGGGGAGATCCAGAACAAGGGGTCACAGTCTAAGGATAAGGGGGAATTCCTTTAGGACCGAGATGAGGAAAACATTTTTCACACAGAGAGTGGTGAGTCTCTAGAATTATCTGCCACAGAAGGTAGTTGAGGTCAGTTCATTGGCTATATTTAAGAGGGAGTTAGATGTGGCCCTTGTGGCTAAAGGGATCAGGGGGTTATGGAGAGAAGGCAGGTACGGGATACTGAGTTGGATGATCAGCCATGATCATATTGAATGGCAGTGCAGGCTCGAAGGGCCGAACGGCCTACTCCTGCACCTATGTTCTATGTTTCTAAAAGGTAACACTGACTGCCACTTGGTGTCCAGACGGTAGACCAGGGCGAGGGAGTGCACGGGTGTGGAGGAAGAGCCCGTACAGGAGATGCCTCCCTGCGACTAGGAGGGAGGTGACAGGTGTAGAGGAAAGACAACTCGAGTTGTGTGGGATCTGCTCCCGGGAAGGATTTCGGCGCCAGGGTCCAACGAGTACATAGATACATGGAAAATAGGTGCAGGAGGCCATTTGGCCCTTCGAGCCAACACCGCCATTCATTGTGATCATGGCTGATCGTCCCCAATCAATAACCCGTGCCTGCCTTCTCCCCATATCCCTTGACTCCACTAGCCCCTAGAGCTCTATCCAACTCTCTTAAATCCATCCAGTGATTTGGCCTCCACTGCCCTCTGTGGCAGGGAATTCCATAAATTCACAACTCTCTGGGTAAAAAAGTTTTTTCTCACCTCAGTCTTAAATGACCTCCCCTTTATTCTAAGACTGTGGCCTCTGGCTCTGGACTCACCCAACACTGGAAACATTTTTCCTGCATCTAGCTTGTCCAGTTCTTTTATAATTTTATATGTTTCTAGAAGATCCCCCCCCCCCCCATCCTTTAAACTCCAGTGAATACAAGCTTAGTCTTTTCAATCTTTCCTCATATGACAGTCTATCCCAGGGATCAATCTCGTGAACCTACACTGCACTGCCTCAATCACAAGGATGTCCTGCCTCAAATTAGGAGACCAAAACTGTACACAAAACTCCAGATGTGGTCTCACCAGAGCCCTATACAACTGCATTTACTTCTGAATGAGCGGGGATTTGCTCAGCTGCGAGTACTCCACACGTTCCAACCTCCCTCACACCCGGTGGGCAAAGGCCTGCCGCTGTTACGACTAGGTCTTTGCCCTCCGCAGGCGGTCGATGGCAACCAAGTTTTAGACTAATAGCCCAGTCCCATGGTGCGAGTCCACCCACGAGTTATCCCGAGTAAAATAAAAAATCAAACTCATGGTTTTCTAGGAGATTCCAAGTTTATGTTCATGAGTTTCAACGAGTTCCCACGTGTATGTCTAAGTTTGCCGTTTACTTCTCATTTCTGCGATGTACCAAGTTCCTCTCCCGAGTTACTCTTGAGCCAACAACGACTACCGACGTGTGGAAAAATCATCACACGGGGACTATCTCTCCAAGGGATGGGCATCCATGCACGATGGGCAAAGTCCCTGCAACCTCCAGACCCGGCAGCACCCGATGGCAATGCCAGTCCTGCAGCCTGGCATCAACTCAACCAGCGTCAGCCAGCCAGCGAGCCGTTGGTCCCGTTGAAGCAAGATTCTCAAGCAGCAAGCTATGGAGGTGGAACGGCCAGGAGGCCCGTGGAGAGGACACATGGCTGATGAAGTCAGCCGCACAGCGGGAGGAAGCCGGAGAAGAGGTTTGTGCAGAGGATGTTTTCCGGGAATGAACAAAAAGAAACCGGTGTGCGGTCAATTTGCAAGCGTTAAAGAGTAATTAAAAGGCAGGGTAACTTTCGTTCCTGTGACACTTTTCATGGCCTCAGGAAATCCCAAAGTGGCTCCCTCCTAGTAATCTAATAAGGTGACCATCACTGTGGCCTTTATATTTATTAAGTTTGTAAACAAAGACCAATTTCAGTTGTTTGTTAGTCAATATTATTATCTATAATTCTTTGTTACCCTCGGTCAAATAACCTTATCACATCTCCCTGATCAATGGCATTGGCCAGCAATCAATGGTATAATCCTGAAGATTGTATAATAGTATGAACAATATTATAATATCGGAAGAAGTATCTTGACCCAAAACGTCACCTATCCATGTTCTCCAGAGATGCTGCCTGGCCTGCTGAGTTGCTCAGTTGCTTTTGGTATAATCATCTACTTGGATAACTTCTTTAACACAGAAATAAAACATCTGTCATGAAAGATGGCAGATGGAGTTTAATGCTGATAAGTGTGAGGTGCTACATCTTGGCAGGACAAATCAAAATAGGACATACATGGTAAATGGTAGGGAATTGAGGAATGCTGTGGAACAGAGGGATCTAGGAATAACTGTGCATAGTTCCCTGAAGGTGGCATCGCATGTAGATAGGGTGGTAAAGATAGCTTTTGGTGTGCTGGCCTTTATAAATCAGAGCATTGAATATAGGAGTAGGGAAGTAATGTTAAAATTGTACAAGGCATTGGTGAGACCAATTCTGGAGTATGGTGTACAATTTTGGTCGCCTAATTATAGGAAGGATGTCAACAAAATAGAGAGAGTACAGAGGAGATTTACTAGAATGTTGCCTGGGTTCCAGCAACTAAGTTACAAAGAAAGGTTAAACAAGTTAGGTGTTTATTCTTTGGAGCGCAGAAGGTTAAGGGGGGACTTGAGTTGAGGTCTTTAAAATGATGAAAGGGATAGAAAAAGTTGACGTGGATAAGCTTTTCCCATTGAGGGTAGGGAAGATTCAAACAAGAGGGCATGACATGAGAATTAAGGGACAGAAGTTTAGGGGTAACATGAGGGGGAACTTCTTTACTCAGAGAGTGGTGGCTGTGTGGAATGCTCTTCCTGCGGAAGTGGTGGACGCAGGATCAATTTTAACATTTAAAAGTAAAGTGGATAGGTATATGGACGGGAAGGGAATAGAGGGGTATGGTCTGAGTGCAGTTAGATGGGACTAGGGGAAAATAAATGGTCGGCACGGACTGGAAGGGCCGAGAAGGCCTGTTTCCATGCTGTAATTGTTATATGGTTATATCATCATGAGTTATTCAGGGGCATGATTTTAAAGATACCTATTGCATGACCAAAGCACTGTTTTGTGTACCAGGATGACCCGGGTTCGATCATGACTACGAGTGCTGTCTGTACGGCGTTTGTACGTCCCCCCCCCCATGACCGCATGGGTTTTTGCTGAGATCTTGCTACTCTTTGGAAGTCATCTCCCACATTCCAAAGAAAGGGGAAAATGGAAAACCACCAAACATTGTTGAAATCTGGAGGTGACAAAGACATTGATGGCGGTTCTCTCCACTGTAGATGGACCAACATTTGCATGGGTCTGCTTGACAATCAATCAGAACAGGGTAATCAAAGTCTGTGTTTATTGACATGAACCAAGCAAGGCATGGAGCTGAGGCAGACCCCAGGAGGAAACTGGGAGATAAACAATAAAAGAAATGGACAATCCCTGTCGGTGTCAACAGACCCCCATCTGCCTGAATGACCAATTGTGTATTCAGGATTCCTGGATTCAGAAAATAATTTTAGAAAAGAAAATTAAATAAAACTGAAAATTGTAAATGGAATTGCAATGGAGTAAATGCCCATTGCATCATCAAAGGATATCTGACCGCAGAATAATTGAAGAGTATGTCAAAACTGTGTTCATTATGGCGTCTGTCCGATATTTTATCAAAAGAACAGGGGTGGTGGGTGGGTGGCATGATGAGGGGCAGATGCACAGATTGTTCACAATGCCCCCTCTCCCCTGGGGCGATGGGTGCCAAGGGTGTGCCTCACGTGCACTGCACCTGTTAAAGCTCCCAAATCTGCTGCCCCGGGCTATTGAAACTGCCTGACAGCTCCAGCAGAATCCTGGCTGATGGCAAAGTGTAACTCCGTGAACCGGAGATGTAAACAATTGCAGTGGAGCAAACGACCAGAAGAGTGCAAAAAATAACATAAACATACAGATCGTACCCACAAGTTAATACGGTAAACTCACGAGTCACTACCGGAAATTAGGTCTTTATCCTTTGGAGCGCAGAAGGTTAAGGGGGGACTTGATTGAGGTCTTTAAAATGATGAAAGGGATAGACAGAGTTGACGTGGATAAGCTTTTCCCTTTGAGGGTAGGAAAGATTCAAACAAGAGGGCATGACATGAGAATTAACGGACAGAAGTTTAGGGGTAACATGAGGGGGAACTTCTTTACTCAGAGAGTGGTGGCTGTGTGGAATGATCTTCCTGCAGAAGTGGTGGAGGCAGGATCGATTTTAACATTTAAAAGTAAAGTGGATAGGTATATGGACGGGAAGGGAATGGAGGGGTATGGTCTGAATGCAGGTAGATGGGACTAGGGGAAAATAAATGGTCGGCATGGACTGGAAGGGCCAAGAAGCCCTGTTTCCGTGCTGTAATTGTTATCTGGTTATATGGTTAAACTCACGGGCTACTACGGTATTACAACGAGTTTAAAAGTTTCAAATTTTCCTTCAAGAGTACATTTGACTCATGGAAATCTTTCAACATGTTGAAAAATTTTCACGAGTGAACACGTTTCCCAAGTACCTGCCGTTAGCGTTACGAGTCGCTAAGTTACCCCCACGAGTTCCGACGTTCCCGCTACGTTAATTCTATGTGATTACCACGAGTTTGATTTGTTTTTAACTTGGGATCACTCGTGGGTGGACTCGCACCGTGGGACTGGGGTTTTAGCAGGTCCCAGTAGAAGCCGG
This sequence comes from Raja brachyura, assembly GCA_963514005.1. Next base: position 45,223,836 of record OY740802.1, on the reverse strand, counting down.
GCATCCCCTGCAGGACAGCACGGCTGACGTCCACCACCGGTGTCCGCGTACCTCCTTGAGGGCGCCGATGGCACGTGCCATCTGCGATGATGCCCAGAGTACAGGTATCTCTGTACGGTCCCGACGTCCAGCTGGGTGCGAATCCACACAAGCGACTGACCATCCTCGATTGGGAGACTCAGGACTTCTGCAGACACCCAGTGCTTTGCATTGCCCCAGAATAAGTCCAACAACTTCCTCTGGATGATCCCAGCAAAGCTGGCCGATGGGACCAAGGTGGTCAACTGGTACCAGAGCATGGAGGCCACCAGTTGTTTAATGACCAACACCCTGCCCGGTAGGAAAGCACTCTGTGGAGACCCGACCAGCGCCCCAGCCGGGTGACCACTTTCATCTCCAGCTCCTGCCAGTTCACCGGACAGGTCTCCGCAGCGGGACTCGGGTAGACTCCCAGGTAGAGGAGATGCGTGGTGCTCCATGTGAAAGGCCACATCTCCTCCGGGAGGAAGTCCACCTGCCAGGGACCCACCAAGAGTCCGGAACATTTTCCCCAGTTGATCCTAGCAGAGGAGGCAGCCGAGAAGACCCGTTGGTACTTGCACATCCTTGGTGACCACGAGGAGCATGTCTTCGGCACCTCCATGTCCGGCTCACATAGAACCATGCCTGTCAGCCTCCTCTGAAGCAGACTAAGGAATGGCTCCAGGCAGGTGGTGTACAATTGGCCTGACATGGGACATCCCTGACGTACTCCTCTGTGGAAGGGAATGGGGATCATCATGATCCGTTTACTTTGATGAGGCACTCCGCGGCGGCTTATAAAAGCCGGATGCGGGCCACAAAATGTGGTCCAAATCCAAATGCTCGCAGTGTCCTCAGCAGATACTCGTGATCCACCCTGTCGATAGCCTTCTCCTGGCCAAGAGAGAGAATGGCAGTGGGTGCACTGGCCTCCTGAGCCAGATAGACCACGTTCCGGGCCAGATCCTCAGGATGGACCGGCCCGGGACTGTGGATTGCTTGGGCCAGCACTGAGCCCAGACAGTTGGCCATTGCCCTGGCAAAGACCTGGTAGTCAGTACAGAGGAGGGAGACTGGACGCCAGTTCTTTAATAGGCGGAGATCGCCCTTCTTGGACATTAGGACCACGACAGCTCTCCGCGAAGATGAGCATCTCTCCAGTCGCCAGGCTCTCCCTCAGAACCATAGTGTAGTCCGCCCCCAGGATCCCTCAGAACCATGGTGTAGTCCGCCCCCAGGATCCCTCAGAACCATGGTGTAGTCCGCCCCCAGAATCCCCCAGAATGTGCGGAGGAACTCTGCCGCCAGGAGATTTGCCCCTTTGTATCTGATGGAGGGCCGCGGTCAGCTCATCCAGTATCAGGGGGGCATCCAGACGCTTGACACCCTCCGGGTCGACCGTGGCTAGACCTTCCCACAGATCATTGCATTCGTCCCCGCCGTAACTACCTGGTGAGAACAAGGTCCCATAAAAGGAACGTACTGTTGCGTTAACGTCCTCTGGCTCAGTGACGGAGGAGTCATCATCAGCGAGCAGCTCCGCTAACTGCTGACGGACTCCCCGCCACTTCTCCAGCGAGTAGAAGGGTGAACCGCGGTCCAAATCTTTGAGCATTTGAATCCGCGACCTCACGTACACGCCTCGGGATTGCTCCAACTGTATTCCTTCTCCTGGTATTCCCTCCAGAGGACCCTGTCCCCGACAGTCTGACTTAGACACAAATCCAAATCGAGCAGCTCGCTCTCGAGCTGTTTGACCTTGGAATCTCGTTTTTTGGTCGACCCATCTAGTGTACTTCTGACATAAACACCGATGTGGGCCTTGCCCACGTCCCACCATAGCTGCAGGGAGTGAAATCCTCCCCGCTTCCCATTCCAGGGGGTCCAGAACCTTTTGAACTTGTCCCACAAGCGGCGATCCTCCTTCAGCCGGTTTCTAATGTGCCAGTGAAATGTACAGGCGGTCGATGCAAGAACCATCCCCCTCTGACCTCCTGGAGAAGGCACAAGAGTCCGGGTTCCTCCATATGTCCACCAAGTCTCAGGAGCCCACAAGCTCCTTGACTCCTGACCTTGCTGGATACCGGAACGGTCTCCTTCCTCGAGGGTACAGTTGAATTCTCCCCCGCAATCGCCAGGGTCGATGAAACTCAGCAGGGTAGACGCCTCGCGGAACAGGCGCGTCTGCAACACGGCGGGCTTAGGGGAGTACACGTTGCAAAATGCAACTGCACAACACCCAGGTGCACGGCCAAGTGAAGCAAGCGGCCTGGCACCAGTTCCTGGACATTCAGGATTTCTGGACAGAAATTCGGGGCCAACAAAATGGCCACCCCTCTGGAAATGGAGCTGAGGTGGCTCATGAAGATCTCACCACCCCACTCCAGGAGCCAGTTGGACTCGTCTACTGGGATGGTGTGGGTTTCCTGCAGGAAGCTCACCGCATATTTCCCATCCTTAAGGGTTGAGAGATGGCTAAACCTGTGGAGAGGCCTCCTGCTGCCATTCACGTTGTAACTGGCTATGGTGATTGCCATGTCAGGAGTACACTAGATCCCATCACCAGTCCCCCAGTCGCAGTGAGCTGCTCCTCCCCCTATGGACCCCAGGTGGATTGGCGGTGCCTTTTGCCTTCCGGATAAGGGCTCCAAGGGACGCTCTACTGCTCCCTCCACCATCAGCAGGAACAACGCTGCTCTGGACCTTGGCGTCTCTTTCCAGGTCATCCAAGAAGGTCCTGAGCTGACGCCGGTCGTTCCCCTTCACCACCTTGCCCGTCTGCTTTTTGAGGGTGAGGTTCAGCGAGCTGGTGAGCCCATGCAAGTTTGGCCACCGGAGGGAGGTCAGTTTGGGTCGATGTTTGGCTCCGTTGGTGGTTGCCATGAACTACCGGATCTCCAGATGTCCCTGGGGAGTCCAGACACGGGCAGTCCTCTGGAGCCAGATCCTGAGGAAATGGGCTGGTTTCCCCAACCAATCTCCATCTACAGACTCTAACTCCAGAGGCATGTTCTGCCTGGGTGGGTTACTCCTGGGTGGGTTGCTTCTGGGCTTCCTCGGTGGCTCCTTCCCCAACAGGAATCTCCCCCTGCTCCATATCACCTGAATGATCCCCATCGCCATCCTCCTCAGAATCCCCTCCAGAACATGAGACCAGGGCCTGAACCAGAGGGTGGGAGTCTTCCTCCACCACAGCACTCCCCTCCCACTGGAAGATTCCCATTCGTCCCCCTTCCTCTCCTCTCTGGAGAGAATTCTTCTCTTATTTGGACCGGAGGAGCTCGTAGGCTCTGGGGTCACCTGAGCAACCTTCGTCTGCAGCTCCGCCCCTGGCTGGATTATGGGGGAAGGTGGGTTAGTGGCACCGGAGGCAGAGGCCTCCGCCCGGGATTTGGGGCAATTCCTTCGAATGGGCCCCACTTCCTTACAGGCATTGGCACCTTGGGCACTGCACTGTCCAGAAGATGATAAAGTCACGGCCATCCAGCTGGACACAGAAGCGCCCGTCAACTACGTCCTCCTTGTCCAGCATCAATGACAGCTGGCGCCGGAGGGAAAGAACATTCCGCAGGCCGCATTCGCCCCTCAGAACACGGCCTTCCCGAACATTCTACCCACGTACGGGACGCCTGTGGGCGTGGCAGCCACGGCCACTGCACCCGCGCATACCTCCAGGTTCATTTGGGGGGGCACGTAACACCTGATTCTATATTCAAATGGATTGTTCCTCAGGGGGAACCGGCCCCAGGAGGAACAGCTGATGCAGCCACCTGGACATAGCTCCTAGAAGGCTCTGGTCCCTCAGAACACTGACCCGGCATGGTGTCAGACACTACCATTAACAAAAAACAGAAACAGATAAAAGACAGTACAAATGTCACAAAGCCAGTGTCCACACACAAAACTTGGATCAGTTCGAGGGATGGAGGTGAGTGGAGGTGAGACTGCCAGCCAGAGTAATGGGAGCTACGCAGTGTGGTGATAACACTGCACCCAGCCCCAAACACACAGAAACTTCTAAAAGTAAATGTGTGCAGTGTTGCAGCGATACCCCAGGTGTTTCTAATTACGGCTGTACCCACTCCAACGTCCCAAAGATGTTTAAAACAGCAAAATTGTGATTTCAACAAGACCTCTGATACACGCACCTCCGAACGCACGCCACACTTTTTTTTGGTATCAAAATTAATTTATTCAATTACAAAAACCAAACCATGGTAACACACCAACCCATAGTACAAACTCACCAAATTGTGCAAGACACTAAATGTTCAAATAACTATGATACAATCCTTATTCAGGATACACTCCTCCCCCCCCCCCCCCCCCCCCCGACCCCCCGTGGTGCCCAGCTGTCCCGGAAATCCCTCAGGGCACCCGTTGACAGGGTGAAGACCCTCTCAAGTACCACCCAGGCGCGGATGTAACCCCAGAAAAAGGGCAGGAAGCCGGCTTGGGCAGAGCCTATTTCCGCCTGGCGCCATGACTCGCTGTGGAAGAAAAATTTATATCCTTCCTTACTTCATTTTGATTGGAATTGAACAAGGTAAGGAAAGGGTGTTTGGATGTGACAATTGGCATCTCTCATTGACCAGATGTAGAAGAGTTTCATGGAAATCGGAAAGTAAGATAAGATGTATTACCTCTTGTCTGGGAATGTGTTGAAGGGTGGATGGCAAATGGAAACATGAAATAGTAGAGGAGATAACAAAGCTTGTTTTCCCTTTTGTGAGGAGTTACAGTAGACCACCCGCACCCCCTACCGCTAGTGACATAGAAATGTTACTGTAAATGTGGGAGCTTATGATTGGCTCAGAGAGGGGATGGTGGCGCGGGCCGCCTAAAATTTGTGATGGAATAATGTCAAGATGCCTTTGTATTGTGTTTGACTTGCATTAACCATCTGTTGTTGAATGAGATTGACATAAGCAAAAAGTATGTTATGACTAATTAAATAATTGGTACCCAAACATAAGTCCGCACAAGAGGGAGATAAAGGGTGTCGAGGAAAGGCGGCTCGTGTTGTGCGGGACCGGCATCCGGGACGGATTATGGTGCCCGAGTCCAACGGGTATTTCCTGCTGAGCTGGGGTTTGCTGTGAGTACTCCATATGTTCGAGCCTCCCTGACATCCGGTGGGGCGGGAGAAGGGCCGGCTGCTCTAACGACAGGGCTATCGCCCTCCGCCGACGGAGGGGGCCCCCAGTCGACGGCAACCAAGTTCCAGACTCTCAGCAGGTCCCAAAGATGCCAGGCATCCTCTGCAGGACAGCCCAACTGACACCCACCACCAGTATCTGCGTACCTCCTTGAAGGCAGCGGCCCTGTTGGAAAAAGTGCGTTGCCAGCACGTGCCACCTGGGAGGATGTCCAGAGTATAGGTATCATGGCAAGGTCCTAAGATGGAGAGCCGCCAGTGGGGTGAGAATGCATACCAGGGACTGACCACCCTCCTCAATCGGAATACTAAGGATCACTGCAGAGACCCAGAACTTTGCATTGCCCCAGAAGAAGGCCACCAACTTCCTCTGGATGATCCCAGAATAGGTGGCCGATGGGATCAAGTTGGTCAATCTGTACCAGAGCATGGAGGCCACCAGGCACCAGTTGGTTAATGACCAACACCCTTCCTTGGTAGAGAAGTACTCTGAGGAGACCCGACCAGTGCCCCAGCCGGGCGACGACATTCGTCTCCCGCCCCTGCCAGTTCACCGCCCCGATCTCTGCAGCAGGTCTCGGGTAGACTCCCAAGTAGAGGAGGTGCCTGGTGTGTGGTGCTCCACGTGAAAGACCACAAAGGGAGTCCACCTGCCAGGGACCCACCAAGAGTCTGGAACATTTCCCCTCGTTGATCCTGGCAGAGGAGGCAGCCGAGAAGACCCAAGGAAGTGATGAGGGAAGACTGCGGGATGACTGAGGCTATGAACACCGAGGGCTGCACTATCATATTTTGGGTGTAACGTTTGCCCACCACCCATTCCCGTTCAAATGGACTACAAACAATGCCACACTGTTTCAATGAGATGTCTCTGCCCAGGACCACATTTATCCGTCAAATCGCACCGAAACCATAACTCTGCGAGCTCTCCCCTCAACCTCTGACAGTCCAAAGAAAACAATCCAAGCAGCTTGACCTCTCTTTACAGCCAATACTGTCTAATCCAGGCAGCATCCTGGTAAACATCTTCTGCACCCTCTCCAAAGCCTCCACATCCTTCCTGTAATGGGGCGACCAGACTGCTCACAAGACTACAAGAGTCAAGAGTTTTATTGTCATATGTCCCAGGTTCTTATTCTTCTTGTTCGTGTGGCGTTACAGCCTAAAGTTGTAGGACAACTTGTTCTATTTGATCTTATTTGATTGTGCACGCCGGGTTGATTGCATTTGGCGAAACAGGGCGGACCACGTGAAGGTTGCAATCTCCCACCCCATGTCCCAGGCTACAACAGAATATGTAATCATAGTAAGCTGTAAACAATATAATGAACGCGCGGGGGGGAAGCTCCAAGGTGGCCCCAGTCTGAGTTGTATAAAGTTGCAATGCCTGTATGTTGTTGCTGCTTCCGACATGCCACAAATAAGGATGGTAATAGATACGTTTAAGAAGGAACTGCAGATGCTGGAAAATCGAAGGTAGTCAAAAATGCCGGAGAAACTCAGCGGGTGCAGCAGTATCCATGTAGCGAAGGAAATTGGCAACGTTTCGGGTCTAAACCCTTCTTCAGACTGGTAATAGATACTGTGGGCTGAAGGCATGCGACGCTGCACCTTGCGGCGCTGGCAAGTGGCTGTGAAACACGGCCGGCGTCCCTCGGCAAACCGCGGAATATATGTTGAGCGAGTGGAACAAGAGGCGGCGGTGGCGGTGGGGGTGGGCAGGGCCACCTCGGCAACATGTTGCGGAATGAGGAAGCAGTTCCCGCGGGGAACAGTCTCACAATAGAGGCGCGTTTACAACGTGGGCCAAACGGGGAGTTTCTGGCCAGAGGCCACTTGTGTGGGAAGGAATGAGGTTAACATTTAAATAACTTGCTCACGAAAAATCCGAGAGAGAAAGGCACTAGCGCCACAACTTTGGTCAAGGTGCTGCAAGGGTGTGGTGCTTGACTGGTTTACAAAGAATCCGATTGAGCAAGTTATTGTTGAGAGCCAGCCCAGGAGAGGAGGAGAGGAGAGGAAGGCAGGCAGGTTGCAGCGTCCCGGGCTGGGGCGAGGACTGGAGGATGCGAACAGGTGCCGGAGTTGAGCCGCTGCCGCCGATACAACCCCAGTGAAACACTGCGGCCGCCGCTGGACGCTCGCCATGTCGCTCACACTCTATCTGAAGAAGGTGACCAAGCTCAGCGGCAAATATGACAGACTCATCGTGGTCACCTTCCGAGGTAAGGGTCTTCCAAACGCCACTGCTTCCTCATCTGTGCACAGTCCCGCCAGTGAGACGCGGGGCTGGGAATGGGACCCAGCACCGGGCACTGGGATCCGGCGGGACCAGGCTCTGTAAGGGGGCGCTGGGATTAGAATTATTCCCACAGCTATCTGTAATATCTGCATGTTTGCCCTTTAATTCCCGCAGACCATTGGTGGGAGGGCGGGGGGGGGGGTTGTTCTTCCTCGAGCTCTGTTGGTGAGGGATAAAATTCAGTCCCTTGCGAGGGGTGACATGTAGCGTAGCTGTGGATAGAATTGAGGAATTGTAAAGGGAAGAAGACACTAATGGGAGTTATCTACAGGTCCCCAAACAGTAGCCTGGATGCAAGTTGCAGCAGGAGTTAAAATTGGCATGTAACAAAGGTAATGCCACTGTGGTTATGGGAGATTTCAACATGCAGGTAGACTGGGAAAATCAGGTTGGTTCCGGACCTCAAGAAAGGGAGTTTGTAGAGTGCCTCCGAGATGGATTCTTAGAGCAGCTTGTAATGGAGCGGACCAGAGAGAAGGCAATTCTGGATTTAGTTTTATCTAATGAACCAGATTTAATAAGGAAACTCAAGGTAAAGGAACCGCTAGGAGGTTGTGACCATAATATGCTAAATTTTAATCTGCAATTTGAGTGGGCGAAGGTTAAATCAGAAGTGTCAGTGTTGCAGTTGAACAAAGGGGAATATGAAGGCATGAGAGAGGAGTTGGCCGAGGTCGACTGATAAAGGATCCTGCCATCCCATTCCTGGGATGTCAGGACTTCCATATGAAGAAAGACTGGATAGACTCGGCTTGTACTCGCTGGAATTTAGGAGATTGAGGGGGGATCTTATAGAGACTTACAAAATTCTTAAGGGGTTGGACAGGCTAGATGCAGGAAGATTGTTCCTGATGTTGGGGAACTCCAGAACAAGGGGTCACAGTTCAAGGATAAGGTTGGAATTCTTTTAGGACCGAGATGAGAAGATCATTTTTCACACAGAGAGTGGTGAGTCTGTGGAATTCTCTGCCACAGAAGGTAGTTGAGGCCAGTTCATTGGCTATATTTAAGAGGGAGTTAGATGTGGCCCTTATGGCTAAAGGGATCAGGGAGTATGGAGAGAAGGCAGGTACGGGATACTGATTTGGATGATCAGCCATGATCATATTGAATGACGGTGTAGGCTTGAAGGGCCGAATGGCCTACTCCTGCACCTATTTTCTATGATTCTATGATCTATGATTCTATGATCTTAGCAGGAATGACGGTAGAACAGCAATGGTTGGAATTTCTGGGCATAATCCAGAAGACACAGGATCATTTCATTCCAAAGAGGAAGAAAGATTCTAATGGGGAATAAGAGGCAACCGTGGCTGACAAGGGAAGTTAGGAATGGAATAAAACTAAAAGAAAAGGTGTATAACGTAGCAAAAAGTAGTGGGATGCCAGAGGATTGGGAAACTTTCAAAGGACAACAGAAGGTAACAAAAAGGTCAATAAGGGGTGAAAAGATGAAGTACGAGGACAAGTTGGCCAAGAAAATAAAGAAGGATTGTAAAAGCTTCTTTAGGTATGTTAAGAGAAAAAGATTAGTAAAGACAAATGTGGGTCCCTTGAAGGCAGAAACAGGGGAAATTATTATGGGGAACAAGGAAATGGCAGAAGAGTTGAACAGGTACTTTGGTTCTGTCTTCATTAAGGAAGACACAAACAATCTCCCAGATGTACTAGAGGAAAGTGGATCTAGGGAGACAGGAACTGAAAGAAATTTGCATTAGGCGAGAAATAGTATTGGGTAGACTGAAGGATGATAAATCGCCTGGGCCTGATGGTCTGCATCCCAGGGTCCTCAAGGAGGTGGCTCTAGAAATCATGGACGTATTGGTGATCATTTTCCAGTGATCTATAGATTCAGGATCAGTTCCTGTGGATTGGAGGGTAGCTAATGTTATCCCAATTTTCAAGATGGGAACAAGAGAGAAAACGGGGAATTATAGACCAGTTAGCCTGTCATCGGTGGTGGACAAGATGCTGGAGCCAATTATTAAAGAAGTAATAATGGTGCATTTGGATAGCAGTAAAAGGATTGGTCCAAATCAGCATGGATTTATGAAAGGGAAATCCTGCTTGACTAATCCTGGATTTTTTTGAGGATGTGACAAGTAAAATGGATGAAGGAGATCCAGTGGGTGTAGTGTAAGTGGACTTTCATAAAGCCCTAGATAAGGTCCCACACAGGAGAATAGTGGGCAAAATTAAAGCACTTGGTATTGGGTTAGGGTATTGACATGGATAGTGAATTGGTTGGCAGACAAAGAGTAGGAATAAACGGGTCCGTGTGAGAATGGCAGGCAGTGGCGAGTGGAGTGCCGCAAGACTCGATGCTGGGGCCGCAACTATTTACAACATATATTAATGATTTAGGTGATGGGATTAAAAGTAACACTTGCAAATTTGCAGATGACACAAAGCTGGGTGGCAGTGTCAACTGCGAAGAGGATGCTAGGAGGTTGCAGGGTGACTTGGACAGGTTGAGTGAGTGGGCAGATGCATGGCAGATGCAATATAATGTAGATAAATGTGAAGTTATCCACTTTGGTGGCAAGAACAAGGAGGCTGATTATTATGTCAATGGTGTCAGATTAGGAAAAGGGGAAGTGCTACGAGACCTGGGTGTCCTTCTACACCAGTCACTGAAAGTAAACATGCAGGTACAGCAGGCAGTGAGGAAAGCTAATGGTATGTTGGCTTTCATAACAAGAACATTTGAGTATAGGAGTTAAGAGGTAATTCTGCAGTTGTACAGGGCCCTGGTGAGATGACATCTGGAGTATTGTGTGCAGTTTTTGTCTCCTAACTGTAGGAAGGACGTCCCTGCTATCAGGGCCGGCCTTGGGAGGTGCGGGGCCCAATTGGGGACAATTTTGGTGAGCCCCAGGTTCCCAGCCAAGGTCTGTAGAATCATAGAAATATAAATAAAGCCTATTATAGACTTTATATCTCATTGGCAGAATGGAAAGTAATCAAAATGTGGCTTAAAAAGTCCCTGCGAGTTAATGGACGAAGCAGATCTAAGCTACATTTTCATGTAACATTACATACATGTAAGCCTACAAGTAACAAACAAAATGTGTAGATCACCTCTGAAAAGTACATAGTTACAATACCACTTGTTTTAGTGACTGAAATGAAATAAAAAAAAATAATTAACTAGATCCTGGAAAACCAATAACCCCATCCTACCCTTTGGCTTCTACCCCATCCTAACATGGGGGGGGGGGGGGGGTGTGTGTGTGTGTGTGTGTGTGTGTGTGTGTGTGTGTGTGTGTGTGTGTGTGTGTGTGTGCGCTCTATGTGTGTGTTATGTGTGTGTGGGAGGGAGGGAGAGAAGAAGGGGAGAAAGGGAAGGAGGGAGAGGGCCGGCGGTGGGAGTGGAAGCCGGGGTCCGGGCGGACGGGCGTGAGCTGAGGCCGATGTTTGTAAACGTTGCTCCAACCCCCAGCCCGTCCTCCCTGTATTGTTCACCGCGTCTCCCTGGAGGGAGGTTTGTTTGTATGGTCTCACTGGGTGAACCCACTAGGATGACCTCTCTAAGTGTAGTTGTGAGATTTTGAATGCATCATTGCAGAATTGGTTGGGCAAAGTAGTTAATTGTCCAATAATTTATGATTTTACCACAGTCCAAAAAATGTAGATAGATAATCTAAGAATAACAACGATATAGATTGGATAAACATTGTCGTCGCTGATGTGAAATAATTAAGAATGTTTTCCTTCATCTGTTTTAGGCTATACATACTCGACTAGAAAAGTCCAGTGTGAGTTCGAGGCTATTGTCAATGAGGTGAGCCTTAATGTTTGGAGTTAATGCCATTCCATCCCCAACATGAGCTCTAGAACGCACTATTTCTCTGTTGATTTTGTAACCAAATATTCCCTTGGTAATTGCACATTCTCTTATTGCTTCGCTCTGTGGAATGCAAGACTATTACAAAACAAATGGAACCTCAACATGTGACATAACATCCATCATCCTGCCCCAACCAGAGAGCAGTGCTGAATTACTATCTACCTCATTGGTGACCCTCGGACTATCCTTGATTGGACTTTGCTGACTTAAACATTAACATTGCACTAAACGTTATTCCTTTATCATGTATCTATACACTGTAAACGGCTCGATTGTAATCATGTATTGTCTTTCTGCTGACTGGATAGCACGCAACAAGGGCTTTTCACTGTACCTCTGTACACATGACAATAAACTATACTGTATTTTATGGGTACAGAGCTCAGTAACATGATCAGTTATTCCCACAGTTGGTAATTGTTTCTTGGCCATGAATAAGGCCAACCTTTCCCATTAAACAAACAGGCATCCACCCATTGATAAAGAGTCTCAGACTAGAAATGTTGACTCTGATTCTCTTGCCAAGATGCGGCCTGACACACTGAGTATTTGCAGCAGTTCCTGTTCCTGTTCTGATTTTGATTTCCAACATTTGCATTAAAAATAACATTTTGATGGCTCTTTTCAAATGTAACCTCTGACTGTGAATATCAGCATTGTCAGCTACATCTGCCCAGGCTTCCCCTAATTTGAGGAAGGACATTCTTGCTATTGAGGGAGTGGAGCGTAGGTTTACAAGGATAATTCTGGGGATGGCGGGAATGTCACATGCTGAGAGAATGGAGCGGCTGGGCGTGTACACTCTGGAATTTAGAAGGATGAGAGGGGATCTTATTGAAATATATAAGATTATTAAGGGTTTGGACATGCTAGAGACAGGAAACATGTTCCTGATGTTGGGGGAGTCCAGAACCAGGGGCCACAGTTTAAGAATAAGGGGTAAGCCATTTAGAAAGGAGATGAGGAAACGCGTTTTCTCACAGAAAGTGGTGCGTCCATGGAATTCTCTGAGGGCGGTGGAGGCCGGTTCTCTGGATACTTTCAAGAGAGAGCTAGATAGGGCTCTTAAAGATAGCGGAGTCAGGGGATATGGGGAGAAGGCAGGAACTGGGTACTGATTGTGGATGATCAGCCATGATCACATTGAATGGCGGTGCTGGCTTGAAGGGCCGAATGGCCTACTCCTGCACCTGTTGCCTATTGTCTGTCCCCAGATGGAATTATTGGACTGGGCTCCATCTTGAGGTCTCTGTGGAGGAGGTAGTTTGGAGGCAGTCGGGAGCAAGTGATGGTGCAGTGTGCATCTGCAGTGATCAGAACATTAACATCTCACTGCTTACACAAAAAGCTGGAGAAACTCAGCGGGTGCAGCAGTATCTAAGGAGCGAAGGAGATCGGCGACTTTTCGGGTCGAGACCCTTCTTCAGACTCGACCCGAAACGTCGCCTATCTACTTCGCTCCTTAGATGCTGCTGCACCCGCTGAGTTTCTCCAGCTTTTTGTGTAACCCTCGATTCTCCAGCATCTGCAGTTCCTTCTTTAACACATTCACATCTCACTGACACACCTGGAAGAACAATTATAATTTGAGCCACTTTTGTAGCCCACGTACACTCATTCAAAATAGGAATGAATTAAAGAAACACGTTGGTTGTGAGAGATAAGCATCTTGACAAATGTTCCTTAAACAAAACAGTGTACATGTTTTATTGCCTTGCTCTGCCCAGTGAGTCATTGGTTTGGGACGGTGTTGGACAAACAACCTGTTTAACTAAAGGGAAGAATGTAGCCCATCACTTCAGTTGTTGCTGCTTTCAGTTCATCTGTGGTAAGCAGATAGGAATTCAAATAGGAGCGACAACCACCCTTCATTAGTGAAGCTGGGTGTGCCTTGGAGAAAATCTATGTCTATTATTATCTATTGACCTTGACGTTGATTTGTTTTTAGTCAAGTCAGAGGCTTTCGCCTTGCAGATTCCCATAGCAGGTTCATGTGGAACTTGTGTGAACATCTACATCAGGCAAAGATATATATGGCCAATGTTGGAGACTCACATAAAGTACATGATGTCCCCTGGCAACGAAGTGGACAATGAATGGATCTCTCCACTCACTGACCAGTCCGCTGTTGCTTGTACCTGCTCAAGGATTTCCTGAAATTCACATTCAACTGTAGCAGCTGTATTTCCTCATACTTTTGAATTCAATAACTTTAGAACCCTAAACACGTCAATATTTAATCAAACATGAAGGTGGAGTCGGTGCTGAAAACAAGTGCAGGAGAAAGGGTTCAGTAAATGAGTCATAAAGCCGGAAATACTGCAAATTCATCTTGTACATAATCAGTCAACCCTGAAACAGCGTCTACTGGAGGATGGAAACTCCTGCGCCAGTGTTTGTTTGGTAGAATCTGACCCACCTTAAGTAAAATCGGGTGGGGATTGCAGAAACTAGAATTAGCCGAGAACCAAAATAAATCTTATAAAGGGCATCTAATGGATACAATATCTGCCTATCGTTCCCTGGCAAATATTTAACCCTTAAATAACAATTGAAAGACAATTGAAATGATCGTCATCTTGATGTTCAAATTACTTGCATTTTTCTCTACATTATATTTGAAAAGTAAATGTGACTTCTGAGATGTGCTGCATTAGGAATAAGTGCTACAGAAGGAGGGATTGTGTGTTTGGCGATGTATTTGGGGTGCCAGACAAGTTGTTTGCATCAGCTTTCAGCATGGAGGACAGTGAGGTCAGTGTGGGGAATACCAACATGCAAGGGCAGTTAGAGATTAAGGAGGAGGAGGTGTTGGGGCTGTTGAAGAGCATTAAGGTGGGTAAATCCCCAGCACCTGATGGGACCACATGTGAGGCCCCAGAAGATGGAGAGTAGCTAATGTTGTTCTTTTTTACTTAAGAATGGATGTCGAGGGAATCCAGGGAATTGTAAATCCAGGGCCAGTGAGCCTCATGTCAGTGGCAGGGAAAACTTATGGATGGGATTTTCTCCCATTTGAAAGAGAATGGGTTATTTATGGACAGCCTGCTTGGCTTTGTACATGGTAGGCCCTGTTTTACCAACTTGATCATGTTTTTTGAGGTGACGAAGGTGATCGATAAGGGTAGGGTGATGGATGTTGACTGCATGGGTTTTTGTAAGGCATTTGATGTCATTTTGGCATTTTTGTAAGGCATTTGATAAGGCAATGTCCCCGATCGAGAAGATTAAGATGCATGGCATTTACAGCGGTTTGGTCGTATGCATTCAGATCTGGTTTACTGATAGGAGGCAGAGGGTTGTGGTGGAAGGACAATGTTCAGGCTGGAGGTCCGTGACCAGTGGAGTTCCGCAAGGATGTCTGTTGGGACTTCTGCTGTTTGGAAGTAAACATAGGTTAGTAGGTTTGCAGATGGCATCACGATTGCTGGGGTTGCGGACGGTGAGGAAGGCTGTCGAGGTGTACAAGGGGATGTAGATCAGTTCCAGACATGGGCGGGGAAATGGCAGATGGAGTTTGATCTGAACAAATGTGAGGTGTTGCACTTTGTGAGGTAGATAGAGTGTAAAGACGGCATATGGTGTGCTTGCTTTCACAGGTTAGGGCATTGTGCATCAGAGTCAGGAAGTTACGATACGGTTTTATAGAACTTTGGTTAGGTCGCATTTGGAGATTTGTGTACAGTTCTGGCCGCCCCATTGCAGTAAGGATGCGAAGGCTTTGGCAATGGTGCAGGGGCCTGGTCAGGTTGCTCATGTTAACATGAGTGATGAGCATTCAACATGGGGCAGTTCAGCTGTTATTTACAAGTATATCCAGCCCCCTCTGCCTCCACCCCCACACCCCCCCCATCAAACTGGAACCCAGTCCCTTCCCTCATCCACCACCCCCCCCCCCCCCCCCCCCCCCCCCGCCAAGACCAGGTCCCAGTCTCCTTCTCCACCCCCCACCTCAGATCGGAAGCCTGGACCCACTCATGCCCCCACACCCCATCATACTAGGTCTAGACCCCTTCCCCTGCCCCCACCCCCCCCCCCCTCCCTCCACCTCCACCCATATGACTTTGTCTTTTTCTTGTGTGTGGCGTGCACAGCCTGAAGTTGTAGGACAACTTGTTCTATTTGACTCTGCACGCCGGGTTGATTGCATTTGTCAAAACAGGACGGACCTGGTGAAGGTTCCAATCTCCCACCACAATGTATGTACAGGACAGGGAGTCTAGATCCGGAATCTGCTTTGATCTGTCCATGCCTTGCCAGCTTGGGGCTTTGCAAGGTTTTACTCATCGAATCGGAGAACTGTACTGCACACAAGCAGTCCTCTCGGTCCACTCTGTCCGCACTGACCATGGTCCTTCTGATGTTTGCCAACATTGCCCCTGATTGTCCCTACACCTTTCCTTTCCAAGTATTTACAAGCAGCAACGTGGAATTTAGGGCAATAAGTGGAACACACAGGAGAACGACGGCCTGATCTCATGCAAAACACAAATTGGCAGCGTACGATCAGGCCTGGAGCTCAGGAAAACAATGTAAATGTCGTTATCAGAATGCAAGCGAGACATGAAAATCCCAAGGTAGAAGGCCTTTCTTTCACACTCAATCAGCTGAAACAACACATCTCCAAATCAGCAACCTGTTTTATAACATTTTTATATGTTGTTGCGCAGAATCTGAATTATTTGCAATAACCAAGAATGCCTTTACGTTGCAGGAGTTTAGCTGGCCTCATTATGGAAGGGACATCAAGGAAGAGATGTTGGAGATCAAAGTGTACAATTACAGCAAGCTCTTCAGCAACAGGTGTGTCCCTCTGCTCTTCTGCTCATTCTAGCTTGGCATTTAGCATAGGGCTCCGGAGGTACATTAATCATGCTGCACAATAGATAGGTGAAGGTGGGTACAGGTAGTCTAGCCGGCTGGTGGAGATGTGTGACCTTTGCAGGACAAGAGTGGTCATCTGATCAGGGATTGTAATAGACAGTAGGCAATAGGTGCAGGAGTAGGCCATTTGGCCCTTCGAGCCAGCACCGCCATTCAATGTGATGATGGCTGATCATCCCCAAATCAGTACCCCGTTCCTGCCTTCTCCCCATATCCCTTGACTCCGCTAATTTTAAGAGCCCTATCTAGCTCTCTCTTGAAAGCATCCAGAGAATCTGCCTCCACCGCCCTCTGAGGCAGAGAATTCCACAGACTCGCCACTCTCTGTGAGAAAAAGTGTTTCCTCGTCTCTGTTCTGAATGGCTTACTCCTTATTCTTAAACTGTGGCCCCTGGTTCTGGACTCCCCCAACATCGGGAACATGTTTCCTGCCTCTAGTCTGTCCAAGCCCTTAACAATCTTATATGTTTCAATGAGATCCCCTCTCATCCTTCTAAACTCCAGAGTGTACAAGTCCAGCTGCTCCATTCTCTCAGCATATGACAGTCCCGCCTTCCCGGGAATTAACCTTGTTGCAGAAGAGGGTCTCTGGGAAAGGTGTTCTACATGGTTCCCTCAGTCTGAAGAAAGGTCTCGGCCCGAAACGTCACCCATTCCTTCTCGCTAGAGATGCTGCCTGTCCTGCTGAGTTCCTCGAGCATTTTGTGTCTATCTTCGTGGTAAACCAGCATCTGCAACACCTTTCTACACATGTTGTGTTCTCCATAGTGTTAGGAAAAGGATTTATCTTGGTTAGAGGGCTGTGAGGGAAATGATTGGATTGAGAAGGAGATATGTGAAGATATATATTTTCCAAACGGTAAACGCCCCTCAAGAACTAAATCCCTCCCACAGCCAACACAAACTCACTTCCCCTGACCAGAAGTCGCCACAAAATTCTGCCCCAAATCTCCCAACATTCTGAACTGTGAACTTGCATGGAGCAGTACAGCACAGGAACAGGCCCTTCATCTCACAGTGTCCATGATGAACATGATGCCAATTTCACTAATTGCCTGCATGTGATTCACATCTCTCCATTCCTTGCTGATAGTTTGCACAGCTCATGAGGGGACTATAAGTCTGGTGAGGTTTGCGACAAGAGTGGCAATTATTCTATTGGCACGAGGTTCATCAGGATGCTAGGTAGACTAAAACGCTGTAGGAACTCAGTGGGTGACGCAGCATCTATGGAGAGAAGAAATGGGCGACGTTTCGGGTCGAGACCCTTCTTCAGACTTGGTTTAGAGGATATTAGCTACGAGAGTTTGGACAAACTCGGTTTCTTTTCTGTGGCACGCAGGAGGGGAAGATTTAATAGAATATATATATTTTTTAATATATTTATTGGAGGCAGGTACATATATTGAAAACATTTCATGTATATCATTCCTACATTACTAATACTCTGCTTCTAGCATTTTCTTAAATATAGATAGAAAATAAGAAAGGAAAAAAAAGAGGAAAAAGCATAATAAAGAGGAATGGAATAATTTACTAAAAATACAACATTGGAGATAGGTTTGTAAATTACAAAGTATAACTTTTCATCTAATCCTTGATTCGAGCTTCAGTCAGGTTCTCGTCCCGAACCAGTTTGCCCATTCAAATAGTCAATAAATGGAGACCATATTCTGATAAAAAGTTCTTGTTTGTCCATTAAGACAAGTTTGGTTCTTTCCAAATGTAGGGTCTCCGACACTTCCATAATCCACATTTTAATTGTGGGGGTTATAGGACCTTTCCAAAATTATAATATTAATCTTTTCCCACTTATTTACTGTAGTCGATAAAGTTTCTTTGGGTTGTAAGTGTTAGGTTTTGTTCTGATATTCCTAGTATTATTAGTTTTGAATCGGGATCCAATTGAGTGTTGACCACTTCCGATATTATTCTAAAAATATCCGTCCAGAAGTTTTTGATTTTTATACAATTTGCGAATGTATGAGTTAGGTTAGCCTCTAATGTTGACATCTATCACAGATAGGGGAGATACGTGGGAAGATTCTATTTAGTTTTGTTTTAGAGTAATGTAATCGATGTAATACTTTAAATTGTATCAAAGAATGTCTGGCATTTAGTGAACATTGATGTATATGTTGTAAACTTTCGTCCCAAATATCTTTTGTTATTGGTTGACTTAGTTCATTTTCCCATGTTTACCTATATAAATCCGTCGGTGGTATCTCACTATCTAATAGGATATTATAAATATGATTTATTTGTATTAGGATGTTTATTCAAACAATCATCAAGAATTTCGGTATCTCTAGTTGTATAGTTTTGTGTATTTGATTTAACATAATCTCTAAGTTGTAAATATCTGAAAAAATCATTTGAGTGGAGTCCGTGAGTCTGTTGTAGCTCCTGAAATGAAAGAAAGGTGCCTTTCTTATAGAGATGTCCCATCTTTTTAATTCCATCATTTTTCCATTGTATGAAACCTTTATCCAACATAGAAGGTTTAAATGAGGGGTTGTTGACGATGGGGAGAAAGAGTGATAAATTATCCAATTTTAAGGTCTTTCATAATTGTTTCCAAATTTGCATACCACTGTATTATAAGATTTTCCCTGTAAGTTTTTTTAATTCAATTTTGAGGGAGCGAACAGAATCGAACCAATTTCAAAAGGTAAACAATCTTCCTTTTCCATCTTTAACCAATCTGGTTGCTGGTCCATTTCTTCCAACCAAAAGTTCATATTTTTAATATTAACTGCCCAAAAAGAAAACAAAATATTTGGTAAAGCTAAACCTCCATTTGTCTTTGATTTACATAAATGTTTTTTGATTATTCTATGATTCTTATAATCCCAGATAAAGTCAGTGACGATTGAATCCACCTTCAAAAAAAATGTTTTGGATAATATATCAGGTTTGATTGAAAGAGGTACAATAATTGCGGTAGAAAAATCATTTTTATGGAATTAATTCTATCAAACATTGAAATAGGGAATGTTTTCCAATACTGGATATTCTTGTGTAGTTTATTCAGTAAAGGAGGGAAATTTAATTTAAATAATGAGGTATACGTCTTAGTGACATAAATTCCTAGATATTTAAATTTTTCAGTAACTATTTTAAATGGGGATTGTTGTATTATATGTAGATTGAATTCTGTTATTGGCATGATTTCGCTTTTATTCCGATTAATTCTGTATTCGGAAAACAAACCAAATAGTGCTATTAGATTTAATATGTTTGGGATACTAATTTCTGGGTTTGTAATGTAAATTAATACATTATCTGCATATAAAGTAATTTTATTCACAGCGTCTTTAGTATTATACCCGTATATTTCTGGATGGGCCCTAACACTTTCAGCAAGTGGCTCAATAGCGAATGCAAATAATAACGGGGATAGAGGGCATCCTTGTCTACAACCTCTAGATAAATTAAATTTAGTTGATAACATTTGATTTGTTCACATTCTAGCTGTTGGGTTTGTGTATAAAAGTTTAACCCATGACAGAACTTCTTGCCCAATTGAAATTTTATAAAGTTATAAGAGGTATAGATGGGAGAGATGATGAGAATCTTTTCTCCAGGGTGGAAATGCCAAAGACTTGAGAGCACAGCTTTAAGGTGAAAAGGGGAAAGTTTATAGGAGATGTGTGGGGCAAGTGTTTTACACAGAAAGTGGTGGGTGCTTGGAACATGCCAGGAGTGGTGGTGGAGGCAGCTATGATAGTGGCATGTAGGAGCTTTCAGATGCCCAAGGAATGGAGAGATGTGGATCACATGCAGGCAGCGGAGATTAGTGAAATTGGCATCATGTTTGGCATGGACATTGTGAGATGAAGGGCCTGTTCCTATGCTGTCCTGCTCCATGTAAGTTCAGAGTTCAGAAAGTTCAGACTGTTGGGAGATATGAGGTAGGATTTTGTGGAGACTTCTGGTCATGGGAAGTGAGTTTGAGTTGGCTGGGGGGAGGGATTTAGTTCTTGAGGCGTTTTGAAGGTTTAGAAGGTCTGGACCTTGCATCAAGGTGGGCGTTAGTGGGAGTGGGTGATGTTGGTGTTTGTTGGTGATTAAGCTCAAGTTGTAAAGAGCTGGTGGCATTTCCAACAATCACCACTTTACAAATGATTGCTTATGATCCACTGACCAACCTTTCTGAAAATCTACTTGAAAAATACATTTTATGTTTAGGTTAAAATGTGTTTGGTGTGTTCCGTTGATTTTTATTTGTACGACTGACTTGGCAAATGAAATTGCTCATATGTTGCTAATAAAGTATTATTGTGATTGTGATCTACTTGAAAAATATGAGTTATCTAGTAATTTGAATTAAGCTACATGTATAGAGCAGGAGTTACCGGAAAACATTAAAATCATCAGATTGTTCAAATTGGGCAGATTGAAAATGGATGGCTGCGTTTCTTAATGTGCTTGTCCCATGGAGCAAGGGAGGAAGAATCTGAACGTTTCTTCCAAGGCTTGCTGATAGGAGAAACGACTGGAAGCTGAATGTCACGTGTGTATCGCCTTTGCTCAGTTTTCTTCCATTGGCCATTGGCATATGAGTCCTGTTGTGACAAATGGCTTCTGTCCTTCCCTCCAACTACACTGATCAGGATGGTTTGCAGCTTCAAGAGGCCAGGTTATTGTTTGTGTTTCATCGTAAATCAATGCCAGTGCGCTGCTAGGATGTGCAGTTCTGCCATCAAGAATTGTGTTCATAGCCTCGAGACTATAACCAATGTGCAGCGGCAGATTAATTGTCAAAGGGTTCCCTTTTGTTTAGGCTGCTGGGTCGCTTGCAGATCAGTCTTCAACAGGTGACTAAAACTGGCCGCCTAGTTCTCAAGGAAGCTCTGGTTGACAAGAAAAATTCTCTAACAGATGTGAGTATTACTCTGTTTCCTAATGCGGAGATTCAAGAAATGATAATAAGTGAGGGAATAACTGGGGACTATTTTGATCTGGTTCTTCCCTTTCTGTGACTGTGTGGCTGAGAGTGAGACCAGGTGGAGATCTGATGCCATGTCCTTCCTAAAGCTGACAGACATGCACTGGTCGGGGTCATGCACAATGTACAAGCGACACTCTCCCTACTTTCCCTCCCTATGGCTAATATCACTGACTTTCAGTAAGATCACCAGAGGATACCCACTTTAATCTGCGCATGCAGGTGTATCTGGACTGAAGCTTCAGACTGAAGAAGGGTCTCCCGAAACGTCACCTGTTCCTTCTCTCCAGAGATGTTGCCTGTCCCGCTGAGTTACTCCAACATTTTGTGTCTATCTTCGGTGTAAACCAGCATCTGCAGTTCCTTCCTACATAGATGATATTTCCAAATGAGCAAATAGGTTGAAAGAATTGCTGTGTTCTCAAGACAAACTTTCACAACCTAACCTATTATTTTGATCAAATCGGTACTTTGGTGCAGTGGGTCTATTTTGCTCATAGCCTGGCTGTTCATTGGAAGTTACTGTAATTTTCTGGAAATTTCACATATGCAAGATAAATGTTTTTTATTAAATATTAATTTTTCAACTTTCATGCCTAATCAAGTATTTGATTGTTAATGGTTTCTCCATTGATGGTCTTATTTCATTGTTTTCTATCTGCCATATTTTGTTTTCATCCTACTTCCTGCCCCTTGCTATGTACCTGCCAACAGGAAGCAGTTCTGTGTATCTAGCTCATCTGGACGTGTTTCCAATGAAGCAGACCAGTGTCTACCTGGTCTCAGCACTGATTTCGTGCACTCTACAAACTGACAACTTTAGATTCATATCCTTTCTGCAGGATTCTGACCAGCCAAACTCTGTAATTAACTCTTGAAACACAGGCAAGCTAGAATGGAGTATCATTCTGTTCTGGTCGTATGCAACAAATACTGTCAGACAGGTGGAAAGATCAGACGTAGCCACATGCCACTAAACCTGCCTGACCCGCAAATTAGAAAGGGCAGCCAATAATGAGTAAGCACCTTCACCTGGCAGCTTGTTGCTATGACATTATCCCAAAACACAGCACAAGAATCAAATGATGTCTGCTAACTCCGGGCTCCCACATTCTTTTAGTGTTGACGCACTTGAAAGGCATCAAGGAAAATGCTGTAGAATTGTTGCCAAGACGTACGGATGCTGGAGGATAAATGTTTTTTATCTCTGTGTCACTCGTTTCTCCGAGTATTACCAGTTTAAGAATTATTGGCAGACATTTCATGTTCAGCAACCTTAAATTCTGTTGGGGAGTTTGAGTCAGTTTTTTAAAAGCAGGTTCTCGTGAATGAGGAATGCTAGAGTATAGGTGGGACAGTACCAACAACAAAATAAAACATAAACAACATATTCAATAAAGATTTGCTCTTCTCACCTCCAATTTCTCCCCCCCCCCCCCCACCACAATCTGTCTGATGAAGTATCCCCACCCGAAACATCACCTATCCATGTAAATCATTACCTCACCCGCTGAGTTACTCCAGGACTTTATGTCTATCTTTGGTACAAACCAGCATCTGCAGTTCCTTTTCATTACATACTTTTCATTACATGGTCTGTAGAATTCTCTGCCACAGAAGGTAGTTGAGGCCAGTTCATTGGCTATATTTAAGAGGGAGTTAGATGTGGCCCTTGTGGCTAATGGGATCAGGGGGTATGGAGAGAAGGCAAGTACAGGATACTGTGTTGGATGATCAGCCATGATCATATTGAATGGCGGTGCAGGCTCGAAGGGCCGAATGGCCTACTCCTGCACCTATTTTCTATGTTTCTATACTGTATAGAACAGTACTACACAGGAACAGGTCTTTGAACCATCATTTCTGTGATGGCCATCGTGCCAATCAACCACTGCATATGACCCCTCTATTCTCTGTCGGTATGTTTAAATGCCTCCTAAATGCTGTTATAATATGTTTCTACCATCCACCACTCTCTGTATCGAAACAAAATGCCTGACATATCTCCTTTAAACTTTCACCTATCATGTTAAATCTCTGGTATTTGACATTTCCATCTTGGGGAAAAGTACTCTGACTGTCTACCCTATCTACACCACTCATAATTACAGATATTTCTATCATCACTCGGCCTCCAACATTTCAAGAAAAAAAATCCAAGCTAACCAAATTCTCCTTATAGCAAATTTTCTCAACTCGAGCAACATCCTGGTGAACCTCTTCTGCACTCCCTTCAAAGCCTCTACATCCTTCCAACATGAACCGCAGATGGCCTAAACTAAGTGTTGTACAGCTGCACGGTGGCACGGCGGTAGAATTGCTACCTCACAGCGCCAGAGACCCGGGTTCGATCCTGTCTATGGTTGCTGTCTGTATGGAGTTTGTTCGTTCTCTCCATAACCGCGTAGGTTTTCCCCGGGTGCTCTGGTTTCCTCCAACACTGCAAAGTCCTTGATGATCGTTGTACCATAGCAGAGGTATCAAACACAAGAGGACATGCATTAATGTGAAAGGAAGGAGTTTTGAAGGGGAGTTGAGGGGAAACGTTTTACACCGAGTGATTGACATCTGCAACTCACTGCCAGATGAGGATTCAGATACACCACGTGTTACTATCTTTGTCTGATTTCAGATACTGGTGGATCTGGAGATCCGGTACCTGCCGGTCGAAGGAGCTGTGGGAAAGTGGGCAGAAACTGACTTTGTGGTGGATTTAAGTGACGGGTTAGTGAATATTCATCATATATAGCATATCCAAAGAGATATCCATGTCAATTCCAGTCCTGATACTTTCCCTGTTCCCCTGATGGGTCTGCTGACGGGAACAGGAATTTGAGGCTTTGTCAATTTCACTTCCGCTGGGGAAGGAGCAGACGGAGGTATGGTTGACTCAAGCTACCAGAGCTACTCGCCTTCCAATTCAGAAATGTGCCAGTTACCATAGGAGACAGATAGCATGGTCTGGACAGAGAGATCAGAGGTAGGTTTAAACTAGGCTGGCAGGGGTGGGACCCAAAGTGCAAATGTTAAAGCAAATGTAGAGGTTAAAGTGAATGAAGGTGGGGCACATGAAGGACAAGGCAGAGGGGGGTGGGAGGTAGGAGAGAAGGGGGCAGGGCAGGGGAGGGCAGCGGGGGCAGGGGAGAGGGGGTTAAGGGCAGGTCAAAGAGTAAGGAAGGTTTGATTAGCTAAGCTGCATTTATTTTAATGCAAGAAGTCTGACAGTAAGGCAGATGAACTCAGAACATGGATCAGCCCAAGGGTTAATGATATTATACCTGCTACGAAAACATGGTGGAGAGATACTCAATGTTCCAGAGTACCAATATTTCTAGTGACAGAGGTGGAGGTAAAGAGGAGGTGAAGTTGTATTTTTCATTAGGGAGAACATTGCTACTTTAGGTAGGATATTCCAGGAGCTTTATCCAACAAGCCCATATGAATAGAATAAGAAATGGGCGATCACTTTCATGGGATTAAACTGTAGGCCTCAAACTTAGTGGGAATGTAGGAAAACCACAGATAGGTGTTGGAATAATCAGGTTGCAATAATCGCTACCATCCCAAATGTTGACTTGGCCTACCTTACAGCTGAGGGATTAGATGGGGGGCGGCACAGTGGCGCAGCTGTAGAGTTGCTGTCTTACAGCGCCGGAGACCCAGGTTCGATCCTGACTACGGGTCTGTACGGAGTTCGTACATTCTCCCCGTGGTTTTCTCTGAGATCTTCGGTTTCCTCCCACAAGACCAAGGTTAATTGGCTTGATATAAATGTAAGATATCCCTAGTGTGTGTGTGTGTGTGTAGGATAGTGATAGTGTGCGGGGATTGCTGGTTGGTGCAGATTGGTGGGCCGAAGGGCCTGTTTCCACGCTGTATCTCTAAACTAAACTAAACTAAAAACTGATGAGGCAGAATTTTTAACGTGTGCCCAGGAAAGTTTTCTGAAGCAGCATGAAGACTGTTCTAATAGAGAATAGGCTACACTCAACTTCCTTGTAGGAAATGAGGCTGGGCAAGTGCATATTTCCATGATTCCCTAGAATGTGGTAACACTGGTAGACAGAGTTATGAAGGAAATATTGAGCCTGCTGCCTTCATGGAATTAAATACAGGTGTTGGGATGTCATGTTACAAATGAAGGTGAGAGGACAATTGGTGTCATGTGTGCAGTTCTGACATCCTTGCTATGAGAAGGATATGGTTACGCTTGAGACGTTGCAAAAAAGATTCATAGGAATGTTGGCTGGAATGGGCGGCTTGAGTTATGAGGAGAGACGGGATAAGCTGAGGCTTTTTCTTTCGTGCTAAAGAAACTGAGAGGTGACCTTGTAGCCATTTATAAAATCTTAAGAGGCGTATAAAAGGATGGATAGACACAGTGAATTTTTCCACAGTATACATCTAAAATGATGGTAGGTTTATGGAACGAGCTGCCAGTGGAAGTGGAAGGGGAGAATTCAATTACAATCTCTGAAAAACATTTGGACAGATACATGGGTAGGAAAGGTTTAACAGGATATGGGCCAAATGAAGGCAGATAGCATTTGAGGAGATAGGCATCTTGGTTGGTATGGATGACTTGTGCCAAAGGGCCTGTTTCTGCGCTGTATAACCCTTTGCATTTAAGTAATAAAAGCTGGTGGCCCTGGTGCTAGTGCTGGCTTCTATCTGCAATTAGTTTCACACCCTTGTTCTGGTGGGTTTGCTCACTGAGGTCCTCAGGCACCTTCAGCTAAATTATTCAATAGTGCTGAACTGTAAGGCAATCGCCCTGCGACCCCTTCAAAAGATTAACTTACTTACTGCCGGATGGTTGTAGCTTTATTAAAAGTGAATTGTTTTCATATTCTCTCAACAGGGATGATCTGATCATCAGAAATGACAACTTTGAAAGTCTCAGGTAAGATGCTCCCGAATTCTGGTGCATTATTCCACAATAATGGTGCATTATTCCACAATAAACATTTCATGTGTCTTCTATTCACTCTGAGGGTAAGAGGAGTCGTCGTTTGGTCCTTGTGTGTGTTGCACCATTCAATGACCACTGATCAGCTGAACTCCATTTGAAACTAAATTACTTCTAAGTGGCGGAGTGGAGGGGAGAATGTAGATGTGACATTCTCATGATTCGGGCAGTCTTCATTGGCATAATAATTGGGCAGCAAATTATCTGTTTGCGTAGCGTTAAAGAATTTATTTATTTAAAAAAAAATTTTTTTTATTAGAAGTAACCAATTTACAATGTTTAAAACAAATTTACAAGCATCAGCTTAATTCAATATTTATACAAATAACACATTGATAATTATTATCTTCTATTTTTTTGGAAATAAAGACAGAAAAAGAATAGAGCAGTTATAAATCAATAAAGATGTGATTAAATAATAATTTGATTATATATAAGAAAAAAGAGAAAAGGAAAAAAAAACAAAAACCACAAACAAAACGATGAAAAAATATAATATATATATATATATAAACGAAAAACAACAAAATATATTGTAAATAAAACTATTACCAATAGTAATATCAATAGAGACATGCATATTAACACCAGTATGAAAATGAATTATTTTCTTCAAATCCCGTAGGGTACCGTGATGCCAAGAACAGCTACTTCTCTAAATACTGTGTATATGGAGACCATGTCTGTTCGAAGGAATTATATTTGTCCAATAGGACAAATCTAATTCTTTCTAAATGTAACGTATCCAACATCTCTGCTGCCCACATTTTAATTGTGGGGGATAATGTTCCCTTCCAAAATTTCAGTATAATTTTTTTCCCTATTATCAAACAGTAATCAAAGAAATTTCTTTGATTTACTGTAAGTACCAAATTTGAATCCGGAATTCCAAATATTATTAACTTTGGGTCAGGGTCCAGTTTAACTTTAAGAACTTCAGAAATAACTTTAAAAATTTCTGTCCAGTAATAATTCAATTTGGGGCATGTAACAAAACTATGTATTAAATTTGCTTCTAAATTCTTACATTTATCACAGATAGAGGAGACATTAGGAAAAATACTATTTAATTTAGTTTTCGAATAATGTAACCTATATAATACTTTAAATTGTATCAATGTATGTCTAGCATTTAACGAACACCGATGTATTCGTTGTAAACTTTCTTCCCAATTTTCTTTTGTTATAGATAAACCAATTTCATTTTCCCATGCTTGTCGATATGTTTCAGTTGTTGGATTCTCCTTATCCAGAATAATGTTATATATATAAGCTATTAATTTTTCTGTATTTGGGTGCAAATTAAACAATTCATCTAATAATCCTGGTTCTTTATTTTTATAATCTTGTGTATTAGATTTAATATAATCTCTAATTTGTAAGTACCTAAACAAGTGTTGTGAAGACAATCCGTAGATATCTTATAACTCCTGAAATAAAAGAAATTTTCCTTTTCTATAAAGGTGCTCTATCCTTTTAATTCCTAAATCGTCCCAATGTCTAAACCCCCCATCTAATATAGAGGATTTAAATAATGGGTTATTCGTAATTGGTAGTCTTAGTGAGAGATTATCTAAATGTAAAGTCTTAACTATTTGTTTCCAAATGCGTCTATTATTATAAATTATAGGGTTGTCCCTAAAAATTTTTTTTTGTATTTCCTTTGGGGCAAAGAGAATCGAGCCTACGTTGAAAGGTAAACAGTCTTCCTTTTCCATCTTTAACCACATTGGTTCATAATCCATATTTACCCACCAGCAATTCATATTCTTAATCTGGACTGCCCAGAAATAATATAAGAAATTTGGGAGTGCTAATCCTCCATTTATCTTAGATTTACATAAATGTTTTTTACTTATTCTATGATTTTTATAGTCCCAGATAAAACTATTAACAATATTATCAATTTTCTTAAAAAAGGTTTTCGGGAGAAAAAAAGGAATAGCCTGAAACAAATATAACAATTGTGGTAAAAAACCCATCTTTATAGGATTTATTCTACCAATCATAGATATAGGAAGTGTTTTCCAATATAAAATATTTTTTCTAAGTTTATCTAATAGTTGAGGATAATTAGATTTAATTAATGAGTTATAAGATTTAGATACATTGATACCTAAATATTTAAATTTATCTGTGACTATTTTTAGTGGATATTGTTGTAATATATTTAAATTTATTCCAGTTATAGGCATAATATCACTTTTGTTCCAATTAATCCTATATCCAGAAAATGTGCTAAATTTAGTTATAACATTAAACAGCTTAGGAATACTAATTTCCGGTTTTGTAACATAAATCAAAACATCATCTGCATATAAAGATATTTTATTAGTTGTTGTATCAGTATTATAACCATATATTTCAGGTTCAGATCTAATTCTTTCCGCCAGAGGCTCTATCACCAAAGCGAATAATAAAGGCGATAACGGACATCCCTGTCTGCATCCCCTAAAAAGCTTAAATTTAGCCGATAGTATTTGATTAGTTAAAATTCTTGCAGTAGGATTCGAATATAGAATTCTTACCCATTTACAAAATCTATCTCCCAATTGAAACTTTTCCATTATATTAAATAAATATGACCATTCCACCTGATCGAATGCTTTTTCTGCGTCTAACGATATAACCGCTAATTCCGTGTCCCATACTCTTTTTGAATATATAATATTAAACAAATGTCTAAGATTATGGGATGAATAGCGTTTTGGAATAAAACCTGTTTGATCATAATGTAATAATTTAGAGATCACCAGACTTAATCTCCGAGATAAAACTTTAGTTAATATTTTTTGGTCTGTATTTAGAAGAGCAATCGCTCTATATGATCCAGGATCTTCCAAATTCTTGTCTACCTTAGGAATGATTGTGATTGTGGATTCATTTAAAGATTCTGGTAATTTTCCATGTTCATAGGCATATCTATACACTGTATGTAATCTTGGGGAAATCAGATCTTGAAATTTTTTATAAAATTCTGCACTCAGGCCATCGGGGCCCGCAGCTTTTCCATTCTTTAACGAACCAATTGATTCTTCAATATCTTTTACTGATATTTCAGCATTTAACAAGTGTCTTCCTTCCTGATCTAAACTATTAATTTGACATTCTTGTAGGAATGTTTCCATTTCATCTGTTTGTCCTGTTAATTTCGATGAATAAAGATTTTGATAATATTGTAGAAATCTGTCATTAATGTATTTTGGTATAGTTAATATATTTCCATGCGCAGATCTAATTCTCTGTATCATTTTTTCATCATCTAATTTTCTGAGTTGTCGTGCCAGCAATTTTTGTGGTTTATCTCCAAATTCAAAATGCACTTGTTTGGTTTGTTGAAAAAGTTTAATGACTTGGTTAGAATATATTTCGTTTAATCTATATTTTGCAATTTTATTACTTAACTCTTTAGAAGGATGTTTTATATTTTCACTATCTAGTTGTTTTATCTCCTTTTCTAACTTTTGTTCCGTCTTTCGATTTTCTTTATTAAAATATGCTTGTGCTGATATTATTGCACCACTCATAAATGCTTTAAATGTATCCCAAAGTAGCAATGGTGAAATTTCAGGTTTTTCATTAGTTTCAAAAAATAATTTAATCTGTTCCACCACATGATTACAACAGTCCTTGTCCTTTAATATCTGGGGATTAAATCTCCAAGTAGTGGTTTTGTTAAATATATCTTTTAATTTTATCTTGAATGTTAGTGGCGCATGGTCTGAAATAATAATATTATGATATTTTGCATCATACGTGTAAGGAAGTAGTTTTGAATCTATTAGAAAATAATCTATCCTCGAGTAAGTTCCAAATACGGGCGAGAAAAAGGAATATTCTCGTCCGGATGGGTTATCTAATCTCCAAATATCCTTAACATTAGATGTGTTAATAAAAGAATTTATAAATTTACTTGACTTAGAGGCAGCTTTCCTTTTTGATGAAGATCTGTCTAGATAGTTATCTAAAGTACAATTTAAATCACCCCCAATTATTAAGTTATATTGAGTGGATATAGGGATATTATTAAATATTTTCTTAAAAAATAATGGATTATCAAAATTAGGGGTATATATATTCACAAGAATTACTTTTTTTGAATATAATTCCCCTGTAATTATTACATATCTACCCTCCTTATCCTCTATTATAGAACTTTGTTTAAATGGTATACCTTTACGAATAATTATTGCAACTCCTCTAGATTTATGTATAAAGAATTTGCTAAATGTGCTGCCACTTTGATGTCTGCCTGGGTTCAGATCTTTGTCAGCATCAAAATCAGTTATTTCTTTACAACCAGCATTTTTAATATGCTAATTAACTTGCTGCAAGTTCGACAGCTTAGTTTGTGTGGGTTCTGCGGGCAAAGAACCCCCATAATCCAGTTAAATTAAAAACATAGAGAAGATTACACCTTGGTGACTTGAAGTTTGCTAATGTCGTGACTCTATTTAAGAAAGGTTGCAAATAAAAGCTTAGGAACTATAGACCCGTAAGCCTAACATCTGTGATGGGCAAGTTGCTGGAGGGGATTCTGAGAGGCACAGTTGGATAGACCGAGGCTGATTTGTGGCAGTCAGCATGATTTTGTACATGGGAGATCATGTGTCACAAATTTGATTGAATTGTTTGAAGAAGTAACCAAGAGGGCAGAGCTGTAGACATTGTCTATTTGGACCAGGAAGGCTTTTAGTGAGGTTTCACGTGGTAGGTTGCTCTGGAAGGTTTGATCGCATGGGATCTAGGGAAAGCTAAAGAATTGGCGTCAAGGAAGGAAGCAGAGGGTGGTAGTGGAAAGTTGTTTTTCAGACTGCAGGTTTGTGACCAGTGCTGTGCCTCAGGGATGTGTTGGGTACATTGATGGTTGTGTTTTATATCAACGATTTAAATGAGAATGTGCAGGGCATAAGTAGTATGCTTCCAGATGACACTAACGAAGGTCATATTGTAGACAGTGAAAAGAGCTATCAAAAATTACAGGGGGCTCTTGATTAGTTGGACAAGTGGGCTGAGGAATGGTAAATGGAGTTAATCTAGATAAGTGCGAGGTGTTGCACTTTTGGAAGTCAAATGTGGCAGGGCCTTCACAGTGAATGGCAGGGCCCTGTGGAGTTTTGTGGAGCAGAGGGATCTAGGAGTGAAGGTACCAAATTCCCTGAAAGGGGCATCATAAGTAGATAGGGTGATAAAGAAGACTTTTGTTACATTGGCCTTCATCAATCCGAGTATTGAGTAAAGGAGTGAGTTGTTCCATTACAGTTTTACAAGACATTGGTGAGGCCACAGTTGGAGTATTGTGTTCTATTTTGGTCACCTTGCTGTGGGAAGGATGTTATTAAGCTGGAAAGAGCCTTCAGGGGTTGGACAGGCTAGATGCAGGAAGATTGTTCCCGATGTTGGGGAACTCCAGAACAAGGGGGTCACAGTTTAAGGATAAGGGGGAAGTCTTTTAGGACCGAGATGAGAAGATCATTTTTCACACAGAGAGTGGTGAGTCTCTGGAATTCTCTGCCACAGAAGGTAGTTGAGGCCAGTTCATTGGCTATATTTAAGAGGGAGTTAGATGTGGCCCTTGTGGCTAAAGGGATCAGGGGGTATGGAGAGAAGGCAGGTACAGGATACCGAGTTGGATAATCAGCCATGATCATATTGAATGGCGGTGCAGGCTCGAAGGGCCGAATGGCCTACTCCTGCACCTATTTTCTATGATTCTATGAGCCAGAGAAAATTTACAAGGATGTGAGGGCCTGAGCTATAAGGAGAGATTGGACAACTCTAGGAACTTATACCTTGGAGTGCAGAAGACTGATTTTATAGAGATGTATACAATTATAAGGGGAATTCCTAGGATTACTGCACATGGTCATACCCAACGTAGCAGAATCAAGAACCAGCAGTTTAAGGTGAGAAGGGAAAGATTTAATAGGAACCTGAGAGGCAGCATTTTCACTCAGAAACTGGTGGGTATATGGAAAGAGCTGAGCCAGATATGATAACAACATTTCAAAGACACTTGGATAGGAAAGATGGAAGGACCAAATGTGGGCAAATGGGTCTAGCCTAGATGGGTCATCTTGGACGAGTTGGACGAGTTGAGAACCAACTTGTGGGTCCACAACTGCATCCAGGTCTTCACTCCCAGGCAACACCTTACATAAAAGTTCTAGATTTGATCAGAGTCTGTTAATTTTTTTTCTCCATTTGTTGCAGCCCGAATGAACTGGCGAAAGCCGACCAACTGGATAGAAGGATGAAGTCCCTTGGACGGAAACTAGTGAATGACGATGATGATGATGATGATGATAATGAAGATGATGTTGATATTTGTGACATTGATATCAGTTCGATATCTTTCACACCACAGAAAAGGTGACTGACAAGCCAAAAGCCATGTGTTTATTTTAGTCCTTGAGGACAGCAGTTGTTCATTTAGGTGATAGAGCCATGTGTGCATGGAATGTTTTTGTGATTTGTAATGCTATGAGTATCAATTTACATGAAGAGATGATCCAAGAGTGAAACCCTTGCCCCCTCTGCTCCAAATGAGGGATAATGAGTCTGATACCCAGTATTCTTCAGTTTGCTATTGAGTGCAATGGTCACTGCGGGGTTTCTGATTTATATGCAATGGATAGGAATATTGGGGTCATTCTTTCTTGGTACGATATGGGGCAGTATTATTGAGATCCGATTTATGGGGCATAACAAAGAGAATAATGGCAGTATGATTTCCTGGTGTTCTGAGCAGTATTATTAACATCTCTCTTGATACAATTGAGCTGGTTTGCATTGGTTCCCTTGACTAGCTCCATTGCAAGATACTGTGAGTGGAATTAGTCTTTGTGTATTTGACATTCCCATTCTTTGAGAGATACGCAGGATGGCCTTGGTTGCTCAAACTCCTTAGGGGATGTAAAGTACTGTGCAGAGAATTACTCCGTGCCATTGGATGGATGATTCCATGTCCATCACACTCCTGCTAGGGTGTGTGATAAACATGCAGACACAAAGAACTGCATTTGTTGATTTTTTTGCTGGAGTAACACAGCAGGCCAGGCAGCATCTCTGGAGGATGTAGATGGGTGACGTTTCAGTTCTGGACCTTCTTCAGACTTTAACGTGTCTTCATTTCTAAGTTTACCATGTTCATTTCTGTAAATGACCTAACAGACACAGGTCTGGAGTTTAAATCATCTTGAATCATAAGGTATAATACAGCAGTACAGCAGGTTGTCAGTTCATTGTTACCACTGGTATAACTAACGTAACCTGGGAAATGGGTGTCAATATAAAGTGTACAGTAAGGTGGAGTTAGTGGTGCTACGCTACTCTGGTTGGTTCACATGCGATAACCAAACTACAACTTTCTATTCACAGTCGTTCACGGTTTTCCACTAAGGCAGACCTGCGTACATCTAGAATACAGAATTTCCAGGTAATGAAGATTAAAATTGCATTATGAGATAAGCCTTATTCAGTTTTGCATAGAATTTGTGGCATAGAAACTATTTAGAGTCATAGTCATACAGCATGGAAACAGGCCTTTCAGCCCAACCTGCCCGTGCCGACCAAGATGCCCCACCTACACTAGTCCCACCTGCCTGTATTTGGCTCGTATCCCTCTAAACCTTTCCTATCCATGTACCTGTCCAAATGTATTTTAAATGTTGTTATAGTACTTGGCCCAACTGGCAGCTCCTCCTCTGGCAGCTCGTTCCATGTACAAATCACACAAAGTGTGAAAAGTTGCTCCTCAGCTTCCTATTAAATCTTTCCCACTCGCCTTACACCTATGCCGTCTAGTTCTTTTGGCCCCTGCATCCCAAGAGATCTAACCTTTGGGCCAGGCTCCATAGTGAGACCTTGTCAAAGACTTTATTAATGTCTTCTTGAGGGCCTCCAGACTCCCTGTGCAAATTCGATTTCTTCCAACCTGCTCTCACAAAGCTGTAAACCATCAGACATATCTCTCCATCTTCGGCCATTCTTCACTGCTTTGTGCGTCAGTTTTGTCCCAGATGTGTCGGAACCCACTGCATCCATTATGGCATCGGAGTACCAATGAACAGTGGGTTGAGTACTGTTGTAAGGTGCGACATATTCAGCAATTCTTGTGTTTTGTCCTTCAGATTGCGATTACCATATCTGAGGCACGTAGGCTAATCGGTGTCAACATTGACCCTGTGGTACACGTGAGAGTGGGAGATGAGAAAAAACACACGTCTACACAGAAGGCCACCAATTGCCCATTCTATAATGAGGTAACTGTCCATTACTGTAGCTACTGTAGACGGAATTGTTCTGAAATCAAGAGAATTATGTTGGGAATTTATTGTTAAAGAATATCTTTTGGTATATTCGAAGGAATCTGATTTATGGGGTATGAACAGTAGTAATAGATCTGATTTTCAAAATGTACCAGATGGTATTTTGGGGTCTGGTGTTCAATAAGGTATTGGAGTATAATGTGGAGCTTGCAGTGACAGTGTTATAAGGAACTTGGTTTTAATGGACTTGTTTTTATGTTTTCATTACGATCTTCTTGTTTTATTTCTTCCTAGTATTTTGTCTTTGAATTCCAAGAGCCAGCAGCTGTCTTGTTTGATAAAATCATTGAAATTATTGTGAGTATGAAGCCCTTTAACAATTGAGTGGTTGAATTGTCATCAAATATTCAAGAACTGAACCAAAACAAATATTTTTGATTGTGATTGAAAGTGTCTGCACAAGTGGTATCCCCTGCTTCAATGCACGATGCATGCTGACAGCATTTTAGACTTTGTCCTCTAATTTTATTCAGCATTAATTGGGGAAAAAATGTCCTGCGTCTACCCTATCTATACCCCTCACAATGTTATACACATCACTCATCTCCCCTCTTAACCTTTTCCGCTCCAGGGAGAACTGCCCTGACCTCTTTGACCCGCTCCGTCCCAGACCAGGTCCTGCTGGCTCTCTGTACCCTCTCCAGTGCTGCCCAATCTCCCTCTACTGCCATGACCAGTAGAAGTCTGACCAAATTTTGCTAAGAAGGGCTATTTATAATGTGCTGCCATCACCGCAGAACCTCAAACAATGGGTTGGTGAGGACCTGCCGTATCCCTTGTATTCAGAGGCAGCTACTTTGAGGCATATTTTGTCAGGATGTAATACTAGTCTCTCTCAGGGTTGGTATACTTGGCGGCATAACCAGGTCTTGAAGTGTAATTCTGCAGCAATTTAGAGGAGGACAAAGGACATTTAGTGTCACATACACCAATTGGTGTAGTGAAATTTGAGTTGCCATTTACAGCACACCAATAAAAATGAAACACAACGTTATACAACATTAAAGAATTTAACATGAAACGTAAAAAAACATCCCCCCACAATGGTTCTCCCTGTGAGGGAAGGCAACCAAGTCCAGTCCTCTTCCGCTTGTTCACCCATGGCCGGGCCTATTGAGGCCTCCACGGCGGCCTGATGTTACAGGCCCTCTCGCCGGATGATGGAGCTCCGGCGTCGGGAGAACCCTCTCAGCGGCTGGGAGTGTCTGGGACGGCACAGGAGAGCACAGGTGAATTCAGTCGGCATCAGGACAGACAGGGTAGCGATTCATTGTGTCCGTGAGGGAGAGAGAGGTAGAGGAGGGAGGTTTTCAGACAGGCATGAGTTGGGCCAGTTACGGGGAACCAGTGATTGGGAGATGCAGGTAGATTTGGGAAGAAAGCTTGTTGTTCCGCAGGAAATAATTACCACTAGTGTGAGGCCTGATAAAGTGTTATGGTCAGTTAGTCACTGGGATAGTGTATATTTTATAGAACTGAAGGTGCCTTGGGAGAACGTAGTGGATGAGGCTTATGAAAGGAAAAAGCTTAGATATGTAGGATCTGCTTAGATCAAAGCTTAGATCTGGTTTTGCCTTCCTGAGGCCTCATGGGCCTAACTCAATGAAACACCAGTGAAGGGAGGTGCCCACTTGATAACCCCAATAATATACTTGCATCTATATAATTATTATTTTTTAATGGCTAGTTAATATGGAGGTAGTTCATTTTTGCATATGGAGTTATTTATTGTCCTTTGCATAAGTTGGTGTATTTGGTTAGATAGTTAAATAATACTTTGGCTTTAGGATTGGTTTTCCTAGTTGAGCTCTTATCCTGGAGTTTTTGCATGTACTTTGTGTTTAAATTGTAATTATAATGGTAAAGTTGGAGCAGAACCTTCCTGCTCTCATTCTCATTGCCCTGACTAATGAAAAGGCCTTCCTAACCACATTATCTTCCTGCACTGCAATCTTCAAGGATATTTGGACTTTTACTCCAAGGTTGATCTCCAAGGTTCCACAATACTCAGTCCCGGCCATTAATGATTGATATCTCAGCCTTATTAGTGCTCCTAAAATGTATCTCCCTGCATTTATTAGGATTAAACTCCATTTTGGCAACACATCAATATATCTTACACACTGTCAACAAATCCACCAGTCTTTGTGTCATCTACGGACCTACCGATCATCCTTCCTACATCCATGTCCAAGTCATTCACATATGTATGATACTAATGAAGGGTCCCAGTACAGATCCTTGGAAGACCACTAGGTATGGGCACCCGGTCACAAAAATAACCCTCGACCATCATCTGCTATATCCTATTGCTAAACCAATTTTGGATCCTATTTGCCTACTTGCCCTGAATCTCATGGGCCCAAATCCTTTAGACCAGTGCCTCACTTGGGGCCTTGTAGAAGCCTCACTAAACCGCATCTACTGCACTGCCCTCATCTTTATTACCTCCTTAAAAAATTGAATTCCATTGGTCAAATTAGATCTGCCCTTGACAAAGTTGTGCTGGCTAGCTCTGAATAGTCCTTGCTTTTTTAAAATAACATCCCTGCTAACGATGTTAGGGTCACAGGTCTATAGTTACCCGGCATTTCCCTGCTTTTGAGAGAACCAAAACACTGCAGATGCGAAATATCTGAAATACAAACAGAAAATGATGAATGTATTCAGCAGATCAGATGACATCTGTGGAGAGGAAAAATAATTTTGGGTCAATGATCTTTCCTCGAAACCTGTCAGTTCTGATGCAGACAGGAAAATCTGGTTACCCAAAACTGCCGAATTCATCAGTGCAGCCTGAGGGTTGTAATGTGATGTGTTGGAAGACGAGGTACTGTATAGGAGCTGGGATCGGAGCGGGAGTGGGTGGGAGAGTTAAAGTGAATGGCAATTGTAAACTCATTATCGTCCTCAACCTCCCTTTCATTTTATAACTTATTTGGTTTTTAATTTTTCTAAATTTTGATAACAAGTCATGGACCTACAATATTCTCTCCATGTACGTTATCTGAGTTATTGAATGTTTCTAGTGTTCTGTCTTTATTACATGACTTAATGTGCCGGTTTCTGCGTTTAGCATCTGGTTTGAAACCCAGCTACCCTCGGGGAAAGCCAACTGTGGAACACTGTGATCCGTGTTAACCTGCAATTCACCAGTAGCAGCATTGCATGGGAATCGTATATGCTATTCAACTCCTGACGTTAGATCCCTTCACTGGGATGAGACGGGAAGCTCATGGAAATGGTTGTTTGCCACTTTATAAGAATTGATGTTCAATTGCTTTGAGCTGTTATGGAATAGAATTTTCAGGCATAAATATTGTTCCTCGTCTACCCTAACTTCAACAGTTGGATTGCTCTATCCTTTATCAGATGGACCAGATAGATCTGAAATCAAATCAGTTGGATGAAGCAGCAGCCAGTGTGTTTAAATTGCTTAGAATGAACTTGTGAGAAAAACTATTTTGGAGAGTTGAAATAATTATACTTGTGCTTCAGGTTATTCATGCAAAAAGAATCCCGTTCACCGGAGTTCAGCTTGGATTGTTCAGGATTGATGCTGGAACTGTTCATCAGCAGCCTGGTAAGCAGATGGCCTCAGCGATTTCCCCAGCTACACTGTACGCCAGTTCACCACAGTAGCTTGTCACAATGTGGACCAATGCCTTTGCATGAATCTAGCTGCGGGCTATGTACAGGCGTGTGTGTGTTTTTCTCACCTTTGTGCATGGAATCCTAAATCTTGCCATATGCAAACTTAAAACAAGGCTGCGGACTTTCCGTGCCTGCTTCTGGATTTAGTTTAGTTCACAGATAGTCTGTGCCGATCAACGATCACCCATACGCTAGCTCTATCCCACACACTAGGGACAATTTACAGAGGTCAATTTACGGACAAACCTGCACCTCTTTGGAATGTGGGAGAAATTCAGAGCATCCGGAGAAATGCACGAGATCACAGGGAGAACATACAAACTCCACACAGACAGCAACCTTAGTCAGGATTGAACTTGGTTCTCCAGTGCTGCAAGGGAGCAGCCCCATCGCTGTGCTACTGTGCAGTAATATGCCCTTTAATCTATTAATGTTTAAATAAATACATTTTGCAAAAATTCCCGCTTTGCAGTGCCTGTGCTGCTGCTGCTGCTTAATCCTAACAATTGGATAATTCCAATTCCAAAAATTGTTTAGTTCAACCAATGATTTTGAATGATACGAGGTAACCTTTATCAGCCCAGCCTCATTCATTCTATATCGTTTCTTTCATTCTGTGTTTATAATTTTATCTACATTGCACTCTGTTTTCTCATTCCAAATTGTCCCTGACTTTCATACACTTTGAGAAATTAGCCATCATTCTCTTTTTTTCCAGATCATGGTTTTTATCAGAAATGGGCTATTCTAACTGACCCAAAGGACACTAAAAGTGGCATCAAAGGCTTTGTGAAATGTACAATTACGGTGATGGGGAAAGGTGATTTGCAGACGTCGGTGCCCATTGCCATCACCAAACAGGATGACGACGTTGAAAAGTGAGTAAAGCTGGACGATCATGTCATGTCATTCAGAATGGCCGCCTGATCATTAGCAAACACACACTTCTCCTGAGCTGGCATTGTGCCGCAGGCAAGGCAAGGCACATTTATTTATATAGCACCATTCGTACAAGCTGCAATTCATAGTGCTTTACAAAAGAAACAAAAGAATAACATAGTTTAAAAACATTGCAGAACCACAATACAACACAGGACAACAAAATAGCCAATAATCAAAAATTACAAAACAAGCAATAAGACAAATGCATGAATAGTAAAACAAAATCACTAAAACATTAAAACGATTTTAAAAGCACATAACAGGGTTAAGATTAGAAGGTTAAGATTACCTGCATGTTGGGTTATGGAAAAGCTACAGTAAACACCGTGTTTTTAGGTCTGATTTAAATGAGGTTACAGTCTGTGCACACCTCGGGTGTTCAGGGAGCTTGTTCCACAGGTGTGGAGCATAAAAACTGAACGCTGCTTCAGCCTTTTTAGTTCTGACCCTGGGAACACAGAGTAAACCTGTCCCTGAAGACGTGAGGAGTCTAGGTGCCTCATATACAACAAGTAGGTCAGAGATGTATTTTGGACCCAGACCATTCAGTGCCTTGTAGGCCAGTAACAGAATTTTAAAATCTATCCTTTTATACACAGGGAGCCAGTGCAAAGATTTAAGGACAGGTGTAATGTGGTCCATTTTCTTGGTGTTGGTCAAGACTCTGGCAGCGGCATTCTGGATAAGCTGCAGTTGTTTAATTGATTTTTTACTGAGACCTGTAAAGATGCCATTACAATAATCTAATCTACTGAAGATATATGCATGGACAAGTTTTTCAGTGTCTTCTTTGGACAGAAATCCCTTGATTCTTGCAATGTTTTTTAGATGGTAGTAGGCAGATTTGGTAATGGTCTTTATATGGCTGTTAAAATTCAAATCCGAGTCCATAACTACACCAAGGCTTCTGGCTTTGTCTGTGGTTTTCAGTGCGATTGAGTCAAGTTGAGCGCTTATCTCTAGCCTTGTATTTTTGGGACCAAAGACAATAATTTCTGTCTTATTTGCATTGAGCTGGAGGAAGTTCTGGTTCATCCACTCATTGATTTGTTTGACACACTGACTCAGTGAGTGTAGGGGATTATGGTCATGTGGTGACACTGCGATATAAAGTTGTGTGCCATCGGCATAAGTATGCAGCATCTACAGACGTCTCATTCTGCCAGAGGTCCATCCAGTTCCCTCGACCGAAGATGCGCACAAAATGCTGCAGTAACTCAGCGGGACAGGCAGCATCTCTGGAGAGAAGGAATGCGGGACATTTCAGGTCGAGACTCTTCTTCAGACTGGGGAGAAACAGGGGAGCGGGAGACACAGAGATAAGGAAGTGTAAAGTGTGAAAAGGAGATATCAAAAGAGAGGTGGTTCAAGGAAAATGTTGACTAGATCATTGTTAGCTGAGAGAAGGTGACAACGAAGCAAACAGAGATGAAAATGTAATCGGGGGGACCTCATTGAAACATACAGAATAGTGAAAGGCTTGGATAGAAGGGATGTGGAGAGGATGTTTCCACTAGTGGGAGAGTCTAGGACTAAAGGTCATAGCTGCAGAATTAAAGGACGTTCTTTTAGGAAGGAGTTGAGGAGAAATTTCTTTAGTCAGTGGATGGTGAATCTGTGGAACTCATTGCCACAGATGGCTGTGGAGGCGAAGTCAGTGGATATTTTTAAAGCTGAGATAGATAGATTCTTGATTAGTACGGGAGTCATGGGTTATGGGGAGAAGGCAGGAGAATGTGGTCGAGAGGGGAAGATAGATCAGCCATGGGCCGAATGGCCTAATTCTGTTCCTATCACATGAACTTAATAGCTATTAACCTCTTAGTTCAAGAATCTAATCAATTCAGTTAAAATCCATTATTTCCCCGGTACAATGTGAATGTGTCAGTGAACATTTGTCATTGTCGTTAGATCCAGGGACTCCTGTATCTGTCATTTCTCTTTATCGTCCTCAGGCCTACATCTTGAATTCTCACTCGCATTATTTTCTATTGCAGGAATCTCTTGCTTCCAAAACTAGTGCCACTTGAGAGACCGTGGGCCAAGTTCTACATCAAGTTGTACAAGGCAGAGGACCTGCCCAGCATGAACTCTGGGTTCATGGGGAGTCTTTCAAAGATTCTGGGTGAAAATAAAGTTTTCATTGATCCTTACATCCAAGTCACGTTTGCAGGGCAGCAGGTAAAGATTTCAAAGATATTCTTAAAATTTCTGAGCGGAGCCTCTACATTATTTCTCATCATTCTCTGCTCCCCTGGGATGTTCTCGGATGAAATTACCTTACAAAACTGATGGCTGCAAAATGACAACTGGTCAATCAGAGTTGCCCAAAAGGCCGTCGTGTTCAAACCCTTCTTGTGCTCTTTATGAGTGAAATGTCGAAAAAGGGTGCAATAATCATGCCCGCCTGGGCAACCACTAATGGCTACATCACTTATGTTATTTAAAGACAAACATGATTTTTGCCCCGGAGAGGACCTCTTCCAGCTTCTGTTGGAAGTTTTTTAGAACCACAGACGCCACCCCTCAGCAGGTGACAGATTCCAGAGACCTCCACTATATCAGTGAACGGGCAACTGCTTTGTCCGCTATGGCCACCTGCAGCTCCTGGTTCCCAGCCATTTTGATTCACTTTCCCATTCCTGCATTGACTTGTCTGTCCTCAATCTCTTTCCATGCTAAAACTGAGGCTAAACGTTAACAAAATAAACAGCACCTTATATTCCGCCTGGCTAGTCTGCAACCCAATAGCATCAACATTGACTTGTCCAATTTTAACTACTCTGCACCCCCTCTTCCCCTTCCTCCCTCCTCCAATCTCCCCTGGTCCTCCGACACAGCACCTTCTTCCCACAATATCTTCCCCAGTCCCCTTTAAACCCTGCTTCTTCCCACCCCCCCTTCCCCATCTGCTCCACCTACCCATCACCCGACACTGCTCCCACTGAACATCCACTCCCACCAACTCCTCACCTCTCCCATCCCTCTGCTGTTGGCATCTCTTTCAGTTCCAATCTTCACCTTCCTTTCCTATTAGATTCCACAACCCGCAGCCTCTGGTTGTCCACAGATCACCTCCTTGCCTCTGTGGTTATCTCCACCTTTCCCACTTGACTATCATCAGCTCTACCTCACCTGTATTCACCTGTCGCTCGCTAGGTCTTTCCCACCTCTTGACTCCGTTATTGAGTTCCATGTTGTCGTTACTGCAGGAAATTCGACAACCGCAGGGATTGGGTCCTTGCGGAAAGTAACATTTTTCTCTCAATAACAGGGAGAAACATCAGTGGATACCAACACGACAAACCCAGTCTGGAACGAACAAATCACTTTTGTTGAGATGTTTCCTCCACTTGCTCGACGCATCAAAATTCAAGTTATTGATGATGCTAATATTAATGATGTTGCTATAGCAACTCACTTCCTGAACCTACACCAAATATCTGATTCCAGGATAAATGGTGAGTACGAGGGGCTAATTTTTGCTTCCGTGGTTCTTTATCAAATTTCTAACAGATTGGAGATGAGGCAGCACTGAACCATAGGAAATCAAATTGGGCAGGCGATGGAAATGCCAGTAGAACGCTCTGGGACAGTGACCATTATTCTGTAAGTTTCCAGTTAAATATGGTAAAGGGTCTGTCCCACTGTATGAGGTAATTCAAGAGGCCTCCCGAGTAAAAAAAAAATCAAATCGTGGTAAGCACGTAGAATGTACGTAGTGGGTACGTGGGAGCTCGGGACGTCTCTTAGCAGCTCGTAATGCTAACGGCAAGTACTCGGGAAACGCGGTAAGCTTGTGAAGACTAGTGAAGATTTTTCAACATGTTAAAAAATGTCCACGAGAGCCTTGAGTACCTAGGAGCGGCTATTACGATAACTCTCCGAGTTCGAATCAGGGGAAACGCGGGAGAACTCTTGAATTAGCTCGTACAGTGGGACAGGCCCTAAAGTAATAAGGTCCCCGATTTGGGGGAAGATTGATTTGAGTGGACCTGGAGTATGTAGACTGGGGAGCAGATGCTTTTGGATAAACCAACTCCCACTGACAAGTAGGATTCTTTCATTAGGGAGTCAATCGGAGTTGAGGGCCAGCATGTCCGGGTAGGGGTGAAAGGCAAAGATGGCAAGATTAGGAAACATGGAAGGACAAAGGACATTGAAGGTTCATTCAAAGCAAGTGGCAGGAGGTACGGACAACTGGGATTGAGGGAGTCTATCGAGGAATATAGAATGCGTTGGAGGTGGCACGGTGTTGCTGCCTTGCAGCGCTTGCAGCGCCAGAGACCCGGATTTGATCCTGGCTACGGGTGCTGCCTGTACGAAGTTCGCACGTTCTCTCCATGACTGCATGGGTTTTCTCCGGGAACTTTGGTTTCCTCCCACACTCCAAAGAGCTTTGTAGGTTAATTGGCTTGGTATGAATGTAAAAAAATGTCCCTAGTGTAGGATCATAGAATCATAGACAATAGGTGCAGGAGTAGAGGCCATTCGGCCCTTCAAGCCTGCACCGCCATTCAATATGATCATGGCTGATCATCCAACTCGGTATCCTGTACCTGCCTTCTCTCCATACCCCCTGATCCCTTTAGCCACAAGGGCCACATCTAACTCCCTCTTAAATATAGCCAATGAACTGGCCTTAACTACCTTCTGTGGCAGAGAATTCCACACTCACCACTCTCTGTGTGAAAAATGATCTTCTCATCTTGGTCCTAAAAGACTTCACCCTTATCCTTAAACTGTGACCCCTTGTTCTGGAGTTCCCCAGCATCGGGAACAATCTTCCTGCATCTAGCCTGTCCAACCCCTTAAGAATTTTATAAGTTTCTATAAGATCCCCTCAATCTCCTAAATTCAAGCGAGTACAAGCCGAGTCTATCCAGTCTTTCTTCATATGGAAGTCCTGCCATCACAGGAATCAGTCTGGTAAACCTTCTCTGTACTCCCTCTATGGCAAGAATGTCTTTCCTCCGAATAGGAGACCAAAACTGTACGCAATACTCCAGGTGTGGCCTCACCAAGACCCTGGACAATTGCAGTAGAACCTCCCTACTCTTGTACTCAAATCATTAACACTATCAAAAGGATAGTGTTAATGGGCAGGGATCACTGGTTGGTGCGGACTCGGTTTGCCGAAAGGCCTGTTTCAATGCTGTATCGCTTAAGCTAAACTTAACTAAATTAAACCTGGGAAAGAGACTAGGAGCAAAAAGGGTCACAA
This sequence comes from Raja brachyura, assembly GCA_963514005.1. The sequence goes on along the minus strand of OY740802.1, from coordinate 45,179,551 downwards.
TTATCCATGGCAAGTAAGATTAAGGGGATTTCTATGATATGATATAAAATTGTCAGGAACAAGAGTTGGGAAAGAGTGGGTCCTTTAACAAACACATCGGTAATCTATCTGGAGCCCGTCACAAGAAAAAGCAGGTGAGTAAACGGAGGGAAACCTGGATAATGTGGAACGGGTCAGTAGTTAGAAGGAGGAGGTGGTAGATGTTGTGGAATGCATTGGAACATAGAACAGGAAAGCACAGGAAACAGGCCGTGTTTAAGAAGGAACTGCAGATGCTGCAAAATCGAAGGTGGACAAAAGTGCTGGAGAAACTCAGCGGGTGCAGCAGCATCTATGGAGCGAAGGAAATAGGCAACGTTTTGGGCCAAAACCCAGAAGGAAATAGGCAACGTTTCGGCCCGAAACGTTGCCCATTTCCTTCGCTCCATAGATGCTGCTGCACCCGCTGAGTTTCTCCAGCACATTTGTCTACCACAAGAAACAGGCCCTTTGGTCCGCGATGCCCAATTTGGTGCCGTCAAATTAATCCCTGCCTGCATGTGATTGATGTCCCTCTGCTATCATTCCCTCATTGGTAAGCTCTTGGTTACTTTTCAGCTGGTTTCTACCCAACCTTCGGCCCGGCATGGGTCTACCTCTACGGCTCTCCTCAGAACTCTGTGCTCAGGGACGCCCATCGGGATCTGAACGAAGGCCTGGGTGACGGGATATATTACCGAGGACGAATACTTATGGCAGTGTCAGTCGACGTTTTCAGCTCGATCTCAGCCGTTCAAACCGACAAAGGAAGGAATGCAAAAAGGGGCTTGAGCAAACTCAAGAAAAAAAGCAAGAAATCCAAGTCGAAGACAAAAGAAGAGAGTCGAAGGCTAAATGATGATGAAGATGGCGCGAACGCGCTGGAGCAGCCGACTGCGATGGAAGTGAGCGTGGACTCTGTTCACCCTGTACCAGAAGTAAGTCGAGAATAAACATCGATGTGAAGTTCTTGTGGTGCAGAGATTGTCAAGTCCATTCCTTGTACGGACAGCAGAGGGATTTAATGGCTGAAGCCAGAGGAAGGGGGGAAATTACTAAAAGAGTACTTTGTATCAGTATTGACCAAGAAGGAGGAGGAGGATACTGAGATCCGGGAAGGGTATTGCTGATGTTCTAGAATATCTTGATATCAAGAAGGAGGTAGTGTTGGGTCATAAGTGATAGGAGCAGAACCAGGCTATTCGGCCCATCAAGTCCACTCCACCATTCAATCATGGCTGATCGATCTCTCCCTCCTAACCCCATTCTCCTGCCTTCTCCCCATAACCCCTGAAGATCATTAAAGTGGATAAGTCCTCGGAGCCTGATGGGACCTATCCATGTGCAATGAGGGAAGAATGGGGTGGACTTTCCTGGGACCTTAACAATATTGTTCAATCTCGGTAACATCTCTGCTCGTACAGAGCAGGTGGCTGAGACCTCTTGAGCTCGCCAACATATCCACCACCTCCTGACCCTGCTACCATCCCTGTTGTATCTAGAGTTGTATTTCTCAGCTCACACATGGTGCCTGACAGAGGTACCTTGTCTGTTACTGATGAGTACTGATGTTATTGATGATGTAGGCTCTTTGATGGTAGCAGCGACGGATGCCTCAAATGTTAGACCACATGCTGCAACTTGTTCTTAAGGCTATATAGCCACTTGATGTAATTCAATGGTCATTTATTTAATTTATGGTTATGTTGTTTTTCAGGCTGTTACAGGAGAAAAAGAGGAATTCCTCCTTTTTGCTGCATTTTTTGAGGCCACTTTGATTGATCCATCTGTCCGCTCCCGACTTCTCAGCTTTGAAGTGTCCATAGGTAGGAGCATGCTTAGTTACAGAGTCACTGTGCCAAAATCTGACACATCTTTCAGTTTTGTTCCTGGTGTCAGAGACTAGTGGTGTCAGATGTAGGTAACGTCAGTGCTTTAAAAGTAATGCAGCATTTGTCTCTAAAAAAACAAAGTTTAGCAGAAACTTGAGCCTTAACGGAGTCACAAAACATTTGAAAATGCCAATTTCAATCAGTGCAGCTTGGTTTGAAGGTAGGGATCAAGTTAGGGATGGGTCAGGCAGGACTGGTGATGTGGCCCGTAGCATCTTCATACAGACATCAGAGCAGTGACTACCTTGAACAAAGCCCAGTGCCTTGTGTGTGATGGAACAAGCAGAGCAATTAAATCTGAAGCATGAGGTGACATGTACAAAATCACAGGTAACAAGGTGTAGATTGTGTAGGGAACTTTACCCCATAGCAGTGGCATGGCGGTAGACTTGCTGCCTCACAGCGCCAGAGACCTGGCTTTGATACTGACTAGCGATGCTGGCTGTACAGAGTTTGTATGTTCCCCCTGTTACCGCATGATTTTCCTCCGAGTGATCCGGTTTCTTCCCACATTCTAAAGACATACGGGTTTGTACGTTAATTGGCTTCTGTAAATTGCCTCTAGTGTGCAGGATGCGAAAATGGGATAGTGGTCGGCGTGGAAACGGTGAGCCAAAGGGCTTTAGAGGAGATGTGAGGAAGAACATTTTCATCAAGGGGCAAGTTGGAATCTATTCAGTGCCTGGATGGGCAGTAGATGCTGATAGTTCACAACATTTAACAAGCAACTAGGTTTGGGAAGTTTCAGAGGACAGAAAGAAATTAGAGAGTTCAGGGGAATGGATGAGTGCAGTGATTCGAGGGAAGATCAGCACTAGGGCTTGAGAAGATGGTGGGTTCAGTGTCAATAATTGGTCAGCTTGAAAAGTCACAGCATTGACGATGTGTTCGGGAATGGGAAAGTGTTTCCATGTTTTATGTCAGTTTTCCAGGATCTGCAACATTTCATTTTTGACAAAACCAGAAATGTGCAAAAGAGTTGTCTTATTGTACCAATGACATCGCATTTACATTATGCTATTTAAAGTGGAGATAGAGGAGAGTGCAGATGTTGGCATCAGGAGGTAATCTGATGTAACATTAACTGTTCCTTTCTGTCCCCAGATGCTGCCTAACCCACTACGTTCCTCCAACAGTTTGCTTCTTGCATGCTATTCAAAGCATGTGTCATAGGTTGTGTGGAGTTCTGGTCACCCCATTACAGGAAGGAATGCACGGACAAATTTGGTGTCGTCAGCAAACCTGCCCACCAACCATGTCCAGAAGATAGACACAAAAAGCTGGAGTAACTCAGCGGATTAGACAGCATCTCTGGAGAAAAGGAATAGGTGATGTTTTGGATTGAGACCGTTCTTCAGACTGAGAGTCAGCGGAAAGGGAAACATTTATGTTCAGATCATTTATATAGATTCTTTATATGATGTCCTGTAATCTATGAGGATGGAGCATCAGTCGGAGTCTGATGGAAAGCTGTTCATTGTGAATATATTTTGCAGGTAACTGTGGCAAATTGGTAGAAGTTGTCACAAAAAAGAAGAAAGAAGTGAAAGTGGAAGAGAGTGAAGAACATAAATCTTTACTGGACACAGGAGACTCCGAAGATGAATTGGAGAATACTGAAGTTAATTTATTTCCAAAAGATAACTCTATGATTCCACCCAGAAAAGCCGAGACCACAGAATTTGACAGGTACACTTGAATATTCATCAAATAATCCCTTTTAAAGATTATTTCAACAATCACAGTGTCGTTGCAGGTCAGGGGAAGGTGTGTAGGCTTTCCCTGTGGAGATTGCTGCAGCATTAAATGGGAAATTGGATCAATATTTCAACTTTATCACAGTTGCTGTGTTTCATTTGCTAACATGCCTGTGTTTCCTTTATTTCAGATCCTATTATTGCATTCCATACCTTTATGAGAAACCGTGTGTGTATGTCTGGAGTTCGTGGGAAGACTATTCATGGCGCTTGTATAACAGCAATGTACTTGCAAAGACAGCAGAGAGACTGGTAGGAACATTACGAATACTTTGCCACCTTGCTTTACTGCACGAGAATTTTTAACCTAGTGGTTAGAGGTTTTACAATAAGTACTTTTTACCTTGTACTTTCTGAAGAGTGCACCAGGGACTATACTGGATGTAGTGACAGTCTCAAGGATTTAGTCCTCGATGGTCACTAATATGCTGACTATGGTTTATAAGGTAATCTTATGCATTCCACGAGACATTCAGAGTCGCCGAAAGAAGAATATTCCAGAAACAGTCTTAATTAATCGTTTATTACACAAAAAACTGGAGAAACTCAGCGGGTGCAGCAGCATCTAAGGAGCGAAGGAGATAGGCGACGTTTCGGGTCGAGACCCTTCCTCAGACTGGTCAGGGATCAGGGAAACGAGAGATATAGACAGTGATGTGGAGAGATAAAGAACAATGAATGAAAGATATGCAAGAAAGTATTGATGATAAAGGAAATGGGCCATTGTAAGCTGTTTGTAGTGTGAAAATGAGAAGCTAGTGCGACTTGGGTGGGGGGGAGATAGAGAGAGAAGGAATGCCAGGGCCCGAGGGCTGAGGGAGAGGTGGGGAGGGGGAGGGGGCAGTCTGGGTTAACAGAATTGAGAAAATTCAATGTTTAAGCCCAGAGGATGCAGACTCCCCAAGCGGAATATGAGGTGCTGTTTCTCCAACTTGCGATGTTGCTCACTCTAGGATTAATAGTTTCTTTATTGTAGTAGTACAAAACAGTAAAATCACTCAAGAAAACTCCTTCTTGTATAAGTACATCATCTTCCAGCATATATACGTTTCAAACATGCTCGTGATCATGGTTGAAAACTATATCTTCCCCCTAGTCTTCACCAAACTAAACTAAAACTATCTGGGAGTCTACGCCAGAATCCTAGCCACGAACACGCCCCAGACTACGTGTAAATCCCACCCACATAATTACAGGCAGATAAAATTAAAGGTAACTGGATATAACTATAATGTACTGAGTTAAGCTAAGTGGCTACTACACTGCAAGTTGGACAATTTTATACTGGACAATTTTTACATTTATCAAGCCTATTAATCAAGCCAATTAACCTGCAAACCTGTGCATCTTTGGAGTGTGGGAGGAAACCGAAGATCTCAGAGAAAACCCACCCAGGTCACGGGGAGAACATACGAACTCCATACAGGCAGCGCCCATTGTCGGGATCGAACCGGGGTCTCCGGTGCTGCATTTTGCTGTAAGGCGGCAACGCTACCTCTGCGCCACCAAGACTGCAAAAGCAAATACATTTGCGAGGCAGCTAGTGCAGTCATATATTTAGCTTAGGTGTCCCGTCTGAAGAAGGGTCTCAACCCCAAAACGTCACCCATTCCTTCTCTCCAAAGATGTTGCCTGCACCGCTGAGTTATTCCAGCATTTTGTGTCTATCTTTGGTGTAAACTAGTATCTGCAGTTCTTTCCTGCATATATATATTTAGCTTTGTGTTCAGATTTGAACATTCTCCAGCTTTCTAAGTTAATTCACTGGGACAAAGTGGGAATAAAGAAGTGGAAGAGGGAAGCAGGTACCGTGGCACTGCTCTGAAGAAGGGTCCTGACCCAAAACGTCACCTGTCCATTATCTCCAGAGATGCTGCCTGACCCACTGAGCTGCAGCAGCCTTGTGGTTTGCCACTTGACACATGGGTCAGGCAGTCCCTTCCATTGCAGCAGCAGACTCAGTAATGACATGAGATGGCAGGGACGTTGGAACAGCTGCATTGACAGAGTCCCGTGACTCAGTGCAGCGCTTCCAGTTCTACTGAGAAAACAATGTTAGTTTCAGCCTGGTGGTGCATTTTAGCGTCTGTTCATGGTTGATGTAGGTGACCCGAGGCAATCCACTGGTTATTGTACATCCATAATTGCCCCCAAACTCAGTGTATGCAAGGCTATCGGATGGAGTGCAGCACTTTGGTGGAACTTGAGTCTCTTAGTGCCGGTGGCATGGATAACAATCTACACTCCATCTGCCCGAGTCTGAAGAAGTGTCCCAACCTGAAACATCACCCATCCCTGTTCTCCAGAGATGCTGCCTGACCCACTGAGTTACTCCAGCACTTTTGTTTTGTAAACCAGCATCTGCAGTTCCTTTTTTTTCTCCATGGTTAATAAGTTTGTGGATGACAGCGGGACGTGCACAGTGAATGGTGGGACCTACGATTTTAAAATGTTTAATTCTATTTTTGTTTTGTATGAATACAGGAGGATGGGCTCGATGAATTGTTTCACATTGTGAAGAGACCAAAGTCTAATCCAGAGGATTATTTCACTCAAGTCTTGAACGAGTTTGTTGCTGGCTGCAGGTTTTGATTTGTTTTATCACCTATATATAAATGAGACAAATCTTTCTTTAAGAAAGAACTGCAAATGCTGGAAAAATCGAAGGTAGACAAAAATACTGGAGAAAATCAGCGGGTGAGGCAGTATTTATGGAGCGAAGGAATAGGTGAAGTTTCGGATCGAGACCCTTCTTCAGACTGATGTCGGGGGGGGGGGGCAAAGAGAAAGGAAGATACAGAGACAGTGGGCTGTGGGAGAGTTGGGAAGGGAAGGGGGAGGAAGGAGAAAGCAAGGACTACCTGAAATTGGAGAGGTCAATGTTCATACTGCTGAAGTGTAAACTACCCAAGCGAAATATGAGGTGCTGTTCCTCCAATTTGTGGTGGGACTCACTCTGGCCATGGAGGATGCTCAGGACAGAAAGGTCGGATTCGGAATGGGAGGGGGAGTTGAAGTGCTGAGCCACCGGGAGATCAGGTTGGTTATTGCGAACTGAGCCTTCGCTCCATAGATGCTGCCTCACCCGCTGAGTTTCTCCAGCTTTTATGCCTACCTAAAATCTTTCTTTATGTATTTCTTGGGTCTGTCACTTAACAATGTTGAGAATTTTGATAGACTGTTTTGAATTGAAAAACATTCTTTACCAGCCACCCATTTTCCTGTTAAGTTACAGGATAATTGCCCTTGAGGAACATTGCTTCACTCTTCCCTCAGAAATATGATCAAAATGTAAAAAGTACCAAGAGTTGGCTATCTACCTTCATGATTCCTTTGTTGCTCGCAGTTCCTATTTCATGTTTTGGGTGTAAAAGATCCTTTGATCTTCACCTCCCCCCTCCACTCCTTTCAGGGACCCAAGCAGTCCTTCCAGGTCCGACAGAGGTTCACCTGCAGCTCCTCCAACCTCATCTACTGCATCCGTTGCTCTAGATGCCAGCTGATCTATATCGGTGAGACCAAGCGGAGGCTGGGCGATCGTTTCGCCGAACACCTCCGCTCGGTCCGCAATAACCAACCCGACCTCCCGGTGGCTCAGCACTTCAACTCCCCCTCCCATTCCGTATCCGACCTCTCGGTCCTGGGCCTCCTCCACGGCCAGAGTGAGCAACACCGCAAGTTGGAGGAACAGCACCTCATATTCCGCTTGGGGAGTCTGCATCCTCTGGGCTTAAACATTGAATTTTCTCAATTCTGTTAACCCTTGCTGTCTCCTCCCCTTCCCACCTCTCACTCAGCCCTCGAGCCCTGGCATTCCCCCTCTCTCTATCTCTCCCCCACCCAAGTCGCACTAGCTTCTCATTTTCACACTACAAACAGCTTACAATGGCCTGTTTCCTTTATCATCGATACTTTTTTGCATATCTTTCATTCATTGTTCTTTATCTCTCCACATCACCGTTTATATCTCTCGTTTCCCTGATCCCTAACCAGTCTGAAGAAGGGTCTCGACCCGAAACGTCGCCTATCTCCTTCGCTCCTTAGATGCTGCTGCACCCGCTGAGTTTCTCCAGCCTTTTGTGTATCCTCCTTTGATCTTTGTAGACTGAACTATCATAATTAGTTCATGCCAACATCACTGTACATCCAGCAACAAATGCCAGCTGCTAGATGTTGTAGAACATAGAACAGGACGACGCAGGAGCAGTTCCTTCGGCCCTTGTCTGCACTAACCATGATGCCAATTTTTACCAATCCTATCTGCCTGCACATCCGTTAATCTTTATTTTGCTGTCTCTTTACTGCTCTTTATATAACAGTCTCTTTACTGTTGCTACTACATCTAGTTTCATCACCTCTGAGTGATGGAAGCAGGATGATGAGGAGGAGCGTTTGGCATGCTTGCCTTCATTGGTCAGGGTATTGAGTATGGGAGTTGGGATGTGGTTACAGTGGCACAAGCTGTTTGTAAGGCCACATTTAGAGTACTCTGACCAGTTCTGGTCACCCTGCTGTAGGAGGTTGTCATTAAACTGGTTAATCAATAATTTAGAGGTGAACGTGAAAGGCATGGTCAGTAAATTTGCAGATACACTGAAGTGGTATCTTAGACAGTGCCCATGGTTATTAAGAATTGCAGCGTGATCCTGGGTAAGTAGGCTGAGGAGCGACAAATCGAGTTTAATTTGGATAAGTGTGAGGTGTTGCATTTTGGCCCACACCCGATGGACCAAGTGAAGCAAATGGGATTATTATGGGTACAAGGATTATGGATAGATACAAAAAGCTGGAGTAACTCAGCAGGACAGGCAGCATCTCTGGAGAGAAGGAATGGGTAACGTTTCGGTTCGAGACCGTTCTTCAGACTGATGTTAGGGGAGTGGGCGGTACAGAGATAAAATGTAGTCAGAGACAGTAAGACTGATGAGAGAACTGCAAAGAGGGAGAGGATGGAGAGAGAAGGAAAGCAAGAGGTCAATGTTCATACCGCTGGGGTGTAAGCTGCTCAAGCGAAATATGAGGTGCTGTTCTTCCAATTTGCACTGGACCTCACTCTGACAATGGAGGAGGCCCAGGACAGAAAGGTCAGTGTGAGAATGGGAGGGGGAGTTTAAGTGTTGAGCAACCGGAAGATCAGATAGGTTTAGGCGGACAGAGCGGAGGTCTTCAGCGAAACGATTGCCGAGCCTGCGCTTGGTCTCGCCGATATACAGGAGTCCACACCTAGAACAGTGGATACAGTAGATGAGGTTGGAGGAGGTGCAAGTGAACCTATGCCTCGCCTGAAAAGACTGTTGGGGTCCTTGGGGAGGGTGGAGGTATAGGACAGGTGTTGCATCACCTGCGGTTGCAGGGGAATGTACCTGGAGAGGGGGTGGTTTGGGTGGGAAGGGACGAGTTGACCAGGGAGTTGCGGAAGGAACAGTCTCTATGGAAAGTGGAAAGGAGTGGAGATGGGAAGATGTGGCTAGAAGTGAGATCCCGTTGGAGGTGGTGAAAATATCGGAGGATTATGTGCTGTATGCAACGGCTGGTGGGGTGGAAGGTGAGGACAAGGGTTACTCTGTCCTTGTTACGATTAGGGGGAGGGGGAGCATGAGCGGAGCTGCGGGATATCAAGGAGACCCTAGTGTGAGCCTCCTCTGTGATGGAAGAGGGGAAACCCCGTTCCCTAAATATGGACTACATTTTATCTGTTTGCTTTGTTGCTACGTTCTCCCAACTAACTATGATCTAGTCTACATTTTCCTTGATCTCTATTCCCTTTGTCTTGTTTTCACACCTTACATTTCCTTATCTATGTACCTCCCACTCCCCTGACATCAGTCTGAAGAAGGGTCACCCATTTCTTCTTTCCAGAGATGCTGCCTGTCCCGCTGAGTTACTCCCGCATTTTGTATCTATCTCCCAGCATCTGCAGTTCCTTCCTTCACATATTATGGACGGGCGCCTGATGGGTGAAAGGGATATCGCTGGCTCAGTAAGCAAGGAAATGAAAACACTCCAGCATTGCACTGACTTCAAGATGTTTCAAATTGGGCCAGACTCTTTTGCATAATTCAGCTTCTTGGCTGAGAGCCTTGTTTATTTACCTTTTTTTTGTCATAGACAATATCACATTTATGCTGAAAAGAAAACTATGAATCGGCCGAACAATCTGGATAGATCTCGGATTAAGAGCTTGAAGTGTAACATTGTAAGTGGACGAATGCTACCCGTCTCAAATCTGTGTTTATTTGTGTCTCAGTGAACAGGTGATCACTGTGCTCCTCACTAGCTGTCTATTGAGGCTCTGAGTCTTTAGAGTTAGAGAGTGATAGGGTGATACAGTGTGGAAACAGGCCCTTAGGCTCAACTTGCCCACACCGGCCAACATGTCCCAGCTACACTAGTCCCATCTGCTTGCGCTTGGTCTATATCCCTCCAAACCTGTCCTATCCATATACCTGTCTAAATGTTTCTTAGTCCCAGCCTCAACTACCTCCTCTGGCAGCTTGTTCCATACACCCACTACCCTTTGTGTGAAAAAGTTACTCCTCAGATTCCTATTAAATCTTTTCCCCTTACCTTGAACCTATGTCCTCAGGTCCTTGATTCCCCTACTCTTGGCAAGAGATCTATTCCTCTCATGATTTTATACACCTCTATAAGATCCTCCTGCGCTCCATGGACTAGAGACCCAGCCTACTCAACCTCTCCCTATAGCCCACACCCTCTAGTCCTGGCAACGTCCTCGTGAATCTTCTCTGAACCCTTTCCAGCTTGACAATATCTTTCCTATAACATGGTGCCCAGAACTGAACACAGTATTCTAAATGTGGTCTCACCAACGTCCTATACAACTGCAACATGACCTCCCAACTTCTATACTCAATTATATAAAGTTAATGGGGTGTGGTGTTGGGATGATGCCAGGTTTGGCAGTGACCACACCAACACTGGCAGTTGGGTCAACTCACGAATATTTTATTTATGCGGTAAGAAAGTCCAGGACCACATGGGGCGCTGTCCATCATTTATGGGCGATTATTTGTATACCTTGGGTACGCAAGCAAAGAATTTCACTGTCACGTCACATGTGGCAATAAAGTATTCATTCATGCACAGTGAAATGCTTTAGTTGCGTGCTAACCAGTCAGCGGAACAACAATACATGATTACAATCAAGTCATTCATAGTGTACAGATACACGGTGAAAGGAATAACGTAAATAACGTTTAGTGCAAGATAAAGGCAGTAAAGTCCAGTCAAAGATAGTCAGAGGGTGCAGATACATGATAAAGGGATACGTGAATAACATTAGTGATCATAGTTTGAGTAAGAAATTGTGGTAGAGATTTAAGTGTGGAGCGATTGTAATGCCTGATTACAGATCCACTTCTGTGACTGGTACACAAAGAGCCGCCTAAGTTGGGTGCCATCCTGGATCTATTTCACTCCTGCTTCTTCTCTCACCTTCTCCCTTCTCTCTGGGTGGAATGCCTGGGTTCCATAAGGACTAGGTTGGCAAGGGTTCAGGTGGCCAAACCAATATCAGCTGCTAAATGTGACCAATGATGCTGAGAGTTGGCCTTTCCAGGCCTGTCAGACAGTGATGGCGATCAGAGCGGCATCTGAGGGAGGGGACGCTGACCACAAGTGATGTGGACCAAATGTGGGCAGGTGGGACTAGAATAGATGGGGAATTGTGTTCGGCATGGGCAAGTTGGGCCAAATGACCTGTTTCTTTGCTGTGTGACTCTATGACTCTATAGATAGTTGATGGCATGTGCAGGTGTCGGGGCACCCACTTTACGTGACTGGGTAGAAAAGTGGCAAGTGATGTTGTATAGATCGGACAGTAAAGGGAGGTGTGGTGCCAGGCAGGGGAGGCCAGCTTGGTGTGGAAAGCCAGGTGTATGGCCAGGATCTTGGGGAGGAGAGTCGGATATGGTCTAATTGCCCTCATAAACCTATTAACCAGATTGCTCTGTAAACATTGGAATCACTCTGGCAACCTTTGCCTTACTTGTCAGAGAAATCCCTTTATGATTGTGGATGATCAGCCATGATCACAGTGAATGGCTGTGCTGGCTCGAAGGGCCAAATGGCCTCCTCCTGCACTTATTTTCTATGTTTCCCTGTCCCATTCATCGATCCCACCAGCCTCGCTGTAACCTAACTCCAACACGTTTTCTCTCTTTCTCAGTTCTAACAAAGGGCCTTCAATCTGAAATGTTAACTCTTTTACTCTTTCCACGGATAGCCTAATAGTTTCAATATTTGTTTCGAGAAACACAATGAAACATACTTTCTGGATATCTCATAAGAATGGGTTGGCTATGCTGCAGACATTCTGCTTTGGATACAACAAAAATGTTTTATTTCACATTTTGCAGATTAATTATGCCAAACAGGCGCGAAGAATTCTGAAACGAAAGGAGAAAAATATCAAGTTGCACCTGGGTGAAGTACAAAAACTCCTGGAGAAATTCAAGAAACAAGTGGAGGAGGTGAGATTGGCACATTTGGAACATTTCTGCTTCAGATCCAGAAATTCATGAACTAGGAATGAATGTGCAGATGGTGGAAGATTTATTTTAGCAGTGCTTTAGTTAACGTTACGTCGGCCCTTTGCTGTACGAGGAAATCACATGCAATTTGTGCATTTATACATTGACAAGAATAAACGAGCAGGCACTGAAGGTGAAAGGAAGGAGTTTTAAAGGGATACAAAATGTTGGAGTAACTCAGTGGGTGAGATGGCTTCTCTGAAAAACACAGTTGGCCAACCTTTTGGATTGGGAACCTCTTCAGTCTTAGTCCAGCACTTTGTGGCTTTATTGCAGGACAAATCAAAATAGGACGTACATGCTAAATGGTAGGGAATTGAGGAATGCTGTGGAACAGAGGGATCTAGGAATAACTGTGCATAGTTCCCTGAAGGTGGAATCGCACGTAGATAGGGAGGTAAAGAAAGCTTTTGGTGAGCTGGCCTTTATGAATCAGAGCATTGAATATATGAGTAGGGAAGTAATGTTAAAATTGTACAAGGCATTGGCAAGACCAATTCTAGAGTATGGTGTACAATTTTGGTCGCCTAATTATAGGAAGGATGTCAACAAAATAGAGAGAGTACAGAGGAGGTTTACTAGAATGTTGCCTGGGTTCCAGCAACTAATTTACAGAGAAAGGTTGAACAAGTTAGGTCTTTATACTTTGGAGCGCAGAAGGTTAAGGGGAGGACTTGATTGAGGTCTTTAAAATGATGAAAGGGATAGACAGAGTTGACGTGGATAAGCTTATCCCATTGAGCGTAGGAAAGATTCAAACAAGAGAGCATGCAGAAGTGGTGGAGGCAGGATTGATTTTAACACTTAAAAGTAAAGTGGATAGGTATATGGACGGGAAGGGAATGGAGGGGTATGGTCTGAGTGCAGGTAGATGGGACCAGGGGAAAATGAATGGTTGGCACAGACTGGAAGGGCCAAGAAGGCCTGTTTCCGTGCTGTAATTGTTATATGGTTATATGGTTATTGCTAAACCAGCATCTGCAGTTCCTTGTCTCTCGTGAGTTTTAAAGGGGATTTCAGGAGAAGATTTATTTTACCAGAGTTAGATACAATCGCTACTTAGAAAATTCGTCACGCCTCAAGGGCAAATAAATACCCGAAGCACTGAAACCTGAGGTTCAACAGAGAACCTGTGGCCCAAAGAATGGACAGTAAATAGAAAGAATGTAAGAGGTCCAACACTTTGTTGACAACTCTGACGTGCAAGATCTTCAGTGTCGTCAAGGCACCTGCAGTCCAAATATTCAAGGACACACATGCACACGCACCAAGTATCAAGAACAGAGGCTATAAGGACCACATTGAAGATTTTCCCAATCTTAACTTTGCTCATGATATGAGCACTCTTGACTCCATTCTAGAGAAAACTATCAGATCCAGCCGCGCTGCAACCTCAGACCGACAAGAAGGCCATGTGCCAACAAAAAACGACCCAAACCCTTGGTGCACCCAATACACCGACTGAAATTCTAAACTTTGATGAATAAGAACTTCAGTCACTGATTTGCTTCCTCATCTTTCATGTCTAGGAATAGGAGGTTGGCACAAGTTATCACGATCATTGCCATTGAGATTCCAAACTCACAGATTCTGATTCTAAGGAATCAAGTAAAGTAGGCTTAATGGTCTGGCAATTGAATAATTCTAGTTTGATGATTCTAATTTGTTTTTCCAAAAGTTTTAATCCTGGAAATAGATGTATTTTAGTTTTTAAAATCGGCAAAGGTTTTCTTTTGATCAACTTAAGAAACGTAATTCTGATTTTAACCCTTGTTGATAATGATTCGTGGCAGCCACCTTCCCGATATGATGTTGTCTAGATAAGTCCTGGCATCACAGCCTGCTGCATTGCAGCCAGTGCATCTGTCCTGTCCCCAGTATTCCCAGTGATGGATGTTTTTGGCCAAGCTGCATCTCACGGAAACAGAAATCTAATTCACTGATCAGTATGATAGAATAATTCTTCATCTAGTTCACGTTAAACATTGTCTTTGCTTGTTTTCCCTCAGCCTCAGACTCCAATTCCCGACATCTTCATCTGGATGTTGAGCAATGGGAAGCGCGTGGCTGTGGCGCGAGTCCCCGCTCGACAGGTTCTGTACTCGGTGGTGGAGGAAGAGAAAGGAAAGGACTGTGGGAAAATTCAGTCCCTCTTCATGAAGGTAAGCGGAGATAGGATCTCATCCTCGTTCACCCTTCTCACTGCATTGTCACCTCGGGTCTCACTCCCAAATGGACCACTTGGTTTCACGCAGTTTCACCGACATTCCACTGAGACGAATTATATCGGCACCTCCACATTTCCCAGGAGTGACAGAAACCTTCAAATGCTTCTCACAGGGCAGATGTCCACATGAGCAGATAATTCAGCAGTGTGACTGGAGGGTCACAGTCAAATGCCCGTGACTAGTTTGGGGTTTGGGCTTATTGGCCCGGTCCCACGGTACGAGTTCATTACAAGGGTTCTCCCGAGTTTGCCCTGATTCGAACTCGGAGATTTACGGTAATGGCCGCTCGTCGGCACTCGGGGCTCTTGTGGACATTTTTCAACATGTTGAAAAATCTTCCCGAGTCTTCCCGAGCTTACCTGCCATTAGCGAGGCTTCCCAAGTACCTGCCGTTAGCGTTACGAGCCGCTAAGAGACGTCCCCGAGCTCCGACGTACCCACTACGTACATTCTCCATTCTGGAATGAACTCGTACCGTGGGACAGGGCCATAATTCCTTGGGTACATTGGAGCCAGATCTAAAGGTCGGCCAAACAGACAGCTGTAACGAGCAGTCAATGGAAAGATGTTAACAATAAAAATCCCATTTGGTTAAAGTAAAGTAAAGTGCTGTGCATTCACTTTAGTCTCACCGCATTGTGCTCAGATGCAGAGCCTTGTACCCAGTCACCTGTCGCATGTTTGGGCCTGACTCCATGAGACAGGAAACACATACTTATCTTGAGGCCTTACGAGTGTGTGAAACTTTTACTTTCGGTTCAGTTTATTTTTTTTTAATTGAATGTTTTGGGAAAATCAATTAAACCATTTTATTTTATTTTTAAAATCAGTCAATTTTTGGCATTGACTTTTGGAATCTGCAAACATAATATGTTAAGAACGTTTCTGAGCAATGTTGGTAATGAGAGAGAAGATAATGTCTACAGTATTTTGCGTTTGGTCTCGTCCTAGTGACTGATGATTGATCAAAATGGAGTTGTCTTTTCTGATGGGACGTGTTCTATTGTCCACCAGGCACCAGGGGCACCGATTGGGGAGATTTTTGCAAAACTGGAGGTTTCCATGTGGCTGGGAGTCACAAAGTCCACTAAAGACATCGTCAGCAGCCTGCCCCAGGAATATATCCCCGTGTATGATGAAGCGGCGAGGGCGGACACCACTCGGATGCTGCCTCCCATTAAACTCAACAGTGATTGTGAGGAATGAGACGAGCATTGGTCCCTTTAAAATTGAAGGAAGGCTGGTGCCTTTTATTGGGCCCGGGGTTGGGTACGGTTTTCGTGTGGTGGGGGGGGGTTGGGTTCAGATGTGGGGGTGCAGATGCTTAACGTTGGTGGGGTGGGTGCTCATGAGCCCTACTGGTCAATCACTAAAGGCAAGTGAAGACGACTCTTGGGTGTATACATCATCTACACTTTTTTTGAGCGTTTAATGAAAAATTGAGTGAAACGCATGTTCTATTCAAATACCTTCTTGATGGGCTACCCTTGAATAGAACCAGTGCAGACTGGGCAAGCCACATGTACACAGTATAACAGGTGAAGTAGAGGTTCACCTGCACCTCCTCCAGTCCCTGCTTTCTCCTCCCCTTCCCAGCTCTCCCTCAGCCCACTGTCTCCACCTCTTCCTTTCTTCTTCCCCCCCCCCCCCCCCCCCACCCTCGCATCAGTCTGAAGAAGAGTCTCGACCAGAAATGTCGCCTATTTCTTTCGCTCCATTGATGCTGCCTCACCCGCTGAGTTTCTCCAGCATTTTTGTCAACCTACAGTATAACAGGCAGCATCTTTGGATAAAAGGAGTGGGTGACATTTAGGGTTGGGACCCTTCTTCAGACTGAGTCAGGGGAGAGGTCGCCTAGAGATAGAGGCTCTGGCCCTCCTCCACCCTAGTTCTCTGCCTAGTTTCACTGTCCTCCTGATTAATGTTACTGTTTGTACGCCTCATTGTCACCTTCCCCTCAGCCAACAATGGACCATTCTACTTGTCCATGAGCATCGTCGGCTTTGATCTGGCATTTTTACACCTTGCCCTTCCATGTCTCCAGTCTCCCTCTCCCCTGACTCAGTCTGAAGTAGAGTCTCGACCCAAAATGTCACCCATTCCTCCTCTCCAGAGATGCTACCTGTGCTGCTGAGTTACTCCAGCATTACGTGTCTATCTTCAGTGTAAACCAGCACCTGCAGTTCCTTCCAGCACATAATACAAGTGTAAGTGTGGTCAGGTTGGCATGTGTGATCTTTCTTCGGGTGCCATGGGTTGCACTTTCCTCTGTTGCTGTGAACTGAGGGAGATGCAGGCACAAGGAACTACGGATGCTGGTTTACAAATAACTCAGCGGGTCAGGTAGCATCTCGGGAGATCATGGATAGGTGACGGTTTGTGGCAGAACCCTTCTTCAGACTGGATGTAGTCCTCCTTGGCTGAATTATTAACTGAGTGAATCAGAGCCCAGGCTCCCTGGGATGCGCCACCACCAGGATGTGATGTGGAATCCCCAGCTGGTCTTTGCTGGTAAGGGTGGCATCGCGAGCCTGATTCAGCTGCGGTTGCATTTGTCAGCAGTCTACCCAAACTGTGGATATTTCAAAGGGCACCAAACAGGGAGGGGGAAATAGAGGAGAAAGTCTGTTGAGAGGGTGCAGCAGTGTGCAAAATTTGCAGAGGGCTGGTTTTGGGAGATTTTATTGAAGAAAGGGAAGAATTTTCTGAAGTGTGTTTAGGAAAAAACTACTGACTGGTGCTGCTGAGTGAGGAAGCATTATAGAGAGCATGGAAACAGGCCATATGTAGAAAGGAACTGAAGATGGACACAAAATGCTGGAGTAACTCAGCGGGTCAGGCAGCATCTCTGGAGAGAAGGAATGGGCGACGTTTCTGGTCGAGACCCCTCTTCAGACTGATATCAGGGGAGGGGGCTGGACAAAAATAGAGTGTAGGCAGAGACAGTAAGACTAGTGGGAGAACTGGCAAGGGGAAGGAGAGAGAAAGCAAGGGCCATCTTAGACAGGCACCAGTCTTACTGTCCCCGCTTACACCCTATCTTCGTCCCGCCCCCTCCGCTGACATAAGTCTGAAGAAGAGTCTCGACCCGAAATGTCGCCCATTTCTTCTCTCCAGAGATGCTGAGATACTCCAGCATTTCGTGTCTACCTTCGATTGAAACCAGCATCTGCAGTTCTTTCTTACACAAAGGAACTGAAGATGCTGGTTTACACCGAAGGTAGATACAAAATGCTGGAGTAACTCAGTGGGACAGGCAGCATCTCTGGAGAGAAGCAATGGGTGACGTTTCGCGTCGAGACCCTTCAGGAAATGGGCCATTCAACCCAACTCTGAACATGTGGAGCATCGGGTGGTGAAGAGCTGGAGACGGGAAACGCACAGTTAGGTATTATCATTGTTTGTAGTTGAAACAAAGAACCAAGAGACACATTTTCTATGCTTCAGCCCCCTTCACTCCAGGGTAAACAATCCCAGCCAATCTCTCCCTTTATTCCAGGCGGCATCCTGGTGAATCTCCTCTGCACCCTCCCCAACACTGTGGCTTGAGAACTATTTATGAAGCATTTTTTGCTTGTGTTTAACATGACTGAACCTCTCTTTCTCCTGCGCACAGACAACAGTTATTTTCAGCTCCGGGCTCACATGTACCAGGCCCGGGGACTGCTGGCAGCCGATGAAACCGGACTGTCAGATCCGTTTGCAAGAGTTCTGTTTTCAACTCAGTGCCAGTCAACCAGGGTAAGAAGCTTGAATAATCATCGATGCAATGCCCATTTTTATTATCATTAATTCTGTAAAGTGTTGGTGGATTTGTAATCTGTTGCGGTGACCATTTTCCTTTGGTTCCTCATTTGGTTAATTGGGGAAATCAAAAGGGGGTTGATACACGGTGTTTGATGTTGGTCATACTTGAAGAATTTCAAATATCTCAAGATGGACTAAATTACTATTTGTAAATAATACAAAGAGAATGGAGCTGGGTTACTGCGTTGCCGGTTTATGAATGTAGTTTAGATCCAATTATGAATAAAGGAAAGGGACAATAGAATTGGATGTTTACTTCCTGACCAGCGTATTTTGATCTTTTGTTTTCACACCTTGCTCTTCTATATCTCTGTGTCTCCATGACACTCAGTCCGAAGAAGGGTCTCAACCCGAAACATCACCCATTCCTTCTATCCGGGGATGCTGTCTGGCCCTTTGAGTTACTCCAGCATTTTGTGTCGATCTTCGGTGTAAACCAGCATCTGCAGTTCCATCCTACACAGTGTATTTCAAGTTGGATACAGATGTTGGCATTATCTTTGTTAAATGCTGCATGCGAAAGATGAAGATGTATTTTCAAAGGCCACAAAGGCACCTAACCATAAAAGATAAATAATTTCAAGAAAATTGTCTGTTGACGCTTAAAGCATAAACATCATCAGGCTGTTTTTGTCCATAACGATACTTTAAACAGTGTTTTTTGTGGGAGGCCCAGGGGAAGTGAATAATTATGCCGTCATCTTCTAAATGGATAACTGAGCATCTGAACTCCACATGTTTAAGAAAGAACGGCAGACGCTGGAAAAATCAAAAGTAGACAAAAAATGGTGGAGAAACTCAGCGAGTGAGGCAGCATCTATGGAGAAATGGAGTAGATGACGTTTCTGGTCTAGACCCTTCTTCAGACTGATGTGGGGGGGGCAGGAGAAAGAAAGGAAGAGGCGGAGACAGTAGGCTATGTGGGAGAGCTGGGAAGGGGGAGGGGAAGGGGCAATTTGTCTAAGAACCAACCATGTATGAGAAACATTTACCCCTCACACCCCCTATACACCCCCCACTCACCTTAAACCTCTGCCCTCTGGTTTCAGGGGCAGCAGACACTGGCTATCTGTCCTATCCATGACTCTTCAGAGAAAAATAAACAACTTTGTAAGAGCATTCATTTTTCGAATTTCTGGTAATCCCCACCATTTGCGTTCCTCTCCCATTCCAACCAATCCTCCCACGTTCATCTCTCTCTCTCTCTCTCTCTCTCTCTCTCTCTCTCTCTCTCTCTCTCTCTCTCTCTCACGAGTCTTCCCGTGCTTACCTGCCATGAGCGAGTCTTCCCGAGTACCTGCCGTTAGCGCTAAGAGACGTCCCCGAGCTCCGACGTACCTGCTACGTTCATTCTCCGTGCTTATCACGAGTTTGATTTTTTTTAAACTAGGGAGAGCTCTTGGAATGAACTCGTACCGAGGGACAGGGTTATTAAGCTGCATTTTCCAATGTTTTTTTCCCATCAATTACACTTTAGCTTGTGTAATATAAAACTGAACTCCAAGTCTGAACAAAAGTCTCATTGATTCACTTACTTTATCCATTAGCTAAGCTGATTCATAAACATAGCCGTCACATTAGAGGTGCCAGAACGCTGTACCAGTGTCACAAAGGTGTCACTGTGTATTAATCTAATTTTCCAGTATATGAGCTGCAAGGCATGAAAGGTTGCAGGCTATTTTTTAAATTTGTTATTATTTGAAGAGATTTTTTGAAAGAAATCCAAGCACAGATGATGGCATGTTGCTACACTACACCAAGTAAGACACATAGTAATGCCAGATTTATTGACATCAGTTCCATGGTGGAGTGTGCATGAGCAGAACTCTCTGTCTTTATTCCCCAATCCCTGCAGGTCAGTGAATGGCCAGCAGTGACATTCCTTGGAAATGCATTCTGTGGCCATCAAGTCCAGGTGACTTTGTGCTTAACCAACCACCAAAGTCAGATTGTTATCATCAATAATGATAGCACACAGGCCTATTTAATATCACAAATAATTTGGGATTTGTTATATTTGTCCAGAGCACCAGAGCACTGCAGTGGAATCATGTCATTACATTTATTGAAATGCAGAATTAATGCTTGTTTTCAAATTAATTCTTCCTCAGTACCTGGAAGAAACACTGTCTCCAATGTGGTCGGAGATGTTGCTGTTTGATCAAATCCTAATCGAGGGAAGTAAAGAAGAACTGAAGAATGATCCACCCTTAATCATCATTAGCATCTTCGACTTTGACAGCTTTGTGAGTCTGGGTCTTGTGCTCTTATTAAAAATGTATCATAAGGATGGGAAAAATTGTGCTGGTGGATTACGAGTTTAACGTGTGGAACCAAAAATAGTTATAGCTTGTGAGGTCAATGTGTTCATTCAGGCCAGAAATGTGCCTATTTTCGATGAATCCATCTTCCCAGTTCCAGGTCTGTAGTCATGCAGAGAACATCTGTTCAGAGACCTGGCAGAAACTGAATAAATGCACTGAGTTTTTCTCTGATCGTAATGTAAATTAGCTTAATCTCCGTCTCAGAGTTATGAACCCATTTGCCAAGATAAGTAGATCCCTCCTGTCACCTTGTCTGGGATTATCACAGTCTTGGTACATCTCAATTAAATCTCCCATGATTTTCCCTGTACCAAAACAATGAACTCCAGTTTAGTTGGTATCTCCCAATAACAAGTCTCCACTGCTGTAAACATCTCAGTAAATCTTCTCTGCACTTCCTAGTGCTTTCACATCCTCCTGGTCTGGAGACTAGACTGATCAAAATACTCCATTTAGAGATACAGGCCCTTCGGCTCACGGTGTCCGCTCCAACCACCGATCCCCGCACACTAACACTATCCTACACACATGAGGGACAATTTACATTTATACCAAGCCAATTAACCTGTAAACCTGTATATCTTTGGAGTGTAGGAGGAAACTGAAGGTCTCTGAGAAAACCCTTGCAGGTCACGGAGAAACCGTACAAACTCTGTTCAGACAGAACCCGTAGTCAGGATTGAACTGGAGTCCCTGGCGCTGTAAGACAGTGGCTCTACCGTTACGCCATTGCCCTCTGTAGTTCCACAGAGACTCGTTTGCTCCTGTATTCTGTGCTTCGATTGTTATTGGTAATAAGTTTCTCTGTTTGCTAACTTAATCACTTCACTTGCACGTCATGCTTGCTTTTAGAGATCAGTAGACATGCATGCCAAGATTACCTTGTTCTGTATGCTGATCACTATTCTATTATTTGTATTTATTTACTTGCCCTGCAATTGTGTTATTGATTTATACATTTCTCTGGATTGAATTGACCTCAGCAGTATATGATCAACCTTGTTGCCCGTTTTGGTGTAATGGGTAAATTACTTAACCATGGCCACTACTTTTAATTCATTTAGTAATAAGCATTATGGAAAGCAAGAGGCCGTGCTGAGCCCAGAACTCCGGTACACACGCCCCTTCTGTCAATAAAATGTCTGTAATAATCCCTTGAGCTCACTTTAAACTTAATGCCACTTTCCCATGGATCTCATTACTTTTACCGCCTAACTCTACCCCTTGGGACTTTGTCATATCTCTAGCTGAACTCCATGCAGATAACTTCATATTTGTCACTGGTGTCAACTTTCCTCGACACTTCTTGTTAAGTCAAGAGTGTTTTATTGTCATATGTCCCAGATAGAACAATGAAACGCTTACTTAATCATATAACAATTACAGCACGGAAACAGGCCTTCTCGGCCCTTCCAGTCCGTGCCAACCATTTATTTTCCTCTAGTTCCATCTACCTGCACTCAGACCATACCCCTCCATTCCCTTCCCGTCCATATACCTATCCACTTTACTTTTAAATGTTAAAATCGATCCTGCCTCCACCACTTCTGCTGGAAGCTCATTCCACACAGCCACCACTCTCTGAGTAAAGAGGTTCCCCCTCATGTTACCCCTAAACTTCTGTCCCTTAATTCTCATGTCATGCCCTCTTGTTTGAATCTTCCCTACCCTCAATGGGAAAAGCTTATCCACGTCAACTCTGTCTATTCCCTTTCATCATTTTTAAGACCTCAATCAAGCCCCCCTTAACCTTCTGCGCTCCAAAGAATAAAGACCTAACTTGTTCAACCTTGTGTACTTGCGGCAGCACAACAGAATATGTAAACATAGTATACTGTAAACAATATGATAAATGAGAGAGAGAGGGAAAAAAAGCTCAGTGTGTATAAATGAACAAATCCATGCTGACTGCCCCCTAATTTACCCGTGCATCTGTAGTGCTGATTTACGCTGCACCCTCAGGTCGGGACCTTTCTCCCATTTCTCTCCACAATTCGTCCAGTAGATGTTTTTTTACTCATGATTCCAGCATCTGCACTCTCTTGTGCCTCCAACTTTCCCACGGCCTCTAACACCCATGTCTTTCTCTGCGGTACAAACAAGGAATATTCATTTTATACCTCGCCTGTCTGCTGTGGCTGCACATGCAGAAGATCTAGCCTGTTCTTGCAGATCAATGTGGTGTAATATTAGTGGGTGTGGACCTGTGTTACAATGGAATGAGGTGGGTGGAATGCCTGGCATTCTTCCACAGTGAGGTGCAAGTCTAACTCTCTGCCTATTGTTCCCGGCAACAATCTAGACCCTGGACACCCTCCTCTGATGGATTGCCAAGTAAATGGGGAATTCCTGACTGACTTTTGTGATGTTGTGTTTTGATCTGCAAGGATCTCGCATCATGCTATGTTCAAATGATAAATTCTAATGGCACCTTTCCACAAATTACAGGGCAGCCCGGAGTTTCTTGGACGTGCCTTTGCAGTTCCCTCCATCAAACTGCAGGAGGAAAAATATGAGAGACCAACCTTAAAGTTCCATGACATTTACAAGGGCCAGACCATGGGTGGTGAACTGCTGGCAGCTTTCGAACTGATAGAACTTGATTACAGTGGATATGGAGAGGTAGGAAAATCAAACCTTCACAGCTCTTTCATTTGCTCTTCCTCGCTGAAGTGACCGTTGGTAGTTCCTTCCAAATGTCAATTTCCCAGGCTCATCCTCGAGAAACAAAGGGTTGTAAGTGATTACTTTGGTTGGACCATGGTTCAAAAACATGCTAACGATATGAATCATAACTCTGTGGAACTTTCCTTTTGCTGACAAGTTTTATTTGTTTATTATTTAGTAAAACGTAGAGATGAGGATGACATCATTTATTAAAAAGATAGTGGGCAAGAGGTGCAGGATTCTTAAAGTTGTGGTTACATTTAGATGGTTGATGAGATTACAAACATTTTCGTCTAACTTCATAAGACAATTGCCATAGAGGGAGTGCAGCGAAGGTTCACCAGACTGATTCCTGGGATGTCAGGACTGTCTTATGAACAAAGACTGCATAGACTTGGTTTATACTCTCTAGAATTTAGGAGATTGAGAGGGGATCTTATAGAAACTTACAAGATTCTTAAGGGGTTGGACAGGCTAGATGTAGGAAGATTGTTCCCGATGTTGGGGAGGTCCAGGACAAGGGGTCACAGCTTAAGGATAAGGGGGAAATCCTTTAGGACCGAGATGAGAAGGAATTTTTTCACACAGAGAGTGGTGGGTCTCTGGAACGCTCTGCCACAGAAGGTAGTTGAGGCCAGTTCATTGGCTATATTTAAGAGGGAGTTAGATGTGGCCCTTGTGGCTAAGGGGATCAGAGGGTATGGAGAGAAGGCAGGTACGGGATACTGAGTTGGATGATCAGCCATGATCATATTGAATGGCGGTGCAGGCTCGAAGGGCCGAATGGCCTACTCCTGCCCCTAATTTCTATGTTTCTATGTTTCTATGACAATAGACAATAGGTTGAGCCAGCACTGCCATTCACTGTGATCATGGCTGATCATCCACAATCAGTATCCCGTTCCTGCCTTCTCCCTATATCCGTTGACTCCGCTATCTTTAAGAGCTCTATCTAATTCTCGCTGGAAAACATCCAGAGTATCGGCCTCTACTGCCTTTTGAGGCAGATAGTTCCACAGATTCACAACTCTCTGGGTGAAA
Organism: Raja brachyura; assembly: GCA_963514005.1. The sequence continues at coordinate 45,155,265 of OY740802.1, read as the reverse complement.
ACGTTTTTCCTCATCTCTGTTCTAAATGGCCTGCCCCTTATTCTTATACTGTGGCCTCTGGCTCTGGACTCCCCCAACATTGCAAATATGTTTCCTGCCTCTAGTGTGTCCAATCCCTTAATAATCCTTTTCTGTTTCAATAAGATCCCCTCTCATCCTTCTAAATTCCAGTGTATACAAGCCCAGTCGCTCCATTCTTTCATCATTCTACAAGCAATAGACAATCATGGTCACATCCTTCTTCTGGCAGTGGTACAACAGTAGCTGGGTTTATAGCAGGCGATTGCTGATAAGTATAGTTCGGATGTGATAAAACAATAACTTCATATCCCGCTCTTCTAGCGGCTGTGAAATGCCGTGCGGTTGCTGAGTTCAATAATAACATCACGGCACGAGGAACAGTCACTACACGCGGGTGATCAGGAACGATGGGGATTGATTTTTTTATCATCGTAGCCGTTGCCGCTACAGCTCGCAAGCGGGCTGGCGTGCCGTTTACTACAGCTGGCAGAACTGTAGATGTTCCAGGGATACCTTATGCCCTCTTTCTGCCAAATGTTGCAGCAATTTAATTGAATCTTCTTTACAATCAGGACCTGTCACAGAGGCTTCCAAAAGGTCACCGACACACCGGATCAAAGTACACCTCACTGAAATTGACATTCCTCTAGATCGTTTTTCACTGCTGCTGCATATACGGGCCGGGGTTTCAGTAAACCCCTGGGGTAGCCAATCCAGATGTATTGTTGATCCTTGTAGGTAAAAGCAAACAGGAACTGGCTGTCTTTATGCAGAGGTATGGAGGAAAAGGCCGAACGTAGTCAATTACTGTAAAGGTGCCTGCTTCCACCGGTATAGATGACAGAATAATATAGGCGTCCGGTACTAAAGGAGCAATAGGGATCGCTATTTTGTTAATAGTTCTCAGGTCTTGGACGAAACGCCATTCATGATGTCTTCCCACTTTCGTGATTCGCAGAATAAGAGTATACACGGACTTTGCATTTTCACCAATATTCCTTGTAACAAAGACATGATGACTATAGCTTTCCCTTCTTCAGCCTCCGGGGTCAGTCGACACTGTTTTAAACATGGCCAAGCAGCGCCGTTTTTAAAGTCACTTGATGTTCAGGGGCTGATCGCACTCGCCCCACATGATTCTTATGCTTTGTCCGTAGGTCAGGGGGTACTTGCGCCAGAGCCATTGGCAACATTGGCAGATCCTCAGTAGACGGCTGTTGCTTTTCAAAAATAGTGTCCCATTCCTTTCTGACCCATGTGATCTTTCTTTCTGTGTCATTACGGAAGCCAAATCTGGACCTCTCCTTTTGCCATTGGCAACTTTAAAACATGAATTGACTGTTTGTCCTTCAACCTTTTTATAATTTCTCCAATTTCTACTGCTGTTGCTGGAGGTCTAATAGCTATGGCCAAGTGTGACTCAGAAGTGTCTCCCATCTCAAATCGAACCCTTTGAGAGAGTTGGACCATTATTCCTAATCCCGTGACCACAAAGAACAAATAAGGGGTCACTGTTAAATGTTCGAGTTTATTCAACCGGGGGAGACTCTATCCTGGAACCCGGGATTAGGGAGGTGCGTACATAATGCAGTGCAATGTGTTCTTGGCTGGTTTCAACAAGATACTGTAAATACTGGCCTCTTGAATCCTGCACTCGTTGCAGAGCACAATGGATTTGATTAGCCAATTGACTGTATGGATTGCTACTCAATTGCCAACAATCCAGGATGCCATCTTTTGCCCTTGTTCTTCCTCCTTTATTAAATTTGGCCATTGATGTGACTGCATTTGAGGGAGTTCCATAAACATACCGTCTGCAGTACAGTGTAAGACTGCTCCCAGTTTACACAGAGCCTGTCTTCTCAGTAACGGGAGTGAGGCTGTTCTAGAGATAATTAAAGTATGTGTAAGGGGCTTGCCATTTACCTGTATACGAGTAGGTTCTGTTGAAGGTTCTATCATGGAGACTCTGGCAACTCTAACACTACTAATATTTGACTGACTGACTGACGGGGATGTCCATGGAGGGGGGCCCAGATGACATTGTGGCTCCGGTATCGAGCAGAAGGTCCAAATGGTGGTCACCTAGCTTGACTGCAGCCATGGGTTCTTCTTCAATTGATTTAGACAATCTGATCACAGCCGCCTGTACCACCTGACTTCTGCAGCATCCCTGTACTAATGGATAGGATGGGGTCGTTGAATGAGAAGGGGGCAGGGGCTGGATCCCCTCCCTGTTGCTGTGGGGAACATCTGCAATCTCGAGCCCAATGCCCTTTTTGCCTCCTTCTCCAACATGTACCTCTGTTATTTGCCACAGTCCCCTTCCTCGGCCCTGACCTCTACCACTTCCTCCTCCTCCCCAGCACCCTCTCCCCGTGTAATACTGGCCCGATGTTTTGAGTTTCGGCTCTCTCACTTACGCAAACAGTCCCTCCCTTTCCATGTTCACAAGCACTGTTATCACATTTTCCCACTGCTTATTGTGCCATTTTAGATTAGCCGATTTATAAGCCTGAGTCTGTTGGGGCAGCAAACAATTCACTAAAGTTTGAACAGACAGAGGCCCATTTTCAGCTAGGGACACTCTGGCATATTCCTCCCACTTACTCTTAAATCACAGAAATATAGAAATATAGAAAATAGGTGCAGGAGTAGGCCATTCGGCCCTTTGAGCCTGCACCGCCATTCAATGTGATCATGGCTGATCATCCAACTCAGTATCCCGTACCTGCCTTCTCTCCATACCCCTTGATCCCTTTAGCCACAAGTGCCACATCTAACGCCCTCTTAAATACAGCCAATGAACTGGCCTCAACTACTTTCTGTGGCAGAGAATTCCAGAGACTCACCACTCTCTGTGTAAAGAATGTTTTCCTCATCTCGGTCCTAAAGGAATTCCCCCTTATCCTTAGACTGTGACCCCTTATTCTGGACTCCCCCAACATTGGGAACAATCTTCCAGCATCTAGCTTGTCCAACCCCTTAAGAATTTTGTAAGTTTCTATAAGATCCTCCCTCAATCTTCTAAATTCCAGCGAGTACAAGCCGAGTCTATCCAGTTTTTCTTCATGTGAAAGTCCTGACATCCCAGGAATCAGCCTGGTGAACCTTCTCTGTACCCCCTCTATGGCAAGAATGTCTTTCCTCAGATTTGGAAATCAAAACTGTACGCAATACTCCAGATGTGGTCTCACCAAGACCCTGTACAACTGCAACAAATCGGGTTATAAAATCCGGGATCGTCTCGTCTTTGTGTTGCAAACATCGCACCACCTCCCCTATGTCACTATATTTTCCTGCTCCCCTCATTATAGCCTCCTTTCCTCTGTGAGCCAACCAGTGAGTGAGGGACTTGTTTCCCTGAGCCTGCTGATCATCATTTCCTGTCCAATCTCCATTTTCTCCAGGAGGAACTGCAAACCCATCTTTTAGGGTAGCCCACCAGGTTCCATATACACTTCCCAGCAGCACCTGCTCATCGCCCTTGAGGGGGGTATAAATGCTGCACATCTGATTTACCAATTAAGAAATGCATAGGCCTTTTTTAAGGGATTTAGAGCTTCTGCAACCATGGCTCTAGCTTCTGCTGGGGTCCAGAGTTTCAACACGGGGACTTCTCCTATCATAATACGGGGGGACTGCATCAGTGACTCGGGCTTAGACATTTGCTCAACATTCATCATCTGGAACTTAGTTTGCTCATCATTCTTCTTGACATCCTTTTGATATCTTCTTAATGGTGTACCAGGTCCCCCCTCGGTGGTATTTGTCTGCTTCTGCTAGACTTGTCGAAGGAGCTGTGCCTCCTCTACCAGTAAACCGATCAACCCGTGATGCCAGAGGTAGAAATAGAGCCTCAGCACCTGATGGAGCTGCAGCCAGTTCTTCCTCTGTGTACGCCGGGTTGTACGGAGGTTGTTGTCAGCTTAACGCAGCCGCCATCATCAACAGATCATCAAATTTATCCTCTACCAGGGGTGCCTTTTCTATAGGGAGTTGGGGATATTTTGCTGACATTTGCATTGGTATTATAGACACAGGTCCCTCATTTCCCTCTTTCACCTTTCTCCTCTAGGGGCTGGTGTCTTTTCTCCATCCCCATCCATTTCCTTATTGTTTGTATCAATTTTGAAGTTATACACATCACTCCAACTATAACGAATAACACCACCACTGCAAATATTAATTGTGCTCCCATATCGCCAAACCATTTCTTTTTTAGAGAAAAGTATGACAGAGAGCTTATAACTTCCCGCACCGGCCAGTCTCCATTTAATCGGTCAGCTAGATTACCACAAAGATTTACCACACATTGGCCATCTCCATTCTTTGTTATTACCACATCTGCTGGCGATCCCAGTGGAACAATGGGAACTCCTACTTTTACCCAGTGACTTATGTTTTTTTTTTCACCTTGGCAGTGTTCTCGCTTATCGGCATCTTTCCCTCTCGGACCACCCGTTTCTTTTCCTCAGGCCTCTCTCTATCTGTAGGATCAGATTTCTCCGATCGACTACTGTTGCCTCCCATATTCTTTTCAGAAGTCTGTAAAACAAAAGTTAGGTTTCCACGGCCACTTTCTTATAATATTCTATTCACAGTTTGCGCGCACTGGTTCACCTTTCAATTTCTATAGTGCTTTATCCCTTTCGCTTAGTACAATTTTGTCATTCCCTTTTATTTCCCACTTGTATTCATTCGAAACAATTGCGATCCTGCCGACTACGCCAAATTCTGTAGAATAAATTAATTTAGAGGGAAATTAAAGGAAAATGATAAGCAGAGACATCGCAGGTTTACTTCAAGAGACTTTATTGCATGATATCATGGAGAGATGGTGGCAGTTAACTACTCACCAGGTCTCTGACTTCACAGCAGAATTAGCCGACAGTTATATATTATTCAGTAAACAACTTTTGTTTTTTGTTAGATACAACTATATGAAAATATACTATCTACTACATGGGCACCAATTATTTCATTAGTCATAAGATACTTTTTGTTTATGTCAATCTTATTCAACAACAGATGGTTAATACAAGTCAACCACAATACAAGGGCATCTTGACATTATTCTATCTCACCTTTCAGGCGGACCGTGCCTCCATCCCCTCTTCGAGCCAATCATTAGCCCCCATTTACTACAAAGTATCTACACTACTAGCGGGAGGGGGCGCGAGTGGTCTACTGTAACACACTGCTCTATGAAACAAGCTTCCTTATCTCCGTCTACTATTTCATGTTTACATTTACCATCCACCCTTCAACACATTCCTAGACAAGAGGCAATACGTCTAATCATACTTTGCCAATTCCCACAAACATCTTCTACACCTGGTCAACGAGAAATTCCAATTGTCACATCCAAACACCCTTTCGTTACCGTGTTCAATTCCAATTAAAATTAAGTAAGGAAGGATATTAATATTTTCTTCCACGTTCCCTTTTTCCTAACTTGACACCATTCAAATAATAATCTTACTTCCTGTTCTTGCCACCGAAGTGAATAACATTCACATTTATCCACATTAAACTGCATCTGCCATGCATCTGCACACTCACCCAACCTGTCCAAGTTACCCTGCATCTTCATAGCATCCTCCTCACAGTTCACATTGCCACCCAGCTTTGTGTTATCTGCAAATTTTCTAATGTTACTTTTAATCCCTTCATCTAAATCATTAATGTCAGTATATTGTAAATAGCTGTGGTCCCAGCACCAGCCTTGCGGTACCCCACTAGTCACTGCCTGCCATTCTGAAAGGGACCCGTTAATCCCTACTCTTTGTTTCCTGTCTACCAACCAATTTTCTATCCATGTCAGCACTCTACCCCCAATACCATGTGCTCTAATTTTGCTCACTAATCTCCTATGTGGGACATTATCAAAGGCTTTCTGAAAGTCCAAGTGCACTACATCCACTGGCTCTCCCTTCTCCATTTTCCTAGTTACATCCTCAAAAAATTCAGAAGATTAGTCCAGCATGATTTTCCCCTTCATAAATCCATGCTGACTCGGACCTTAATGCTATCCAAATGTGCTGCTATTTCATATTTTATAATTGACTCCCCTCCAGCATCTTCCCCACCACCGATGTCAGGCTAAAGGGTATGTCCCACTGTACGAGGTAATTGAAGAGCTCTCCCGAGTTAAAAAAAAAAACTAACTCGTGGTAAGCACGTAGAATGTACGTAGCGGGTATGTTGGAACTCCAGACGTCTCTTAGCGGCTCGTAACGCTAACGGCAGGTACTCGGGAAACGCAGCAAGCTTGGGAAGACTCGTGAAGATTTTTCAACATGTTGAAAAATGTCCACGAGAGCCCCAAGTACTTACGAGCGGCCATTACCGTAAATCTCCGAGTTCGAATCAGGGGAAACTAGGGAGAACTTTTGAATGAACTCGTACAGTGGGACAGGCCCTTAACTGGTCTATAATACCCTGTTTTCTGTCTCCCTCCTTTCTTAAAATGTGGGATAACATTAACTACCCTCCAATCCACAGGAACTGATCCTGAATCTATAGAACATTGGAAAATGATCACCAATGTGTCCACAATTTTTAGAGCCACCCTCTTAAGTACCCTGGGATGCAGACCATCAGGCCCTGGGGATTTATCAGCCTTCAGCCCCATCAGTCTCCCAACACCATTTCCTGCCAAATGTGAATTTCCTTCACTTCTTCCGTCACCCTAGGTCCTCTGGCCACTCATACATTTGGGAGATTGGTTGTGTCCAAAGACAGATCCAAAGTACATGTTGAACTTGACTGCCATTTCCTTGTGGGAAACAAGACAGTGGGAGAAATAGTGTGAGCACCAGGTACACTGGGCACGAAGGAGGGTATGGCAGTGATTTACAATCCCAATGAGGGGCTGAAATCCCACTGATTGGTGTCTGACCTCATCTATAAAAGTAAGCAAAAGAGGCCATGAATAAGCTCTAGATAAAGTTTGGTCAAAGTGTATGAAATGAAGAAACATGCATTTTTCTTAAAGTTCTGATCTTTTATAGCCATCCCTGCCAGAAGATGTAGAATGCAAGCAACCAGAATTTCTTGATGCACTGGAGAAACATTTCATTATTCCTACAACAATCCGGCCAAGGCTCAAGAAGTTCCGAATTGAGGTAATTTTCCATTAGATAATTCCCCTGTCACATACTGCGATGATGAAATAATCTTGATGTAATACGAATGCCAATCAATGACCATCACTAAAATAACCACCTACCCTTGACAATGAATAGCCTGACCATCAACAAATTCCCTCCCATCAACATCCTGTGTGTAACCATTAACCAGAAACTCTACAGGACTTTCCAATGAATATTGTGGCCACAGGATGAAGTCAGAGACCAATTCTGCAGTCGCGACTGATTCACCTCCTGACACCTCAATGCTTTCCAATATGTACAAATTGCAAGCAGGAAATGTCATGCAATATTCTCTACTTTGCTGATTTGGCTAAAGAGCCAACTCTCAAGAAGTTCCAAATCAAGCAGAAAAATAGTAGATTGCATTCACGATCATTTGTCCACTCTAACTGTTGCCGCTCTCTGTCATGGTGAGTCCTTGCCCACAGTGTGTGCCTTCTCCTGAATTAATTGCTGCCACACATTTTGAGCCTTTCCCAAACCTCAGCTGTCAGTCTGACAAGGGGTGTCGACCTGAAACGCCACCTAGTCCTTTTCTCCAGAGATGCTGTCTGACCCACTGAGTTACTCCAGCATTTTGTATCTTTCCACCAGCTGTCAGTGATGGGAATGAAGGAGAAGTTCACCGATTGATCGCCTCCCTCATCCACCGACCCTGTTAAACTGCAGATTGAAACCAAACTAATTAATTTTTGTATTTATCATGGATGCAGTTAGAGTACAAACATTGAACCAAATGCCTTCCACTACAAACTATATTCTTTTTCAGAGATGGTCTACATTTTCATTTATATTAATCCATCATGTTCCAGCACAGAGACATAATCGCACATTTTGTTGTTCTAGGTTCTGTTCTGGGGACTCCGAGACCTCAAACGTATACAAATGTTTGAAGTGGAGCAGCCCCAGGTGACGATGGAGTGTGGTGGGCAGAAAGTAGAATCTGAAGTTATGCCAAGTTACAAGCTGAACCCAAACTTCGGTGAACTCGTGAAATATTTTGAAGTGGTGCGTAGCAAACTATTTTGGAAAAATATATAACCTGTTAAGAGTTGGGTTTGGTGAAGATCTAGAGCTGAAGATTTTTCTGAGGGATAAGATGGGTTTGCACATGCAGAGGTAGTGTTTGATTAGGGATAGTCAGCTTGGGACATGAGTTTGATTGAGTCTTTTTGAAGAAGTAACCAAGAACGTTGATGGAGACAGGGACATAGACGTGGTAAATATGGACCAATATGGCCTTTGATAAGGTTCTGCATGGCAGGCTGCCCTGGTAGATTAGATCGCAGAGCACCCAGGCAGAGGATGAATGGTGATTACGGGTCCAAAGTCCCGGTGTGATATGCTGATATGATGTCACTTTTTCCTCACTCATTTCAATTCCAAGACCCTCCGAAGTAGCAGCCGATTGTTTCATTATCCGAGCCATTCTGTCTGTGGCTGAAACTCTGCCTGCACATCCTCTGGTTATTCTGGATTCAGCTGAAGGGGTCTGGCAGAGAGCAAGCTCAATCCATGGGCTGTCTGTGGCCAGGAGTGTTTCTGGAATTAATTAATTTAATGTTCTGCACTGCTCCGCACTAGAACAGAGTGGGGAAGGAGAATACAGCTCGTCAGAGCAACAGCAACTTCCCTGATTCCAGAACAACACCATTTAAGCAACTACCTGGACAGGCACTTGAGTGGGTAAGGCAGCGAGGGTCTTGCAATTAATGCAGGAAAATTAGATTTGTGTTTGCTGCAACATGGTGGCTGAAGTACTTGGTATTGACTCATTCTAGTCTAATGTGGTAGTGGTGTCATGTACACTTGTTGCTGGCCATTGATGGGCTCCCCAGGCCAAACTGTAATGTTATTTGCTAGAGAATTATTTAACTGGAACTGGGCGGGACGGTGGCTCAGCAGTTGAGCTACAGGGACCCAAGTTCGATCCTGACTCGTGCTTGTCTATACCGAGTTTGTACACTCTCCCCATGACCTGCGTGGGTTTTCTCGGAGATCGTTGGTTTCCTCCCACTCTCCAAAGACATACAGGTTTGTAGGTTTATCGGCCTGGGTATGAGTGTAAAATGTCTCTAGTGTGTGTAGGGTGGTGTTAATGTGTAGGGATCGCTGGTCGGTGCGGGATCAGTGGAAAGGGACTGTATCTCTAAACTGAACGAATCTTTTGCTTCACAGGAGCTGCCAGAGCAGATGTATCTTCACCCGCCCCTGAGCATCGTGGTGGTGGAGCAACGAGCGTTTGGCCGCACTGTCCTGGTGGGCACCTTCACCGTCACCAACCTCCAGCAGTTTTCCCTGGACGAGTTGGAGGAGAATTCAAACCGTGAGGATACACAACCCAAACCCAAACGTAAGGAAAATGGGATAAAGGGATTTGAGAACATAATTAGTACACTGTCTGGGAACAGCATCTCGAAATTAACTGGCTGAATTGTTTTTCCATTTTGAAGACGAGGGGCACAGGTACTGGTTCAGTGCTGCAGCTACACCAGATCTCTGATTATTGGGCAGGAGCTGGGGAGGGGCTGCAGGGTGGGAGGGGCAGTGAGGTGGAGTGGGTGGTGTCTCGGGGTGAGATGGTGGGGGATGGAGGGGGGGGGGGGGGTGAGGCCAGGCAAGGCGGCAGCATGAGGTGACATGGGATTGAGATGATGCGGGGTGGGATGGGGGGGACGGGATGGGGGGGGACGGGTTGGGGTAGGTGGTGAAGTGGGGCGGAGGATGGAGGTTAAATGGTGTGGGGTTGGGATGGGGGGGGCAATGAGACGTGGCGGTGTGGGGCAGGTGGTGATTTTGGGGGGGGGGGGGGCTGGTTGTGGCGATGGTGCGGGGTGTGACTGTCCGGGCATGGTGGGGTGGGAGGTGGGGTGGTGGGGGCTGATACGGTGCGGGATGGGGCAGGTGGTATGGGATGGGGCAGGTTGGGGCGTGAGGGGGAGTGGGGAAGTGAGACGGTGCGGGGTGGAGCAGGCGGCACTGGGCAAGGGAGCAGAAATTTCAACGGAGCAGAAATTTCAAAAAAGGCCCCTGTTGAATACCAAGTTAAACCTTCCAGACATAATCCACATTTCCAAGTGCTTTCCCCTTTAGATTTCCATGAATCAGTTTTTAATGTTCATTTCTGCTTGTTAAATGGAAACCATAGATATTGGAATTTGCTTTTAACAGGACGAGAGGCAGCCCTGTCAACTCCTAACAAAAAAAAAAGAGATCCACAAATCGCCATTTCCATTGATACAGAAGCATCGCCTCGGAGGAAGAAAATACCTCTCAATGTTCTGAAGGTAAATGAACGTACCACCCTATAGACCAACACAGTTTAGTCTTGTTATTGGTTTATTATCATCACTTGTATCGAGTTACAGTGAAAAACTTTGCGTGTTATCCAGGCAAAACATACCATACACGAGTACAACAGGTGATGCAAGAGAAGGTAAATATAGTTCAGAATATATTGTGACAATTACATGGATAGAGAACTGGCTGGCAGAAAGAAGCAAAGAGTAGGAGTAAACAGGTCCTTTTCAAATGTCAGGCAGTGACTAGTGGGGTACCGCAAGGCTCAGTGCTGGGACCAAAGCTATTTACAATATATATTAACGATTTGGACGAGGGAATTAAATGCAACATCTCCAAGTTTGCGGATGACACGAAGCTGGGGGGCAGTGTTAGCTGTGAGGGGGATGCTAGGAGGCTGCGAGGTGACATGGATAGGCTGGGTGAGTGGGCAAATGCATGGCAGATGCAGTATAATGTGGATAAATGTGAGGTTATCCACTTTGGTGGCAAAAACAGGAAAGTCGACTATTATCTGAATGGTGGCCGATTAGGAAAAGGGGAGATGCAATGAGACCTGGGTATCATGGTACACCAGTCATTGAAAGTAGGCATGCAGGTGCAGCAGGCAGTGAAGTAAGCGAATGGCATGTTAGCATTCATAGCAAAAGGATTTGAGTACAAGAGCAGGGAGGTTCTACTGCAGTTGTACAGGGTCTTGGTGAGACCACACCTGGAGTACTACGTACAGTTTTGGTCTCCAAATCTGAGGAACGACATTCTTGCCATAAAGGAGTACAGAGAAGGTTCACCAGACTGATTCCTGGGATGTCAGGACTTTCATATGAAGAAAGACTGGATAGACTCAGCTTGTACTCGCTAGAATTTAGAAGATTGAGGAGGGATCTTATAGAAACTTACAAAATTCTAAGGGGAAAATAAATGGTCGGCACGGACTGGAAGGGCCGAGAGGGCCTGTTTCCGTGCTGTAACTGTTATATGGTTCTATTGTTAAGGGGTTGGACAGGCTAGATGCAGGAAGATTGTTCCCGATGTTGGGGAAGTCCAGAACAAGGGGTCACAGTTTAAGGATAAGGGGGAAATCTTTTAGGACGAGATGAGAAAAACATTTTTCACAGAGAGTGGTGAGTCTCTGAAATTCTCTGCCACAGAAGGTAGTTGAGGCCAGTTCATTGGCTATATTTAAGAGGGAGTTAGATGTGGACCTTGTGGCTAAAGGGATCAGAGGGTATGGAGAGAAGGCAGGTACGAGATACTGAGTTGGATGATCAGCCATGATCATATTGAATGACGGTGCAGGCTCGAAGGGCCGAATGGCCTAATCCTGCACCTATTTTCTATGTTTCTATGAAAGTGCAGGTGAACAAATGTGCATGGGCCGCAATGAGATGGATTGGAAGATCGGGACTAGCTGGCTTATAGCCCTGTCCCACGGTGCGAGTTCATTCCAAGAGTTCTCCCGAGTTTTAAAAAAATCAAACTCATGGTAGGCATGGAGAATGAATGTAGTGGGTACGTCGGAGCTCGGGGACGTCTCTTAGCGGCTTGTAATGCTAACGGCAGGTACTCGGGAAGACTCGCTAACGGCAGGTAAGCACGGAAAGACTCGTGAAGATTTTTCAACACGTCGAAAAATGTCCACGAGAGCCCCGAGTACCGACGAATGGCCATTACCGTAAATCTCCGAGTCCGAATCCGGGCAAACTCGGGGAGAACTCTTGGAATGAACTCGCACCGTGGGACAGGGCTATTAAGTATTTTGATGACAGTGGGGAAGAAGCTGTTGCAGAATCTCCCATCTATTGAGTGATGGGCATCCTTGAGGATACTTCCAGCCTTCCTGATGCAACACACCATGAAGTTGGGCTGGATGGAAGGAAGTGATGAGCCTATGATGGACTGGGCTGTGTTCACCACTCTCTGCGGGTTCAGGCAGCCAGGTGCCATTTCAGGCTGAGATGCAATCTGTCAGAATTATTTCTCGAGTGCATTTGGAGAGCATAGAAGAATATAACACAAAGAACAGACACTTTGGACCAACAATATCTGTGGTGAACTTAATGCAGATGAGCTACACATGATCCATATCGCTCCATTCTCTGCCTATCCATGTGCCTATTTAAAAAACTCTATCATATCTGCTTCCACCACCACCTTTGGCAGAGTGTTGCAGGAACCCACCACCCTCTGTGCCCCTCTCATCTTAAAGCTGTGCCTGCTAGTCTTTGACAATTCTCCCCCGAGTAGAGGTTCTGACTGTCTACCCTATCTGCCCCTCTCATAACTTTATACACTGCTATCAGGTCACACTGTGACCCACAGTATTCCAGGGAAAAACCCCAAGTTTGTCACACATTCCTGGGTGTACAGTATTAGGCCTGTAATCACTTAGGATAGACACAAAAAGCTGAAATAACTCAGTGGGTCAGACGGCATCTCTGGAGAAAAGGAATAGGTGACATTTCATGTTGAGACCCTTCTTCACACTCAACCCGCAACAGCACCTATTCCTTTTCTCCAGAGATGCTGTCCGACTCGCTGAGTTACCCCGACTTTTTGTGTCTATCCTAAGTGAGTCTACCACTGTAACTCGTTTAAACCAGCATCTGCAGCTCCTTCCAACCTATAATCACTTGGTATCCTGGCTGTCCTCTGGCTTCTCACTTGTGGCCAACAAAAGATGTAACAATCTGTGCTCCTCCTGATTTCCTTTCTTCAAGATCAGGGTGGCCACATCTACAAACATGCTACCTGCAACCTCTCAGCCTCCGATGCACCACAGTGTCCCCAGTCAACACTCACGCTCCAAATCCATGCTCCAACTGGAGACACTTCCCACAGGTGCATCAGCCTCATGGGGAGCTCAGAATTGCCACACTCTGCAGGCTGCATAATATCCTGGGTATAGATACATGCCATTGTTTTAATTTAGAAGGGCCCAGCATAATGTATTTCAACCCCTGTTCCATCACTTTGATTGAATGATAAAATATATCCAAGCACTTGCCAAGCAGCAACTTGGCTGACATCATTTTCACAATGCACGCTCAAAGGCCAATGTTGAGAAGACCATCATAGCCCCTCTCACACCCCCACCCCAAGCCACTTCAATAGTTCTGGTCCCATCGGCTAAAATTAATTGACCTCCATTGAATACAATCACAAGGGAGGGTGCTCAGGGATTTAGTTATTAAGGTAACTCACTTGGACTATTAACAGTATAAACAATGAGAATAATATGCACTCGAGTGCTACTAGTCTGCATTCTGAGACCACATGAGAAAACCACGTGTGATTAGCTCTGAACTACTCCTTGCAAGATAAGACTTTTGCCTTCCATCGCAGTGAGGAGGTGTTGGAGATTCACTGTGATGGATGTTTGTGTAAAGTGTGTTAAGTGTGGTACTTGTTTTATTTTGTAATTGTTAAGACTGTAGAAAATGCAATTTTGTTCAAACCACTGTTTGAATGACAATAAAAGACATTCTATTCTATTCTACAAATAAACATGATTGGGATGGATATTAAATCTTCGCCTTTCCAGCAGCCATGAGTGAATAAATGAAGCATTTGGAGAGATTATTGCTGAATCTGTTTCCATCAGAAATAATGAACAGTTGGCAGGTTTTGACATCGTACAATCATATTAAATTGTTACTGTGTTCTATGCTATATTTCCATATGAACTTGAAGAAAACCACTTCAGCCCATCTATTCTACAGTGATCAACAGAGTAATCCTATCCTCCCCACGTTCCCATCCACTCCCATCAGATTCAACACCTTTTCTACTGTGAGAGAAAACCAGAATACCCAGGGAAACCCATGCAGTCACAGAGAGAACATGCAAACTCCACACAGACAGCACTAAGGTTGGATTATACCTGGACAACTGCAGCTAAGAGTCAGTAGCTTACCACCTGTGCCGCTGGGCCACAATTCATTGAGAAAGGAAGAGTGCAAGTCAAGTTTACGTTGCTAGAAGGGACATTTAGTTTAGTTTAGTTTGGAGATACAGCGTGGAAACAGGCCTATCGGCCCACCGAGTTTGCACCGACAAACGATCCCCGAACATTAACACTATCCTACACACACTAGGGACAATTTACACTTGTACCAAGCCAATTAACCTACAAACCTGTATGTTCTTGGAGTATGGAAGGAAACCGAAGATCTCAGAGAAAACTCAAGCGGTCACAGGGAGAACGTACAAACTCCGTACACACGGCACCCGTAGTCGGGATCAAACCAGGTCTCTGGCGCTTCAAGCGCTGAAAGACAGCAACTCTACCGCTGTGCCACCGTGCCGCCCTCGACAGGGAACATTGAGAAATGAACTAAATCAAAATCTAGAAGGCACAGTTCAGTTTAGATTATTCTTGCCACATGTACTGAGATACTAAACAGTGACAAGCTGCTTTGCATGCTATCCAGGCAAATGATAGTATACACAAACATAAGTACAAGAGTGAAATAACTGTAGTGAATCTTCCCTCAAAACAACACGTAAATGTGATGTTTAGCGAAAAAAGAAGTGTTGCTGCATTCGATGCAGACCACAAAATTATAAGTAACTTGATGAAGGCCACATGGCCAATCAGTCAAGATGGTAAAAGTCCATGGGATCCAAGGAAAGGTGGCAAGTTGAATTAACAGGTAGACAAAAATGCTGGAGAAACTCAGCGGGTGAGGCAGCATCTATGGAGTGAAGGAACTGGGCAACGTTTCGGAGTGAAACCCTTCTTCAGACCCTTTGCTCCATTGATGCTGCCTCACCCGCTGAGTTTCTCCAGCATTTTTGCCTACCTTCGATTTTCCAGCATCTGCAGTTCCTTCTTAAACAAGTTGAATTTGAGAGAGAAAACTAAGAGTAATAATTGATGTGAGTTGTTGGTGCTGGTTGGCAGCAGGTTTCCACAAGGCTCATGGCCAGCTGGTGTGGTTGGATAGTGAACACTGCAGGTTGCAGCAGGAAGTAGTGGACTGCTCGGGTGAGCAGCAGGTCAGGTGACAAATGGGAATTCAGAAACGTATGAGGCAGTGTAGGAGGGGAAGTGCAGGGATCTTGGTGGGCAGCAGGATAGGCTCAGCGGGTAATGAAGATGAACACAAAATGCTGGAGTAAAGCCCCTGTCCCACTTAAGTGTCCTTGGCACGCTAATTGTTCGGGTAATGAAGATGGAAATGCAGGAGTAACTCAGCGTCTCTGGAGAGAAGGAATGGGTGACATTTTGGATCGAGACCCTTCTTCAGACTGAAAGACATGGGAAAGGGAAACGAGATGTAGACAACGATATAGAGAGATATACATAGAACAAATGAATGAAAAATATGCAAAAAAGTAACAATGCTCAAGGAAACAGGGCATTGTTAGCTGTTTGCTCGGTGAGAATGAAAGGCTGGTGTGACTTGGGTGGGGGAGGGGTGGAGAGAGAGCGAATGCAGGGGTTACTTGGAGTTAGAGAAATCAAGATTCATACCACAGGGCTGTAAGCTGCTCAAGCGAAATATGAGATGTTGTTTCTCCAATTTGTGTTTAGCCTCACTTTGACAATGGAGGAGGCCTAGGACAGAAAGGTCAGTGTGGGAATGGGAATTAAAGTGTTTAGCAACCGGGATATCAGGTAGGTCCAGGCGGACTGAGTGATGATATCTTTGTTCAGTGGGTCGTTGCAGGGAAGTCATGCTGGATTTATATCTAAAAGGTTAGGTAGACGGCAGGGCGGGCTGTTCAGATTAAAGATCGAGCTAAACCTTACTCAACGGTTGTTGCCGGGGGAGTATGTTCTATGCCGAAGCCATCTAGATACAGCACTGACATGATCCTCTGGGCTGTTCTTGTGCAGTCACACCAATGATCAGTCAGCTGAGAGTGGAGAACAGAAATGAGGAAGTCTTATTTCCTGCTTTTCAGATACCGATGAAGAAACTGGCCCTGCAGACAAAACTGGAAAGTGCACCTGAAGAATTTGAGGAAAAGGTTGAATTGTCAGAACTGGACTGGTGGTCAAAGTACTACGCGTCTGTGGAGGAGATGGAGGTGAGGTAGAACGGGCAAATGTCTGCCATCTCCACTGAGATGGACATAGCTGAGAATCTCTGCTGAATACTGATGCAGTTTGTGACTGCACATGCTATGGCCAAAAATGCAACCTCTTACACAGAGATGTTCCGTTAGAAATCTTTGATCTACCTTTAATTTAATGCCACAGAATAAAAGTGTCCACATTCTGAAGTGTGTCTCCACAGGTTGTACAGCCTGTGCCTCTGGCACGGTATGTTGCCACTGACTCCAGCAACAGCCATTGACCTCTCACAAGGTTACCTTGATTTGCTCTTATACTCATTTCCTAAGATTAACTGTGACATAGAAACATAGAAATTAGGTGCAGGAGTAGGCCATTCGGCCCTACTATAAGTAGGCCATTCGGCCCGGTGAGCCTGCACCGCCATTCAATATGATCATGGCTGATCATCCAACTCAGTATCCCATACCTGCATTCTCTCCATACCCTCTGATCCCCTTAGCCACAAGGGCCACATCTAACTCCCTCTTAAATATAGCCAATGAACTGGCCTCAACTACCCTCTGTGGCAGAGAGTTCCAGAGACCCACCACTCTCTGAGAGAAAAAATTCCTTCTCATCTCGGTTCTAAAGGATTTCCCCCTTATCCTTAAGCTGTGACCCCTTGTCCTGGACCTCCCCAACATTGGGAACAATCTTCCTGCATCTAGCCTGTCCAACCCCTTAAGAATTTTGTAAGTTTCTATAAGATCCCCTCTCAATCTCCTAAATTCTATTGGGAAACCTGGGTGAGCAGTTCTTCAGAGTCATACAGCACGGAAACAGGCCCATTGACGTCCCACCTGCCCGCATTTGTTCCAATTCCTTCTGAACTTTTCCTATCCCATGTTAATGTACCTGCCTCAACTTTCTCCTCTGTGTAGATCGCCCTTTGTGTAAAATAAAAAAGGCCTCTCAGGTTCCCATTACACCCTTCCCCTCACCTCTGGATCTTGATTCTCCTAACCTGAGTCAGAGACTGGGAATTCAACCTCTGTATTCCCTTCATGATTTGATACACTTCTATAAGATCACCCCTCGTCTTGCGCTGCAGGGAAGAGTCCTCACCTGCGCAACCTTTCCCTACACCTCAAGCCCTTAAGTTCTGGCATCGTGCTTGTAAATCTTCTCTGCACCCTCTTAGCTTAATCTTGCGAACTGAGGGACATGGTTTTCACATAGAGGGTAATGAGTAAATGGAACGAGCTGCCAGGTGAAGTAATTGGGGAAGATTCAACAACAACATTTAAAATGTGGATAGGTCCAGTATATGGGTAGGAAATGTTTAGAGAGGTATATGCTAGGCATGCGCATTTGGGACTAGCTTCGATGGGGCGTCTTGGCTGGCATGGATGAGTTGGGCCGAAGGGCCAGTTACAATGCTGTATGACTCTATATGGCTTTGTGACCAAACAACTTGCAGAGTTGTAACATGGTGTTCCCATTTTTGTACTCGAGGCCCTGACTGACGGAGGCAAGCCTGCAAAACACAGTTTCAACCAACTTGTCAACTAAAATCAAATCATTCCTCCAATTCGACGATCTTGAAAAAAATCATCCACGCATTCATCTCCTCCCGCCTTGACTACTGCAACCCTATACACTGGCATCAGCCAATCATCCCTGTCCCGCCTGCAATTGGTCCAAAACGCCGCATCACGACTTCTGACGGGTACCCGTAAAAG
The DNA here is from genome assembly GCA_963514005.1 of Raja brachyura. The sequence continues at coordinate 45,137,038 of OY740802.1, read as the reverse complement.
GGACCACATCACCCCGATCCTGGCCTCTCTCCACTGGCTCCCAGTACGGTACAGAATCAACTTCAAGCATATACAAAACCCTCAACGGGCTTGCCCCCCCCATACCAAAAATAATCTAATCCACCATTTTACCTCCAAGTCTCTCAGGCCGGCCGACTTGGGGCTACTGACTATCCCGCAGTCTAGGTTTAAGCTCAGGGGTGACCGCGCTTTTGCGGTTGCAGCACCTAGACTGTGGAACAGCATCCCGCTCCTCATCAGAACTGCCCCCTCCGTCGACTCCTTGAAGTAACGACTGAAAACCTATTTGTACTCCCTCGCGTTTTTGAGCCCCTCTGACGGGGCGCTGTAAACAGTTTATGTATGTATTGTTAGATCTGTCTGCCGTTGTATGTATCAAATGTGTACCTGCACTGATGTGAAGCACTTTGGTCAACGTGAGTTGTTTTTAAATGTGCTATACAAATAACTATTATTATTATTATATTACTAGTGCCGCACTGTCAGGGAATGGTGCAGCTTGCACTCATGAGACTCTGCTCAGCAAACCTCTCTGGAGCTGAATCATTTACAGGCTATGGTCCACCCTGGTTTAATGCACCTGAATACAATAGCTCAGCTTTGTCCACGTTAATGCCATCTGGCATTCCTTAGCCCACATCCCCAATTTATCTCGCATACTGTTGTAAAGTCAGATAACCTTGTTCACGAAACCAATTTTGGTGTATTCGGCAAACTTTCCACAATGCCAACTCTCTCATCCAAATTGATACCATAGATAGGTAGACCCAGCACCGATCTCTGTGGCACTCTACTGGTCGCAGGCCACCAATATAGATTTCTCTAACTTCAAGTAACCCCTGCATTCCCTCTCTCTCCATCTCTCTAGTGCATCCACACCTCAAAAAAAATGTCCTTAAATAGAATCCCAAATTACCTGGAATTCTATGGTATTTCCTGAAATTTTCAAAAATGCTTCCTGCGCGCTATTTGTTGTTGGGTTTTTTTTCGCGGACACATGGTAACAACACAAAGAAGAACAAGGCAAACAGATCTATGTAACTACACCGTATCTGCCTGCTTCTGGAACTCACTTGTACAATGTTATGCAAGGCAGCTTTCATTGTCTTCGTTTTTTCAACCTGCTCTCATGTGTCTCAGTCTCTGCTCTCTCTCCTCCCTCTCTCTCCCTCTCCGTCCCACTCTCTCTCCCCACTCTCCCTCTCTCTCTCCCCCCCTCTCCCCCCCCCCCTCTCCCCCCCCCCCTCTCCCCCCCCCCCCTCTCCCCCCCCTCTCCCCCCCCCCCTCTCCCCCCCCCCTCTCCCCCCCCCCTCTCCCCCCCCCCTCTCCCCCCCCTCTCCCCCCCCTCTCCCCCCCCCCCTCTCCCCCCCCCCTCTCCCCCCCCCCTCTCCCCCCCCCTCTCCCCCCCCCCTCTCCCCCCCCCCCTCTCCCCCCCCCCCTCTCCCCCCCCCTCTCCCCGCCCCCCTCTCCCCCCCCCCTCTCCCCCCCCCCTCTCCCCCCCCCCTCTCCCCCCCCCCTCTCCCCCCCCCCCTCTCACCCCCCCCCCCTCTCCCCCCCCCCTCTCCCCCCCCCTCTCCCCCCCAGTCAAGTCCAGTCATGTTTATCATCATATGCGTGAATAATGGTGAGGAGCAGGCAAACTGAAAATCTTACACGCAGCATCATCACATAGACTCGGGTAACGCACAAAAACATAAATTACATATAAATCACACATAACATTTTCACAAGAAAGACAACTGTGCGGGAAAAAAACAACACATTAGTGCAAAACACAATTAGAACAGAAACAAGTCCATGATCATGTCAGAGTTGTCCATAGGTACTGTTGTCAAGGGTGAGTTAGGGTGTGTAAGTTGGTAGATGATGCTGAAGGAGATAAGGTGATAAGGAAGAGGTGAATCCAACATTCATGCCTTTACCACAGGTGACGTGGGTTTCATTATAGTCTCACAGGCCAACAACGCCTGGACTGAGGGTGTTGGGCTGCATGTCTGAGGATGGATGTGCTGGGTCTGGAGAGGGTCCAGAGGAGGTTTACAAGAATGATCCCAGGAATGAATAGGTTACCCAATGATTAGCATTTGTCGACACTGGTCCTGTATTCGCTGGAGTTTAGAAGAATGAGGGGGGACCTCATTGAAACACACAGAATAGTGAAAGGCTTAGATAGAGTGGATGTGGAGATGAGGTTTCCACTAGTGGGAGAGTCTAGGACTGGAGGTCATAGCCTTAGAATTAAAGGACGTTCTTTTAGGAAGGAGATGAGGAGACATTTCTTTAATCAGAGGGTGTGCTACAGAATGCTGTGGAGGCCAAGTCAATTGATATTCTTAAGGCAGAGATAGATAGGTTTTTGATTAGTGCAGGTGTCAGAGGTTTGGGGGGAAAGGCAGGAGAATGGGGTTAGGAGGAAGAGATAGATCAGACATGATTGAGTGGCGCAATAGACTTGATGGACCTTCTGTTGCCATGAAGTTTTACATTTGCCTCTCTAATGAGGCAATGGTTGTACTCCAAGCATTTTGTAAAGAGGCCAACTCCAGGTGGATTTAACCTGCGGGAGCAGCAGATCGACCTTGGCCCTCACCTGCACACTTTCTAAAGAACAGACGTCAGTCTAATTGGCCTAGAATCTCCTGTATTCAGTCTCTGTTTCTGTCTTTCTCATCTTTCCTAAACAGAGCCTTCACATGGTGGTATTCTAATACTCGGACACCTGGTGAAATCTGGAAAGGCCACAATGAATATACCTACTGTCTTTGAAGAGCCTGGGATACAGGCCATCAGCTCCAGGGGATTTGACGATCTTTGGTTCCATTAAATTGCCTAATACTTTTTATCTGGTGTTGGTAGGCCAGTGTTTTCAGATCATCTCATGAGCTGTAGGATAAAGTTCTTCTGTGCCCTTCGCTACAAAACGTTGTGCCACTATTGGGAAGCTGTTTGTGTTTTGTACCATGGAGACCGATGCAACGCATTTGTTCACATTCTGATGCTTCTTTATTTCCGTTAATTCCCAAGTCTCATCCTCTGAGCTGCTGATGTTTGCTTGAGCTGCCCTTTTCCTTATTAGTCATGCCACTTCTGTGTTCCGTGATAATCTATTAATCATATGACTTTCATCTCACTGTGAAACTGGTCTCTTTATTGAACCTGCATCCATTAATTATTCCCAATTAATCCCAATTAGAGCTCTTCAATACTCCCCCAGTGCCCTACTGTTCACTGTGAATGTCTTGCCCTGGTTTGATTTCTCAAAAGACACCACAGTGTATTCATTTATCTGAATTGAACTTGTTAGCCATTCCTCGGACCTCTTGCACAGTTGATCAAGATTCTGCTATAATTCTTGATAACCTTCTTCACTGTCTACAATATCATTGATATCAATAATATATATCCTGTAAACCAAGGGGTCTAGTTATCATTGCAACAAATAAAGATTCTATTGCACTAAAGTGAGAATGAAATATCATTGAGCGAACACAAGAAAGCTAAGGAATGTGGTGCGGATAATAACGTTCCGAATTTGAGGCTTGTGGTCCTGTCGCACTTACATGACGTTTTCAGTGACTGCCGGCACCCGACATAGGTCATTGCAGGTTGCCGAAGATTTGTTGAAAATCCAGCGGCGACCAGAATAAGGTACGACTCTTTGGGCGACTACTCACGACCATACAGGCTTCACCCCGCGACATGTTGCTAGGGTGCTGCCTATATGGTCGTGAGTCGTCTCCTCAGTCGCCCAAAGAGTCGTAGCATCTTTCTGGTCGCTGCTGTCCCACTTAAACTGAAAAGGTTGCGTAAGTGGGACAGGCCCATTCTTGGTGGAGAAGTGGAAACTTTATCCTGCAGCTAATGGGATCTGAAAACACTGGCCCAACATTCCCAATATCTTAACCTGTATTAGATTTATGGTTGATATTTTGTTCAGGTCAAATAGCTGAATATTTGAAGTTGTTGGATGATACATGGACATGTGTATGATGAAAAAAAACTAACAATTTTTTTTTTAGAACAAAGAGAAAGAAGAGGAAGAAGAGGAAGTGACTGAGATGGGTAAGTATTATATAGAGCAGGAGAAATAGAGGCCGCAGCAGCCACTGCCCCTGGAGCCTGCTCCACCCTCAGTGAGATCATACACCGACACCTTAAACTGTCCAACACTAGGCGGTCCGTGTTATTGGCAGCCCATCACCGCACTCAACATTCATTTCCAGTCGAGGATAAATAATCTGTTTAGTGTATTAGGTACAGTGAAAAACTAGACACAAAATTCTGGACTAACTCAGCACCTCATATTTCACTTGGGCAGCTTATGGTACGATACTATATGATAAAAGTGTATTCATCCCCAGAAAGAAATTGCTCTGCCGACAGTCACAACACACAACAATGTACACAAAACCTTGAAATTAAAAATGAAAAAAGCAGAAAAAGACAAGTGCCTGTTGGCTGGCTGCCGTGTGCACAGCACCTTCACGGAACAAACAACCGAACGCAGACTTATCACCGGGGCAGAGGATTCTAAACTAGTGTGCTCCCCTCAGCCACACCGGGTTCCCCTTTGTTCTCCCACCGTTCCTACACGGCGGTCCCCCCACGTCGGGTCCTTCATTGTCTTCCCCGCCCCTCCCTCATGCTCCACCGCCACTGAGGTTCCCGCTGCTGCTGAGGCACGCATTGCCGCTGAGACCCCACCACTGCCGAGGCTCCCGATGCTATCGCTGAGGCTCAAGCTGTCGCTGCTGAGGCTCCTTCGGCCCAGGCAGGCCTCGCCGCCCGGCTTCTCAGCAGTGGTACGAATGTTGACTTCTCCAACTTCACGTAACCCTGGCTTTCCCTCTCTCCCCATCACTCCCCATCACTCCCCATCACTCCCCATCACTCCCCATCCCTCACCATCCCTCACCATCCCTCACCATCCCTCACCATCCCTCACCATCCCTCACCATCCCTCACCATCCCTCACCATCCCTCACCATCCCTCACCATCCCTCCCCATGCCCAGTTCTCCGCCCTGCTTTGTTGTTAGCATCTCCTCGCTAACAATGATCTATACCACATTTTCTTTGAACTTCATCTCTTTTGTCTCTTATCTCTGTCACACCCTCACCCCTGACGCTCTGTCTGAAGAAGGGTTTTGACCCAAAACGTCACCCACTCTCTACAGATGCTGCCTGTCCCAGTGAGTTACTCCAGCATTTTTTGTCTATCTTTGATGACCCTTCTTCAGACTGAGCATCAGGAGAGGGACATAGAGATAAGGAAGAGTAAGATATTAAAGGAGATGCAAATCAAATAAAATGTAGAATAGACCATTATTAGCTTGGAGAAGGTGAGAACAAAGCAAACAGAGATGCAATATAACCTGAAGGACAGTCAGACTGGTCGGAGAACTGCGATGGGGAAGGGATGGTGAGAGAGGGAAACCAAGGGTTACTTGAAGTTCAAGAAGTTAATATTCATACCGCTGGGGTGTAAGCTCCCCAAGCAAAATATGAAGTGCTTTTCTTCCAAATTGTGCTGGGCCTCACTCTAACAATGGAGGAGGCCCAGGACAGAAAGGTCAGCATGGGAACGGTAGGGGGAGTTAGAAAGAGATAAATTAGCTTGTGGTTTGTGATTGAAGACAGTGGTTTATCACCATGACCTCAAGGTAAGTTGGCAATGGGTAATAACTGCTGTTCTTGCCACATCCCAAAACTGCAACAATCATTTGTTAGAGTGCAGAAGAGATTTGCCAGGATGTTGCCCTGAAATTATAAGGAAAGGTTGAATATGCTGGGATTGCTTATCTAGAGTGTATGAGGCTGAGGGGTGCTCTTAATAAAGTTATGAGTGATGTCGATAGGATAATAGTAAAAGTATTTTTCCTAGGGTAGGGAAGTCTAAATCTAGAAGGTACAGATGTAAGATCAGAGGGAGTTAGATGTGGCCCTTGTGGCTAAGGGGATCAGAGGGTATGGAGAGAAGGCAGGTACGGGATACTGAGTTGGATGACCAGCCATGATCATATTGAATGGCGGTGTAGGCTCGAAGGGCCGAATGGCCTACTCCTGCACCTAATTTCTATGTTTCTATAAGATGGGAGGAGAAATTTAAAGATCCTGAACAAGTTTTTCACACAAGTTATAGGGTTTTATTAACAGCAGATGGTTATATAGAACGAGCTGCCAGAAGAGATGAGAGAGGCAGAAAACGTAAATATTTGAATGGCTTTTGGACAGATGCTTGGCTAGGAAGGAAAAATAAGTATTATGGTCACATTGTTGGCAAATAGAATGATGGGATCCAGATAGCATGGTCGGCACGGACGAGATAGGCTGTGGGGCTCATTTCTGTGCTGCACACCTCTCTCTTCTCTGTAAATTAAAAAAAAATAGTCCCATCCAACAGGCAAGTTGAGCTTCTGTTCCACGTGCCATCACAAGTTGTCATGTTGGTCAATCTGTTGTCTCCTCAGTTTAACATGTATCACTTGCCCTGGTTATGAGCAATCCCCGTGAGTGGGAACTGAACCTTCTGGTGTTTGGTGCCAGAATGATCGTTTAGAAGAAATCACAAACTACAGCATAGAAACTGCGTGACTTGTCTCCTGGTCATTCGTGGCACGGTGGTGCAGCGGTAGAGTTGCTGTCTGACAGCGCTTGTAGCGCCAGACACTTGGGTTCGATCCCAACTGCGGATGCTGTCTGTACGGAGTTTGCACGTGCTCCCCATGACCACGTGTGTTTTCTGCAAATCTTTGGTTTCCTCCCACATTGTAGATTAATTGGCTTGGTATCTGTTAAATTGTCCCTGTGTGTGTAGGGTAGTGTTAAAGTGTGGGGATCGCTGGTCGATGGGCCGAAGGGCCTGTTTCTGCACTGTATCTCTGAACTAAACTAAACATTATTAAACGGGGCTGGTCAGAGGTTGAGGATGAAATATCGTATAGAGAGGTAAGCAGACTCCCCTCCCCATCCCCAAGACCATGGGTTCTCAGATAAAAGATTGATCTGAAATGTTAGCAGTGTTTCCCTCTCCATAAATGCCGCAGATGGCCCACCATTTTCTCTTTTCCTTTCGATTTCTGGTTTCTCTGCTCCTTTGCCGAGCACTCATTTTTCATCTTGATGTTTGCAGAAGTTGACCCATTGATGCCATCAACAAGTGATGATCTGGAAAGGGAGTTTATTGCAACCAAGGAACAGCCAGTCGCACGAGGAAAGAACATCATTACAACTTTTCAGGTCAGCCTCGCACATTCTCCCACCATCTCTCTCCGGTGGCCAGGAATCCGACTGAATTACTCTGGGCTCTCTCTCTATTCCTTCAGTACCTTGTATTTTTTGCTCAAGATTCCAGAATGACATATCAGAGCGGCACGGTGGCGCAGCGATAGAGTTGCTGCCTCACAGCGCCAGAGACCAGGGTTTGGTCCTGACTACTGTACATGTGCTGTCTGCATGGAGTTAGTACGTTCTCCGTGGCCTGCATGGGTTTTCTCTGGGTACTCTGGTTTCATCATAATCTTAATAGTACTTTATTAGCCAAGTATGTTTTGCAACATACAAGGAATTTGATTTGCCACATAGTCGGGCCACTCGAACCTTCCGTTGTCGGGGCGATCTTGGCACCCACAGCCAGCAGTGGAGCCCTCCCCATTGGTGTGATCAAGCTCCCGCAACAGGGGGGGTCTCATCTTCCCTGTGCTGGGTGATCGGACCCCGGGCCGGGGCTGGTTGAACCTTCTGGGACTTGGAGCTTGCGAGGTCCTTGATGTTCAAATCCACAGGCAAGGGATTGCAGGCACCGATGGCAAGTCCACATCCCCACGGTGGGGCTCAAAGTCAGTCTCGAGCAAGGCCGCCGGCTCCATGATGTTAGGCCGCAGAGCGGCCGGAGATACAATCCAGAAAACAATCGCATCTCCGGCAAGGTAGGAGATTGAAAAAAGTTTCCCCCGACCCCCTTCCCCACCTCCGCATAATACAAACTGGAGAAGGAAAAGACAGACAGACGGTTGGCGAGGCTGCCATCTGGTGGAACACCCGCCCCCCCTACACTCCAAATGTTTGTAGGCTAATTGGCTTGGTATAAGTGTAAATTGTCCCTGGTGTGTATAGGATAGTGTTAGAGGTGTGGACTCAGTAGGACACAGGGCACGTTTCCATATAATCCTACAAGATTTTCCCCACCTCCAACGGGATCCCACTACTGGCCACATCTTCCCACCTCCACCCCTTTCAGCTTTCGCAGAGATCGTTCCCTCTGAAACTCCCTGGTCAACTCGTCCCTTCCCACCCAAACCACCCCCTCCCCAGGTACTTTCCCCTGCAACTGCAGGCGATGCAACACCTGTCCCTTTACCTCCCCCCTCGACTCCATCCAAGGACCCAAACAGTCTTTCCAGGTGAGGCAGAGGTTCACTTGCACCTCCTCCAACCTCGTCTACTGTATCGTTCCAGGTGTCAACGTTTCTACATCGGTGAGACCAAGCGCAGGCTCGGTGATCGTTTCGCTGAACACCTCCGCTCAGTCCGTCTTAACCTACCTGATCTCCCTGTGGCTCAGCACTTTAACTCCCCCCTCCCATTCCCAATATGACCTTTCTGTCCTGGGCCTCCTTCATTGTCAGAGTGAGGCCTAGCGCAAATTGGAGGAGCAGCACCTCATATTTCACTTGGGTAGTCTACATCCAGCGGTATAAACATTGACTTCTCTAACTTCAGATAGCCCTTGCTATTTCTCTCCATCCCCTCCCCCTTCCGAGATCTCCCACTAGTCTTACTGTCTCCAACTACATTCTTTGTCCCGCCCCCTCGCCTGACATAAGTCTGAAGAAGGGTCTCGACCCGAAACGTCACCCATTCCTTCTCTCCAGAGATGCTGCCTCACCCATTGAGTTACACCAGCATTTTTGTGTCTACCTTCGATTTAAACCAGCATCTGCAGTTCTTTCCTCCACATGTTTGCATGCTGTATCTCTAAACTAAACTCAACTGTACTCTAGCTGTGTGGGTAAAATGAGAATGTGGTATTGAACCACAGTGAACCTTGACCCTCGCCAACAGCACCAGAGTCAAGGCTTGCTCTGCTTCTGTTCTCTATGTCTATGGATTCCAAAGCAGTAAGGAAGACTTTTCATCTTGTTGCAGATTTACAACACAGAGCTGGAGAAGGAATACAATAATTTTCAGGATTGGCTTTATATCTTCCCCCTGTACCGGGGAAAAGCCAATGATGATGAATATGAAGATAATGGTGAAGATCGAATGACGGGCAAATGCAAGGTTAGCTTCACTGCTTTTTGCCATCAGTGATACAAATGATACAAACATTTTGCCATTCTCTGCCTCAGAGGGCAGTGGAGGCAGGTTCTCTGGATGCTTTCAAGAGAGAGCTAGATAGGGCTCTTAAAAATAGTGGAGTCAGGGGATATGGGGAGAAGGCAGGAACAGGGTACTGATTGGGGATGATCAGCCATGATCACATTGAATGGCGGTGCTGGCTCGAAGGGCCAAATAGCCTACTCCTGCACCTATTGTCTATTGTCTTTTGCCATCACATACTTCCAGCGTTTGTCAGGAGCTCATTCAATACACATGAACCTGGAGTATTTTTCCCAGGCTACAAATTAAGAGAATGTGATAGAAAATATTTTGCTAGGTTTCAGTGAAGGACGAACACACACAAGCTGGGCAGAGAAGACAAAGTCACATGGAATCTAAAGAAGAGTCAAGTGTTGGATCTCAGATTAGCTCAGTGGCAAAATACAAGGGCAAAATGTTTGTATCAAGGTGAAACCTGGTAGCCACACCCTCGCCATTTGGAGGCTTTCAATGATGAAGCTTAAATATGTTGGACCTGATAAAGATGTTTGCAGATGATAATTAAATTAATCACATTGCTAACAAAAGGGGGAAAGCCTTGGAGCACAGGGATAAATGGAGATGTGAATGCCTGGTGACCAGAAAGTCACCATTGAAGAGAATCCACATTACAGAAGAGTGCTGGAGGCCTTCCCACACATAAAGATGGATGAATCCCTATGGCCTGACCATGTGTATGCAAGGACACTGCAGGACACCAGGGAAGAAATGATTGGACCTTTAGCAGAGATGTTTGTGTCATCGATAGTCACAGGTGAGGTTGCAGAAGACTGGAGGATAGCTCCAGGATAGCTCTGGAGGATGGCTGATGATACAAAATTAAATGGAGGAGCAGGTAATGTAGTGAAAACAGGGACTCTGCAGAAGGACTTGGATAGATTGGGAGAGTGGACAGAGTAGTGGCAGATGGAATATAATGCAGCAAAGAGTGGGCTCGTGCATTTTGGCGTCAGGAGTAAAGACAGACTATTTTCTAAATGGGTAGAGATTCTAGATATCGGAGGTACAAAGGGACTTGGGGGCTGGTGCACGACTCACAAAAAGTTAATTTGCAAGTCAAATCGGTAGTAAGGAACGCAAACGCAATGTTAGCAAGAGGGTAGAATCCAAAAACAAAGGTGTAATGCTGAAGCTCTAAAAGGCACTGATAATGCCACATTTGGAGTATTGTGAGCCGTTTTGGGCATCATATCAGAGGAAGGATGAGCTGGCTGTGGAGAGGATCCAGAGGAGGTTTACAAGAATGATCCCAGGAATGAGTGGGTTAACATATGATGAGCATTTGATGGCACTGGGCCTGTACACGCTGAGGTTTAGAAGGCTGAGGGGGGGGACCTCATTGAAACTTACTGAATATTGAAAGGCCTGGATAGTGTGGATGTGGAAAGCCTAAGATTAAAGGTCAGTCCATCAGAATAAAGGGACGTTACTTTAGGAAGAAAATTTTGTCAGAGGGTAGTGTATCTGTGGCATTTTTGCCACAGAAGGCTGCAGAAGCCAACTGAATGGATATTTTTAAGGTGGAGATAGATTCCTGATTAGTACAAGTGTCAGGGGTTATGGGGAAATGCAGGAGAATTGGATTAGGAGGGAGATCGGCCTTGATTGAATGGTGGAGTAGACTTGATGGGCCGAATGGCCTAATTCTGCTCCTATCACTTATGACCATATGACCTCTTGTATTATTTAAGAAAGGCTGCAAGGAAAATCCTGGAAACTAAATGGCGGTGAGTCTAAAATCAATGATTGTGAGAGACAGCTTCTACTTGCATTTGGAAGAGCAAGGAGGCATGGGTCAGGTGGCTGGGTCAGGTGAATCCCTGAGATACCGTAGGGGTTCAGGACTGTTCTAAAGAAGGAAATCAGGAGAGCAACAAGGAGGGGAGGGGTGAGATAGCTTTGGCACAGAAGATTAAGGTGAACCCAAAATGAACCCAAAAGTCTGAAGAAGGTTTTTGGCTCAAAACGTTGCCTATTTCCTTCGCTCCATAGATGCTGCCGCACCCGCTGAGATACTCCAGCACTTTTGTCTACCTCCAAAAAGATTTTCTGTATATTAAGGGACAAGGAGTGACTTAGTAGAGATTATGGTCCCATCATTGATAGAGTCAGAGTCTTTTAACAAAGTCAGGGAGTTTAAAACTAGAGGGCACAGGATGGGGATCTTTGGTGCGCTCTAGCCAAGAGTGAGGACAATGATTGTATTCACCACACTGGTGAATAAACGTTCAGATATGAAGGTTTGCGGGGTTGGTGCAGGGTCCACTCCACATCAGAGACTCACATAGACACATTCCAGCTCCCATTGTGACCCATTCTGATTCTCCTCTCACACCCATCCACTCCCCCAGAATCTGCCGCATCTCCATTCAACAGGCATTGTCCAGTGGTCAATGAATCTACTGTTCCCGGGACTCTGGGATGTGGTGGGAACCTCAGAACCTCGACTGGACGTGCTGGACGACGCAGTTGCCCAAACGCTGATGTCCTCACTCGTCATTATCCCAGTACTCCTGTTGGAACCTGCCCGCTGAGTTACTCCAGCATTTTGTGTCTATCTTCAGTGCTGCTCATTCCACAAATGCTACATGTTAGAACTACTGTCAAACGTTATCATGACATGTTACATTATTACTAAGGCAGTGAGTTACTCTAGCACCTTGTTGCAAGTGTCACACCTTACAATTGCACTGATGCTACTGTTCTACCATGGTACTATTGTGCGTGTTACAATTTCCACATGTTACTCTAGTGCTGTTACTTATGGCAAGTTTTGTCATATTTATGTCACACCATCTAACACAGCAAATGTAACATATTGAACAGCAGATCTGACACCGTCGCCTCACACCCTTTCACAAGATAAAAGTATATGGTGCAGCTCATTAACTTTATTGAATTACATTTATTTGTGGTTTTGCAGGGCTCCCTGCTCATCTACCCAAGTGATGAAGTGGAATCTGATTTCAAGATATTACAGGGAATTCCAACAAACAGGCCAGTCAAGGTTCTGGTCAGGGTTTATGTGGTGAAAGTAAGTACATTTGTCAACATTTTATGGAAATATTCACTTGGAGACTGTTGTATTGAGATTATATTATAGTGGAAGGAGGCACCTTCTCCTATTTTTACAATCATTTAATGTTCAATAAGTTTGCTTAAAAAAGCTTAAAGTTGTAACTTACAGAAGCAACATTTGTGGATGCTGGGAATGTTAGTGAATACTAGACACTGCTAGAAATAGGCAGCAATTCAGGTAGGATCTGTGAAGAGAGTGGTTAATATTTGTATTATATAAGTATATAAGTTAGTAGATATAATGTTGATCACCTTCCATCATCACACGAAAAAGCACAGAGTGCTGGAGTAACTCAGCAGGTCAGGCAGCATCTCTGGAGAACATGGATAGGTGACATATCGGGTCGAAACCCTTCTTCAGAACCATTGGAAGATGGGGTTCTGACCTGAGACGTCACCTATCCATGTTCTCCAGACCCGCTGCCAGACCCACTGAGTTATTCCAGCACTTTTTATCTATTAACTATCATCTATAATTCTTTGTTTCTACATTTATCACATTGTTTGAGATGCATGGGTTTTAAAATATCCATAAATTGTGGCAGAGCAGTGAGAACAAAAGGGAAGATCAACATCGGAAAGACCAAGCGCAGGCTCGGCGATCATTTTGCTGAATACTGCTCTGTTCCTCTAAACCTACCTGATCTCCCGGTTGCCAAACACTTTAATTCCCCTTCCCATTCCCACAGTGACCTTCCTGTCAGAGTGAAACTAAATGGAAATTGGAGAAACAGCATCTCATATTTTGCATGGGCAGCTTACAGCCCAGTGGTATGAATATTGAAGATAGACACAAAATGCTGGAGTGACTCAGTGGGTCAGACAGCAAGATGTCGAATAAAGTAACGATGAAAAATGAAACGGTCTATTGTGATCTGTGTACGGGGTGAGAATGAGTGCAGACAATGAGACTCGAGATGACTTTGAAGCTAGTACGACTTAGGTGGGGGAGGGATGGAGAGAGAGGATGCAAGGGTTACTTGAAGTTAGAGAAATCAATCATATTCATCAATAATCATAGCACTGGTTTGTAAACTGGGCAGTCTTTCTTCAGTTGAAATCAGCATCTGCAGTTCCTTCCTGCAAAACCTGTCTGCGATTGTCCTTTCTACTGTGGAAAAAACAATGTTGGGATAGCACCAGGGTTAGGATCTGCATCTTGTTTTAGGGTCCAGACAAAGGCAGACGTGGCCACCTGGACTTTATCCGTTCATTGCAGGAATGAAGTGCTTCTGGGCACAATGGGAGAAAGGGCAGAATGATTCTTTTCATCCAACCTCTGGTGATTTTCTAAATTTTTTTTTTTCTTCCAAGGCAACTAACCTTGCTCCCACTGATCTGAATGGGAAATCTGATCCCTATATTGTGGTGAAGATTGGTGAACAAGTACAGGACAGCAAAGAACGGTACATCCCCAAACAGTTGAACCCAGTCTTTGGAGAGTGAGTATTTCATGTGTTTTTGAATCAGTGAGTGAAATGCTGAAGCACCTAAACCAGTTAAAGATTTGTATGTACAATCGGAGCTTTCTTTCGCCAATGTTTCTTATGTTCAAGAAAGGAAAGCACTTAATATGGCTTTTTGAGGCAGTGAAAAAAGTAAAATATACCAAGTTCATAAAACAAAGTTGATTGTTGATAAATATGTGATTGTTGTATTTGGGTGGGATCTTCAGTCCAGGAAGAATTGTCCGTCACAGTTGGTGGTTACGGACAACCAATAGTGCGTACAATTTAGCACAGCTAGACTGATAAACAGCATACAGTGCCCTCCATAATATTTGGGACGAAGACCCATCACTTATTTATTTGCTTCTGTACTCCGCAATTGGAGATTTGTAATAGAAAAACATCACATGTGGTTAAAGTGCACATTGTCAGATTTTAATAAAGGGTATTTTTACACATTTTGGTTTCACCATGTAGAAATTACAGCAGTGTTTATACATTGTTTGCTTCATAGGCATATAAAACTGAAATTATTTGTTTGCAAGAATCCCTCTGAAGACCAATATTTCAATCCCCCATTTAAAAATGCTTAATGTTTTTGCTATTTTTCTACCAAATTGTATGACTTCACTTTCTATTGCATTATCATCCAACAACACTCTTCCATCCTTTCCATCCCGCTTGCATTATTAGTCATTTTAAAGTCGAAGGTTTCTAAATTCAAAGTACCCTATAAGATGATCCCCATCTATGTGTAGGAAGAATTGCCGATGCTGGTTTACATTGACAATCGACACAAAATGCTGGAGTAACTCATCAAGACAAGCAGCATCTCTGGATAGAAGGAATGGGTGATGTTTTGGGTCGAGACCCTTCTTCAGAATATCTGAAGATGGGTCTTGACCTGAAACGTCAACCATCCCTTCTTTCCAGGGATGCCTGACCTGCTGAGTTACTCCAGCATGTTGTGTTTATCTTTGGTATAAACCAGCACCTGCAGTTCCTTCCGACACAATCAGTCTATGTAATCTCTTGATGAACCTAAACGTGGAGACCTGCCTGTAAATATATTACTGAATGACAATAAAACAATTAATATTTTGTTTTTAAAGCTGTTGATGCAAATGTTCTATGTATAATTATTTTGGTTCCTCAGAACCATTTGCTCCAATTGATTTGTAAAGTGATTTCAAGCATCTTAACCTCAATTAATTTGGACAGAATTTTTCGATATCTTCAACATGGCAAATTGTTCTCAATGTTACAGGGTATTTGAAATGACTGTTGCGTTTCCAATGGAAACAGAGCTCACTATTTCGATATTTGATCATGATATGGTTGGCAAGGATGACCTTATTGGAGAAACAAAGCTGGATTTGGAGAATCGGTTCTACAGCAAGCACCGAGCACAGTGCGGACTGACCAAACAATATGACATGTGAGTAGACAATAGGTGCAGGAGTAAGCCATTCAGCCCTTTGAGCCAGCACCACCATTCCATGCGATCATGGCTGATCATCCACAATCAGTATCCCATTCCTACCTTCTCCCCATATCCCCTGACTCTGCTATCTTCAAGAGCCCAATCTAGCTCTCTCTTGAAAGTTTCCAAAGAAGCAGCCTCCACCACCCTCTGAGGCAGAGAATTCCATGGACTCAGAACTCCCTGTGTGAAAAAGTGTTTCCTCATCTCCGTTCTAAGCGGCTTACTCCTTATTCTTAAACTGTGGCCCCTGGTTCTGGACTCCCCCAACATCGGGAACATGTTTCCTGCCTCTAGCATGTCCAAACCCTTAATAATCTTATATGTTTCAGTAAGATCCCTTCTCATCCTTCTAAATTCCAGAGTAGACAAGCCCAGCCGCTCCACTCTCTCAGCATATGACAGTCCCGCCATCCAGGGAATTAACCTTGTAAACCTACGCTGCACTCCCTCAATAGCAAGAATGTCCTTCCTCAAATTTGGAGACCAAAACTGCACACAATACTCCAGGTGTGGTCTCACTAGGGCACCGTACAACTGCAGAAGGACCTTGTTGCTCCCATAATCAACTCCTCTTGTTATGAATTACATTAGTATTATGGCTGCTGCCTCACCGTGCCAGAGATTGGGTTCAATCCTGACCTCCGGTGCCCCTTGTGTTACGATGTGAAAGTGGGATAACATAGATTTAGTGTGAATGGGTGATCAATGGTCGGTGTGGGCTTGGACTCAGTGGGCCGAAAGACCTGTTTCCACACTGTATCTCTAAACTGAACTTAACTAAATTCAAAGGTAAATATGAAATGCCTGCCTCACTACATTTTTAACATTACATTTAAGGAAGTTCCTGAACATGCTAGGAGAGTTCACTGTTGCTTTCACTGAGGAGTGCACATATTCCTTTGTTCTCCTTTCGTCATCTTCATTTGGTTGGTCGTGAAGGAGAGATGGGGACCCCTGGCCAGACCCGGCTCCAGACTGGTGTCAGGGGTTATGGGGAGAAGGCAGGAGAATGGGGTTAGGAGGGAGAAATAATTCAGCAATGATTGAATGGTGGAGTAGACTTGATGGGCCGAATGGTTCAATTCTGCTCCTATTACTTATAAACGTATGAAGACAGGTGTGAGTGATGTTGCAGGGACTGTGTCTGCTCTTGCTGCACCTTATTTTGAGATGATGATCCCCAGTTCAGGTCACCCATTTGGGATAAACATCTCACCCACATCTACCGGTCAAGCCCTGACCACATTCTTTATGTTTCAATGAGATTACCGCTCTGGCTTTTCAACTCAAGTGAGCAATGGCTTATGTTTCTCAGGCAGCCTCTGTGGAGAAAGAAATAGAGTTAATCTTTTAAGTCAAAGACCCACAGTCCCGTTTATATCAACGGTGGTGGAAAGGGTCAAAAGCTTCAAATTCCTGGGCGTGCACATCTCTGAAGATCTCTCCTGGTCCGAAAATACTGATGCAATTATAAAGAAAGCACATGAGCGCCTCTACTTCCTGAGAAGATTACGGAGAGTTGGTTTGTCAAGGAGGACTCTCTCTAACTTCTACAGGTGCACAGCAGAGAGCTTGCTGACCAGTTGCATCTTGGCTTGTTTCGGCAACTTGAGCACCCAGGAGCGGAAAAGACTACAAAAAGTAGTAAACACTGCCCAGTCCATCATCGGCTCTGACCACCCTACCATCGAGGGGATCTATCTCAGTCGCTGCCTCAAAGGCTGGCAGCATCATCAAGGACCCACGCCATCCTGGCCATACACTCATCTCCCCGCTACCTTCAGGTAGAAGGTACAGGAGCCTGAAGACTGCAACGTCCAGGTTTAGGAATAGCTACTTCCCCACAGCCATCAGGCTATTAAACTCAACTCAAACAAAAGTCTGAACATTAATAGCCCATTATCTGTTTATTTGCACTTTATCTGTTTTATTTATTCATGTGTGTATACATATTTATATAATGGTACTAGACTAAGTGGGACCCGTTGGGTCCCATGTTCACACAGGAGGGCTGGTCCCCCGACACAATATTCCACCTGTCCACCAATTCCAATATTGGTGGCCAGTGGGGGGGGGGGGGGGGGGGGGGGGTTTGCTTTCTGGTATGTTATGGGTGGAGCGCTGGTATGGGTGTTGTTGGCTGCAGGGACTACTGGTCTCCAGAGGGACATTATGGGCCAAATGGATTCTTGGGGTGGCAGCTCAGTCCCTCAAGCATGATGTGCTGACAGCTCACCGACGGCTGGTGGGCTGGCAGTTGACTCAAGGCTATTCCTTGAAATTCCATTTCAAGCAGAGTGCAAGGCCACCAAATTCAAATCCATTTTCCTACCATTTCAAGCAGGGTGCAAGGCCACCAAATTCAAGTGCAGTTTCTTACCTCTTCCAGCAGGGTGCAAGGTCACCAAATTCAGGTTCAGTTTCCTACCACTTCAAGCAGGGTGCAAGGCCACCAAATTCAAATACAGTTTAATACCATTTCATGCAGGGTGCAATGACACCACATTCAAATGCAGTTTCATACCACTTCATGCAGGGTGCAAGGCCACCACATTCAAATGCAGTTTCATACCATTTCAAGCAGGGTAAAACCACCATAAGACGACACAAAACACCACACTCACAGTTCAGTAGACATTCAGTGTGTTCAGTTGATTCACAGCTCAGAGTCGTGACCTTTCCATCCCCCATCATGCAGAGACTGAGCCACACCCACACTTACGGGTTTTATAATCCCTCCCCCTCCGACCGGAAAAGGTGTGGCGTTCATGATTCAACATTTTTTAAACACTAAACACTTTTATTATTCATTGATGGGTAAAATCCTCTGACCTTGATGAGCGGAGGGGGACTGAGTAAGATGGCCAAAAATTACAGCTGTAAGTGGTAGCGTTTTTATCTAAAATCAATATGGTGCAAACAGGAAGTTGTTAAGTTTAGCCAAACAGCCATTTGCAGTGCATTTCCACTTCAACCCCACCCCCCCCCTCCCTGCACAAACAGCCATTTGCAGTGCACTCCCACCTCACCCCAAAGACAGCTATTTGCAGTGCATTTCTACTTGAAACCAACCATATTTTGATTTTCAAACCACATAAACGACACTCACAGGCGAGTAGATGTGTTTAGTGTCATGCAGAGAGACATGAACTTCTCGCTTCCTCCATGTTGCAGAGACTGAGTGAGGCACACCACTTCCGGGTTTTATAGTCCCTCCCCCCCCCCCCTCCCACCAGCAGGGGCAGCAGAGAGAATGGTAAAAAATTAAAAACATTAATATCTCTCTGATTTTTCATCGATGGGAAAAATCCTCTGGTCCTGGAAGATGGAGGGCGGCTCTGAGCGAGGTGGCCAGAAATGACGGCCGTAGGTGGCGACGTTCTCTCAGAAATCACAGCACAGCGAGCCAGAAGCGGTCAAGATCAGACTTTTAGTAATATAGATAGATATGGACACACTGTTCTGTATTCATGCCTACTATATTCTGGGACACATGACAATAAACTCTCTTGTATCTTGAATCTTGATCCAAATCGAGAAATTGAGAAAAGCAGTTCCTTTTATGTTGCTGTGAGGATGGGAGTGGAATGGATAAGAAAAAGGAGTATTTGCTGTATGGTGAGCAGCAAATAGGATTGTTGAAGTGATGATATGTTGATGAAGCCATTTGTGTGAGTGCAGTTAGAGAGCGAGGAACCGATCAAGGGGATATGTGAGATGCAGGTCCGAAGTGAAGGACCTGCCCAGCAGATCAGACAGCATCAGTGGAGAGAACAACAGAGGCAGATTGCGGACCGCTAACTCTGATGCAGAGAGAGCAGCTTGTCTGCAATTATAGCATTTATTATTGAGACCTAAAGGTGTCAAAATACTCAGAGCGAAGGCAGAACAGTGGTATGAATGTCGACTTCTCTAACTTCAAATAACCCGTACTTTCCGTCTCTCTCCATCCCTCCCCAGTTCTCCCACCAGTCTTACTTTCTTCCTGATTACATTTTATCTTTGTGTGCGTCATTGTCCGCCTCCTCTAGCTAACAATGATCTATTCCACGTTTTTGTCCCCTTTGATGTCTCGTGTTCACACCTTACCCTTCCATATCTCTCCGTCTCCCTCTCCCATGACTCTATTCGAAGAAGGGTCTCAACCCGAAACATCACCCATTCCTTCTATCCAGAGGCGCTGCCTGTCCCGCTGAGTTACTCCACATTTTGTGTCTTTCTTCAGACAGAAGGCAGGCCCCAGTCTGACACACAGCAGAGAAAGGTGAAGGCAGATCGAGCCAAAGTGATAGGAAGCTTGCTAGTTTACTGTGGGCACAAACGGGACTCCAGGGTGGTGTGTTGCCTCTCTGATGCCAGGGTCCAGAATGCCTCTGAGTGGCTGCAGAACATTCTCACGTGGGAGGATGAGGAAGTCATTGTGCACGCTGGCATTAATGACTTGGGTAGAAAAAGAGATGAGCTTCTGCAAAATGAATGTAGGGAGTTAGACTAAAGGTTAACGAGCAGGATCTGGAGGAGGGTAGTAATCTCCGAGGTGCTCCCAATGCCACGTGCTAATGAGGATATCAAAGAGGAAGATCGGACAGATGAATGCTTGGCCGAGGATTTGGTGCTGAGGTTGGGATTGTTGAAGTGATCTTTGAACCAGTGAGCTCTTCTGGGGCAGAGGTGACTTGTGCAAGAGGGACAGATTGCACCTGGACTGGAGGGGGAGTAATATGCTGGTGAGCAGGTTTGCTTGTGTTACTCAGGATGGTTTAAACTGGATTGGCAATGGGATGGAATCCATAGCAGAGGTGCGGCAGATGGGAAGCTAGACATTGACACAGCGGGCAAAGACTGCATTCAGTCGACAGGTCAGGCAGGAGCACGCAGGGCACGAGGAGAGACAGTTGGATTAAATTGCATGTATTTCAGTACAAGAGGCCTGAGAGATAAGGTGGACAAACTCCATGTGTGCATTGGTACATGACTGGGATGTAAAGGCCATTACAGACACGTGGTTGGGGGAAGGGCAGAACTGGCAGCTTAATGTTCTGGGTACAGGTGCCACAGACACGATAGGGGTGGGGGTAAAAGAGGAGGAGGAGGAATTGCTTTATTGATCAAGGAAAACATCACAGCAGTGGTCCAAGATAACATGACTGAGATGCCCTTCAGTGAGGCTATAAGGGTGGAGCTGAGGAATAAATGGGCTGGTACACTGTACATGAATGTTCAGGGGAGGTGGTGAGGATCTTTTAACAGAGGTGATGATTGTCTGCTGCTTGTGTGGTGCACATGTTCTTCATTACATCACATATCATTGCAATGTGGCCCGATCCAGCTGCCTGCGTGCTTCACTTCATCATCTGACAAGAGTGTCACATTATCAGAAGGAAGTAGCCCATTTCTGACTGTTGTAGATAGGAAGTCATGAAGGAAAAAGGGAACTTGGTTGGTCCAAGAAATTCTTGCAACAAAGTCAGGATTGTTGTGTGCAAGCTACCATTTGGACAGGCAAAAATATTTAGAGCTGTGCCAGGAAGCAGAAGGTAATGGAATTTTAGTGCTAGACTCATCCTTCATTTTAAACACCAAAGTGATAGATTTTAGTTCAGGATATGAAAGTAAAGGGAGCAAAGGCAGGTCTAGGAATTGGTCACAGAAGCTGTAACCTGTTTGAATGGTGGAACTGTCTCTGGTGCTGAAAGCCCTGTGAATGGCGGCCTGTGGTCACGCAACACATTGCAGTGAAATTCTCCCATCGTTGTTTCCGCAGTGAAGGCTACAACGCCTGGCGTGACTGTCTGAAACCAACACAGATATTAACAAAGCTCTGCAAAGATTCCCAGTTACCAGAACCGGAATACAGACTGGAAGAAGTGAAAGTCAGCAACAAAATATTCAAGATCCCCTACGACATTCTCCCAGTGGGTAAGAAGAATATTTGATGTTCACTTGAAGACAGTTTTCATTTTATTCCAGTGCAGACAATTGCAAGTGAAGGATTGAGAGAGAGAGAGCATTAGGAACGAGGGGGAGGGGGGTCCAGTAAAGTATGAGGGAGAGGAAAGAATAAGAAATGATGTTATTTGGTGCAAGGGGAGTGAGGATCTTGAGGATTGATTCTCCCGGTATTTTTGACTGTTGATAGATCAATTTCCCTCCTGGGATAAATAAAGTGCGATCGTATCGTATTGTAAAATGGCCAATTCAGTAGGAAAATTAACTGCAGCAGTTTTTAGAAATATTCAGAAGTTAGTATAAGCTAGAATATGGTAGGATTGTGGATAATTAATGAACTAACAACATGTAGTCCTGGACCAAGGATCTCGAAATGGGTTTAAACATCACTGCAGTTTGGTAACTTGCATTCACTTACCTTAAAGAAGAGAATAGTGATGTTTAGTTTGGAGATACAGCACGGAAACGGGTCATTCGACCCAATGTGCCCGCACCGACCAGCGATCTCCGCACATTAAAACTATCCTACACACACTCGAGACAATTTACATTTATACCAAGCCAATCAACCAACAAACCTGTTCTTCTTTGGAGTGTGGGAGGAAACCGAAGATCTCGGAGAAAACCCATGTGGTCACGGGGGAAAGTACGAGCCAGCATCTGTAGTCGGGATTGAACCCGGGTCTCCGGCGCAGTGAGGCAGAAACTCTCCGGCTGCGTCACCATGATGTCTTGAAACTGATCCACTTCACAAAAGGGGAGATACTGACAGCCTTAATGTCCTGAAAGATGGATGAATAAATGGCTGGGCCCTGGTCAGATATATCCTGGAATATTGTGGGAAGCGAGGAAAGAAATTGCTGTGCCTGTGCCAGAGAGTTTGATATCATCATCAGCCTTGTGTGATGTCACCCTTCAACTCCTGTGCTCCAAGGAAAAATGTTCCAGCCTATCCAATCACTTCCCCATAGGCTTCCAAATGTTGCCTCGCCAGATCTTCATAAACTCCCCCTCAAAGGCCACACCGCAACACTGCCCCAAAACATCTGCTTTTAGTGCTTTCCAGGTTCCAACCACACATACCCTTGCCTTTATTATTATAACTTCCAGTCCTCAACTCTTTCATCTCCCCCCCCCCCCACCCCCAACATCCAGTCTTCCAGACTACAATATTTTATGTTCTTCTTTCAAATCTCCCCCAGGCCTTTCCTTCTCCAAAGTAAATGGCCTCCTACTCGAGTGTCATTGCAACTGTAGTCCCTCATCCCAGGGCACGTTCTCATAATCTTTGCCAGACTGCAGCTAGTACCTTCACTTCCTTTCTATAATGAGGTGTCAGAACTGAACACAATACTCCAGCTGAGGCCAGAACAAACGTTTATTGGTTCAGATTTTCTCTCCTGCTTTGACATTCCATACTTTTATGGATAAAGTCTGGAATTTTACCGCCGTTATTAACTGCTCTCTCGATGCACCATAAGTGATGTACACCTACACCCCAGTCCTCTCCGCTCTTGTACCCATTTTACAACAGTTTCCGTTTCCCCATATCGCCTCCTCCCTTCATCCCACCAAGCTGCATCACCCCATCTTTCCCCATGTTGAACCGCATGTGCCACACTGCTGCCCATGCCACCAGCCGGTTTACATCCTACTGCAATTAACGAGGAACATCCGAGCAAGGGGAATCTCTAGAATCCTTGTGTGCTGTAGAGTCTTGGTTACTGGGATTTTAAGAGGTGGCAGATGAATGTAAGAAATATCAGGAAAATATCAGGTCATATGGTCATAAGTTCATCCAGGACAGGGGAAGCAAAAAACAGAGAACATAGGTTCTGTAGGAGGTGAAAAATTAATAGGTACCTGAAGGGCAACTTTTTCACACCTTGAGTGATGGAGGAGGTAGTTGAGGCAGTACTATAAATAACATTTAAAAGACACTTGAGCAGTTACACGGATAGGAAAGATTTAGAGGGATATGTGTCAAATGCAGGAAAATGGCACTAGCTTAGATGGGGCATCTTGATCAGCATGGGCGAGTTGGGCTGAAGGGCCTGTTTTTGTGCTGTTTGACTCTATCAGTGTGGTTGTTTTTTTAACTATCCCTAAAGAACTTGGCAAGCCAGGAATAATCAAGGATGGAGAAATCTTGTAGCATGCCAGCAAGACCATGTTCCATGTAGAATGGTTGGATGGTAGTACAGCACGTTTATACTGGAGGATCAACAGGCAAGAACTGTCCAGGGTACTAATTTTAAAACGGGAGACAAGGTATGTGGTGGGAAGGGATCGGGAGCTGGAGAGAATGCAAAGTCTGGAAAATGTTCAGAGCACAAGAACAGCAGAAGGTAGACACAAAATGCTGGAGTAACTCAGCGGGACAGGCAGTATCTCTGGAGAAAAGGAAAAGGTGACTTTTGTGTCAAGAGCCTTTTCAAGACCCGACACGTCACCCATTCCACCTCTCCAGTTTAAACCAGCATCTGCAGTTCCTTGACACCAGGGTGGACCGAAGCACAGGCAGGTCAGTAATTATTGTGTATTGTCCATTTGACAGTTGTTTTTTGTATTTTAGGGGAGAACAAGAAAGGGGAACAGATTGTGATGTCTGATGACCAGAAGGCTTTGTATGTGTTGAACCATTGGGAAGAAATGCCAGAACATTCTATTAAAATAGTGCCGGAGCATTTAGAAATCCGGAAGCTCCAGAAGTCGGACAATACAGGAATGCCACAGGTAACGATCATCAGCATTGCATTATTATTCCTTCTGATATCCTAGCAGGCACCAGAGCTCTCCAGAGATTTCCATCCATATCAACATTCATTTGCTGCCAGTTTGTGCCAGGGACCTCCTGTAGAATAGCCTAGTGTTCTGCAGCTGCAGTTGGATCAGGTCTCCCAGTGGGAGGAAGACACGTGCCGCCTCATAGAGAATAGGGATTGGCACGGTGGCGCAGCGTTAGGATTGCTGCCTCACACCGCTTGCAGCACCAAAGACCCGGGTTGGATCCCGACCATGGGTGCTGACTGTACAGAGTTTGTATGTGTTGCCTCACAAATCCATATGTACTTCAACAAAGGCATCTGACAAGGTCCTGCATGTAGGCTAATCTGTAAGGTTAGATCACATGGAATCTGAGGTGAACTGGCCCATTGGAATTAACATTGACTTGGAAGAAGGAGTGAAAGGGTCATTCTGGAGGGTTGCTTTGCAGGAGGCCCTTTGTCCCAGGGGTGTGCTGCAGGGGGCATTGCTGGTTCACAGTTTTGATTAAATCATTTTGATGACCATGCAGTTAACATAGTACATTTGCAGATGATGCCAAAAGTGGTGATTTCATGGTTAGAGAGGAAAGATTGCTAAATTTACCACAGGATCTAGATCAGTTGGGAAGATGGGCCGAGGAATGACAAATGGAATTTAACTCTGACAAGCTTGAGGTGTTGTTCTTTGGTATGTCAAATCAGAGCAGAACGTGCAAGTAACATGATAGAGCTCTGGAGAGTGTTGCAGGCAGAGAGATCTGGGGGGAAAGGCGTGAGGTTAGGGATTTACAGCAAGTGTCTAGACTAAATTATACTCATAACCATATAACAATTAAATCAAGTCTGAGTTCCAGGTTAGTTTCCCACAATTGTAAAACTTCCTTCTTTTCAAGTATTTATTTAATTCCCTTTAGCAAGTACTTGGTAAATTTTCTGCCAATGCCACGTTATGCAGTTTGCCCCAAACCACAACCACTCAGAAGAAGGATCTCGACCCGAAACGTCACCCATTCCTTCTCTCCAGGGATGCAACTCTTGGATTCAGGTTGTGGAGTGAGGGAAATAATTTAAGAGGTGAGGTTTGTTATTGTTCTGAAACTTGAATGTGTCAGTCTATCATTGCAAGCAGCAAAGGTGCAGAAAGGGGAGCAATTCTCAACGGCTTATTTGAGTTTTGGAGGAAGGAGCAGAGAGGTGTTAGAGATGTAAACTGGAGCTGATGATTGTCTTTGCTGGTTTTCCCAGGGCCAGGTCCACATGTGGGTTGACATGTTCCCTGTTGATTTACCGGCACCTCCACCAGTCAATATAAAACCCCGACAGCCTATCAGGTAAGAGATTACAAACTAAGAATGTACAGAATTAACTATATTTGGCATTAAAACTATATCCTGCAGGTGTAAGCAGTGAAAAATGTATTTCCCCAGTGTTTTAATATTCCTTATTATGTTTGCATTCTGAATATAGAGAAGGTGATTGATAGCGATGTAATCCCTTCCTGAACTTGCATCTGCTGTGATGCCATTGCCACTGATGGTCACACACTATGCCAGCAATGAATGAAATTCTTGATTAACCATATCACCATATAACAATTAAAGCACAGAAACAGGTCATCTCAGCCCTTCTAGTCCGTGCCGAACACTTATTCTCCCCTAGTCCCATCTACCTGCCCTCAGACCATAACCCTCCATTCCCTTCCCGTCCATAAACCTATCCAATTTATTTTTAAATGATAAAATCGAACCTGCCTCCACCACTTCCACTTGAAGCTCATTCCACATAGCCACCACTCTTTGAGTAAAGAAGTTCCCCCTCATGTTACCCCTAAACTTCCGTCCCTTAATTCTCAAATCATGTCCTCTTGTTTGAATCTTCCCTACTCTCAATGGAAAAAGCTTATCCACGTCAACTCTGTCTATCCCTCTCATCATTTTAAAGACCTCTATCAAGTCCCCCCTTAACCTTCTGTGCTCCAAAGAATAAAGACCTAACTTGTTCAACCTTTCTCTGTAACTTAGTTGCTGGAACCCAGGCAACATTCTAGTAAATAACCTCTGTACTCTCTCTATTTTGTTGATATCTTCCCCATATTTGGCGACCAAAATTGTACACCATATTCCAGAATTGGCCTCACCAATGCCTTGTAAAATGTTAACATTACATCCCAACTCCTATACTCAATGCTCTGATTTATAAAGGCCAGCACACCAAAAGCTTTCTTTACCACTCTATCTACATGAGATTCCACCTTCAGGGAACTATGCACAGTTATTCCTAGATACCTCTGTTCAACTGCATTCCTCAATTCGCTACCATTTACCATGTACGTCCTATTTTGATTTGTCCTACCAAGATGTAGTATTTCACACTTATCAGCATTAGTATGAGTGTCGGGGGTTATGGGGAGAAGGCATGAGAATGAGGTTAGGAGGGAGAGATAGATCAGCCATGATTGAATGGTGGCGTAGACGTGATGGGTCGAATGGCCTAATTCTGCTCCTATCTCTTATAAGGTCAATGGCTTGCCTCGCATGGGGGAACACATTCATGTGCCTGTGTTGGGATAGTGACAGAAATACATTCATCATAAACCCATAATTCAACTTTAGACATGAATCGTACCAGTTTGTTCTCTGAATCCTTGAATGACATTATTGTTAGTTATTGTGGCAGGAATCAGTTCCACAAGTTCACCAAAGTTTTTAGGAAAACTTGCATGTACCAATCCCTGCTGCTTGTGATTTGTATGCACGAGCCCAGGTGCTGAACAATGATTTAATAGAAGCAAAAAAACACTTCCTGGATTAAATTTATTTAATCCTTTCATCATTTCAAGCAGCTCTGTTATATTATATCGCCCTCGATTTTCTGTTAGAAAGAACAGTTGCAATATGAGTCAAGCCATCTTCATACATTATTCTATTCCCTACCTTTCTGCTTTCTGTAATTAATTGAGTATTCTTTGCAATTCTTGCAGTAACGATCTAACTGTAATTTTAACAACCTCTTCTTTGAACCTCCCGAAACGGAATTCCTTTCCCTGTACCTAACTCATGCCCCCATTACTGATTATCCATTTCTTTGCCCCCTCACTCAATATCCGTTTCTCTATCTCCATCCCCTGTCCCAAACTAAATGCTCTCCTCTCTGCCGATGACCAACCTTCCTCCTGCTCTCACATCAAGCTACTCTTCTGTCCGATCTTTTTGTTCAATAGCCTTCACTTTAACCATGGAATTAACTATCTTTTCTCATCCTTAACAATGGAATATCCATACCCTCATTAATCTGAATATTCTTCAGATATCCCCCCCCAAAAAATAAATATGCACACGTCTACAATGATATCCTTCTCGGCATCTCCACATATGCTTTTCTGTTCCCCCATAGTTCAATATGTTACACATAGCTCTGAACCAACAGGCCCACATCTGACTATCCATCTCCGTACAACACAATAATGGAATCCTGATCTCTGCATCTCCCTGTCCCTTGCTTATTGCTGTTGCTGAAATAGAGCAATCTCTAAATATAGTCTCACCAGAAGCATTTAAAATGAACGTTACTGATTTAGGAATGGGTCTACTTGGCTGTGGAAGGTGTGAATAGGAACATGTGTCCATTGCAAGCTTTGCTGGTCATTGGCCGAGGGGGCATCATTCATTTTACTCTTGTTGGTCATTTTAATTTGGGTCTGATGAAAAGCATCATCAAGAGTTCTGAATAATGTTTTAATTCAGTTTTAAAATTAATGTTCTTTGGTTTTGTCAAATTTGATGCATTCACTGGACTATTTTATCACCACTCACCTGTACCACTGTCTATTGTGTGTTGAACAGCTATGAGCTGCGAGTTATCATCTGGAACACAGACGACGTGCCTCTTGATGACGTGAATCCGCTGACTGGCGTCCAATCCAGTGATATCTACGTCAAAGGGTATTCATTGCTGTTATACATCGGCTTGTTCGTCAGTTTAGTTTATTGTCACGTGTACCGAGGTGCAGTGGAAAACTTTAGTTGCGTGCTAACCAGTCAGCAGGAAGACAATATGCGATTACAATCGAGCCGTCCACAGTGTACAGATACATGATAAGGGAATAACGTTTAATGCAAGATAAAGCCAGTAACATCTGATCAAAGATAGTCCAAATGAGGTAGATAGTAGTTCAGGACTGCTCTCTAGTTGCAGTAGGGTGGTTCAGTTGCCTGACAACAACTGGGAAGAAACTGCCCCAGAATCTGGAGGTGCGTGTTTTCACACTTGCAGCACATTGCTAACATTCAGTTATTGTTCTGTCACATTCTCCTCCCCCTCCCATCCCCCAGCTCCCCTGGATCCTGGTTTTGCTCCAGTCGTCACAGATACGAGTGGTCCAACTGGAAGCTGCAGTGCGTGAGAGTACTCGCGAGATGTAGGGTGGGATACAGAGGGGTGATGGATGGAATGATTGGGCTGTGGCTCGATAAGACAAATGCCTTTGGTTGAATAATGGGGTAGAGGAATGCGCGGGGTGGTTAGAGCTAGAAGGGGGAGTGGTTCTGGGAGGTGAGTTGGGAGGCAGGACGATGGTATGTTTGGGGATGTGGGGGCAGGGTGATGTGATGGTGTTGATGTTAGGGCATGATGAGACCATGTGAAGGGTTGGGTGAGGGAGTGTGGTTGGAATGTATGTGTTAGTGGCTGGGGGAGTGTGAACCTGCAATCTGAACAATCTCACATGAATTCATTAAATAAAATC
The DNA here is from genome assembly GCA_963514005.1 of Raja brachyura. The sequence continues at coordinate 45,108,164 of OY740802.1, read as the reverse complement.
CATGGTACGTTTACGGATCCTTCTTGACTGAAAGTGAAGGATAAGACCATTAATTGTCAAATTTGCTTACTCCCCTCCACAACTCATTCCCCCCTCCACCACAACTAATTCCCCCCCACAACTCACTCCCCCACAACTCACCCCCCCGCAACTCGCCCCCCCCACCCCGCAACACACTCCCCCGCTCCCCATAATTCAACCCCCCTCCCCCACTACTCACTTCCCCCCTTCCCCAAAACTCACTCCCCCACAACCCAGTTCTCCCCACACCCACAACTCACTCTTCCTTCCACACATCCCCCTCTCCACAACTTATCCCTCCGTCCCCCCCCCCCCCCCATTACATCTCACTCCTCACTCCCCCCCCCTCCCCCCCCATCCCAATAAATTGCTCTCAGGCATTCAACCATTTAATCAGCGGCACATCATCCTTGTAAGATCTGTAATATCCAAATAAATAAATCTTCTTCTTCTTGCAAATGAAACATAAACCAAAGGAATAGTTAGATCTCAAGCCGGGTGGTTGGTGTCTCTGCGTCAATGTTTGCCAGGCCCTGAGCTCCATTTGGTGGATGCTAGAGCGGGCACCCAGAGATGACATGGTTGGCAGAAATAAATGGCAATGAGACATGGGAGCTTTTAAGAGGAATCGGAATTGAGAAGAGACAGGGTTGTGCTAAACAATACCATTCATACAAGGAAACTAAATCTTCTCTCATTGTGTATAAAATGATGATTTAATTTTGCAGTTGGCTGAAAGGTTTGGAAAATGATAAACAAGAGACCGATGTCCATTTTAACTCTCTAACTGGAGAAGGAAATTTCAACTGGAGGTTTGTTTTTCGCTTTGACTACTTGCCAACAGAGAAGGAGATTGTTTACAAGAAGAAAGAATCCATTTTCTCCTTGGAGGAATCGGAATTCCGCCAGCCTGCCGTGCTCACGCTACAGATCTGGGACTACGATCTGATTTCTGCCAACGATTTTCTTGGTAAATATTTTAAATATTCCAGTTCAGAATTGCATTTGTAAAGTCTTCCCCCTTTTTATCATAAATATTATTTCCTCTTCAAAAAGATTTCGCATCCAGAGGAACAGTGTCGAAGAGGTTTCTTAAGGGGCTGTCCCACTTGGGTGACCTAATCTGCGAGTTCTGGCGCGTTTGCCCTCGACTCATACTCACAGCATGGTTGACACGAGGTCCTAGGAGGTCTTTGTAACTCTTTTTCATGCTTGAGAGTAGTCCCCGTGTACTCGAGGCCTCAGCTAGATAGCAGCGTATTTTTCAACATGTTGAAAATTGCCCGCGAGCAAAAGAAAAGGTTGCCATGGAAAAAATGGATACTTTTTTTACTCATAGGTTTAGTAGTAGTAGGTCGGCATGTTATTCGTAGGTAATCGAGGGTAGTCAAAGGTAGTCGTAGATAGTCTTCATCATAATCGAAGGGAGGTCGAAGGAGATCGAAGGAGATTGTCTTCACTCTCCACTATTCAGTGTCCAATTTTCCTGAAGTTAGTCGTAGGAGGTCTTCTACATAGTCGAAGGAGGTCTTTAACATGGCATTTTTTTTCAAACTCTCCTAAACACTTCTAAACTCGTCAATTAGGTCACCCAAGTGGGACAGCTGCTAAATGATGGCGTCAGTGATTAGAAGTTTGAGATATTACCAGACGTTATCACAAACATTTCAGGTCAAAGAATAACAGGACTCATGACAACTTTTAAAATTGAAGTGAGCAACCAGGTGCAGTGAGTGTATAATATAGTCAGTATATGTAATGTGTATACAGTGGCTTGCAAATATTCCCCTTGAACTTTTCCACATTTTGTCACGTTACAACCACAAACGTAAATGTATTTTATTGGGATTTTATGTGATAGTCCAACACAAAGTGGTGCATAAATGTGAAGTGGAAGGAAAATGATACATGGTTTCCAAATTTTATTACAAATAAAAAAACTGAAAAGTGTGGCGTGCAAAAGTATTCAGCCCCCCTGAGTCAATACTTTGTAGAGCCACCTTTTGCTGCAATTACAGCTGCAAGTCTTTTGGGGTATGTGTCTACCAGCTTTGCACATCTAGAGACTGCCATTTTTGCCTATTCTTCTTTGGAAAATAGCTCAAGCTCAATCAGATTGGATGGAGAACGTCTGTAAACAGCAATTTTCAAGTCTTGCCAGAGATTCTCAATTGGATTTAGGTCTGGACTTTGACTGGGCCATTCTAACACATGAATATGCTTTGATCTAAACCATTCCATTGTAGCTCTGGCTGTATGTTTAGGCTCGTTGTCCTGCTGGAAGGTGAACCTCGGCCCCAGTCTCAAGTCTTTTGCAGACTCTAACAGGTTTTCTTCCAAGATTGCCCTGTATTTGGCTCCATCCATCTTCCCATCAACTCTGACCAGCTTCCCTGTCCCTGCTGAAGAAAAGCACCCCATAGCATGATGCTGCCGCCACCATGTTTCACAGTGTGGATGATGGGTTCAGGGTGATGTGCAGTGTTAGTTTTCTGCAACACATAGCGTTTTGCATTTAGGCCAAAAACTTCAATTTTGGTCTCATCTGACCAGAGCACTTTCCTCCACATGTTTGCTGTGTCCCCCACATGGCTTGTGGCAAACTGCAAACAGGACTTCTTATGGCTTTGTTTCAACAATTGCTTTCTTCTTGCCACTCTTCCATAAAGGCCCGATTTGTGGAGTGCACGACTAATAGTTATCCTGTGGACAGAATCTCCCACCTGAGCTGTGGATCTCTGCAGCTCCTCCAGAGTTACCATGGGCCTCTTGGCTGCTTCTCTGATCGATGCTCTCCTTGCCCAGCCTGTCAGTTTAGGTGGACGGCCATGTCTTGGTAGGTTTGCAGTTGTGCCATACTCTTTCCATTTTAGGATGATGGATTGAACAGTGCTCCATGAGATGTTCAAAGCTTGGGATATTTTTTTATAACCTGACCCTGCTTTAAACTTCTCCACAACTTTATCCCTGACCTGTCTGGTGTGTTTCTTGGGATTCATGATGCAGTTTTTTTTCTAACAAACCTCTGAGGCCTTTACAGAACAGCTGTATTTATACTGAGATTAGATTACACACAAACCAGTCTGAAGAAGGGTCTCGACCCGAAACGTCGCCTATCTCCTTCACTCCTTAGATGCTGCTGCACCCGCTGAGTTTCTCCAGTCTTTTGTGTAACCCTCTATTTACTAATTAGGTGACTTCTGAAGGCAATTGGTTGCACTGGATTTTATTTAGGAGTATCAGAGTAAAGGGGGCTGAATACTTTTGCACGCCACACTTTTCAGTTTTTTATTTGTACAAAAATGTATGAACCATGTATCATTTTCCTTCCACTTCACAATTATGCGCCACTTTGTGTTCGTCTATCACATAAAATCCCAATAAAATACACTTACGTTTGTGGTTGTAACGTGACAAAATGTGGAAAAACTCAAGGGGTATGAATATTATTGCAAGCCACTGTATGTAATACTTTACCCGTACACCATCTCTAACTTTACTCAGATGGGCACAAGCACAAAATAAAACAGCTCGGATCAGTGGTGTGTCTATCAAACAAGTCAGTTTATTAAAAGGCCTTAGCGATGTACATCGGGAAACAGTGTGAGCAAGCTCAAACTGCATCAACAAGCCAAAGTAACTGTACACTTTTTATACACTCATGACACAATGGTTATTTGGGGAGTTGAATTAAACCATCATTAATCAATGTCTCTGTCACCTTTCATCTTTGTCTTTCTCCAGAGTTAACTTCAATCTTTCTTGTGGTTTTGAAAATCATTGAATAGATCTAACATGTAGTCAAATCATAAATGTCAAGATTCTATTCGCTAAATGGGTCCCCTCGTTAAAGAAGTCGTATATTAAATTTTGGGAGACTTGCCTGCTAAACACAGTGACAAAGAGCAACTATAAGATTGCAACAGATAAGAACCTGGACAGAACTACAAAGGACTATCTTCCCCCCTACAGATACGAAATATTGCTTTTCAGCAGAATTTCAGCTTTCGCCATTCTGACTACATCCGTGGCTATTTTACCCATCATACTTAGTACCCAGATAAATACCCAGTATGTGAGCTGCAGGGTGAACCAAATTATAACCTGCTCATCTTCCTTATAATTCTCAAAATTCCTGACAATGTATATTATATATATGTGTGTGTATATATATATATATATATATGTGTGAGTGTGTGTATATATATATATATATATATGTGTGTGTGTGTATATATATGTGTGTGTGTGTGTGTGTGTGTGTGCGCGCACATGTATGTATGTGTACATATGTATACACTGACAGGAATTTTGAGAATTATAAGGAAGATGAGTAGTGTGTGTGTGTATATATATATATGTGTGTGTATATATATATATATATATGTGTATATATATATATGTGTGTGTGTGTATATATATATATATGTAATATACACACACACACACACACACACACACACACACACACACACACACACACACACACACACACACACACACACACACACACACACACACACACACACTGGAGGAAGAACTCGGAACTAGAACATTTTGCCCCACAGCTGGTCCACCTTGAAACATATTTTCTTCCTCCATCTCCATCGATCTTAATTTGTTTACTATCCAAAAGTCTGTTGACCTTTGCCATGATGAAGAATATCCTTGATCTAACCTTTCAGGACACAGAGTTAAACATTCCCATGAATGACAAAATGTCTCATTATATCAATTCCAAATCATGTAATTACCTCTTATTTTCAGATTATGGCCTTGGAACTAGTTTTTTTGATGGGCCGAATGGCCTAATTCTGCTCCTATTGCTTATGACCTCAATATGAAACTTGTTTTGCCAAGCTCAGGGAGCAGTTTCATCACTTGTTAGGCATTTGGTTAAGAATGTGGTGCTAATATTTTGTCTGAGGGTGAAATTAAATGGTTCCGCAAGTTGCTAAAGAATCCTTTTGCCACTGTAGGCTCTATTGAACTGAAGCTGAACGATATGGTTCGACCAGGAAAGACAGCTGACCAATGTACCATCAAGATGGCGAAAGAGAAGGCAGGTCCCCGCACATCCATCATCCGGGGAAAGAGGATGAAGGGATGGTGGCCCATGACCAAGGTGAAAGAAGAAGAGGACGAGGAAGAAGAAGACGATGAAAGCAAAAAAAAGAAGAAAAAAAAGAAAAAGAAGAAAGTAAAAATCGAGGATGTTGAATATACGGACAACTCTGGCAATACGTACATTATTAGGGTGAGATGCTGTTTACTTCCCACATCAGCAGCTCCAATGGAAATGTCTCTGGTCAGGAAGTTATCTCTTCATATTTTGACCTGCGTCAATTCTGGGCCATTCAGGTGGGGTGTGTTTTACATGGTTAACCTGGCTGGGCTCAGTCCCCCTGCAGAGGGGGGCAGAAAACCCACGATGGTACCTGGGAGAACGTACAAACTCTATACAGACAAGCACCCAAAATCACACCAGACGTCCAATAAACATATAAGATTATTAAGGGTTTGGCACGCTAGAGGCAGGAAACATGTTCCCAATGTTCGGGGAGTCCAGAAACAGGGGCCACAGTTTAAGAAAAAGGGGAAAGCCATTTAGAACGGAGATGAGCTAACACTGTTTCACACAGCGAGTTGTGAGTCTGTGGAATTCTCTGTCTCAGAGGGCGGTGAAGGCCGGTTCTCTGGATACTTTCAAGAGAGAGCTAGATAGGGCTCTTAAAGATAGTGGAGTCAGGGCATATGGGGAGAAGGCAGGAACAGGGTACTGATTGTGGATGATCAGCCATGATCGCATTGAATGGCGGTGCTGACTCGAAGGGCTGAATGGCCTACTCCTGCAAGGATTGGACCCGGGTCTCTGAAGCTGTAAGGCAGTAGCTCTACCGCTGCGCCGCCATGCTGCCCGTGTTGTTCTCTCTGGCAGCAACTCCTAATTTAATTTTGCCAACACCCACCATAATCATGAATCACCCCTCCTTCAATTTAAGACCTTGACTCTAGGACTAACCTTATTGTTTTCCACAACTACCCTGCAGCATAAACCATGGTCGCTGTTGTAATGTGTTCCTCCACAAAATTCCCCCACCCCTCAAATGCATTTTACAACCTCCACCCATTTAATGCCTTGCACTTGGGCAATCCTGGCCAACATTGGGAAGGTTACAATCCCCACGGCTACAACCCTCTTGTTGGATACCCCACTGTGATTTACCCACATATCGGTTGTTCTAATTGCCACTGAGTATTGGAGGCCTACGGTATAACCCCATCAAAGTGATTATCTATTTCTTATTTCTAAGTTCTATCCATGTAGCCTCACTGACCAATCTCCAGGATATCCTCCATAACTATTGCCGTTGAAACATTCCCTCTGCTTTTATACCCCCCTCTATCTAACTTTTATATCCTCGTGTTTTTATGACAGGGTAAAATTGAGGCTGAGATGCATTTGCTCACTCTGGAGGAAGCAGAAAAGAGTCCTGTTGGCCTTGGTCGGAAAGAGCCCGAACCACTGGATAAACCCAAGTAAGTGAACAAAATGGGATTAATACAGAAGGGTGCAGACTGGTTGGCATGGACAGGTTGGACTGAATGGCCTGTTTCCATGCTGTGTGATTCTATGATATGATTCCAGCCTGAGTCTTCCTGCCAGCATGCATCTACTCGCATCTCTCTGCACCAAGGTCCATCTGCTGATGTATCAGCTACTTTCTATCATCCTGCAATGTACAACTTTCCTCCTCCTTGTTTCTTTCACAAATTTAGAAATTGTGAGTTGCACCTCCAGATCTAAATCATTGACATAGATCAAATAAAGCAATGACTCTGCTCCTTGGGTATACACAGCTCACTTTTCTTCAGTCCAAATATCAAACATTAGCCATGACCCTCTGCTGCCTGCTATTTAACAATCCATGCCATCAATGTCCCTTTGTTCCCAATGCTTGAACTTTGCCAATAAGTATGTGACATGGCATGTGACCAAAGACATCTTGGAAGTCCATATTCCCCACATTACTGTGCTATTCTCATTAACAATCTTTTTGCCTCCTTAAAAATGTCTATTGAATTTGCTTTGTGCTATTTGCCCGTAGCACGTCCATGTTGGCTTCCCTTAATTCATCAATTTCCCTCTGGGGTATTTTTAATGATGTCCCCAGAGTGGTGTTTCCAAACTCTTGGCTTTGGTGGAACTGATCATACTGGAGCTCCTGTGTTGAATAAAAGTATAACACCTTTTTGAACAAGAGAACAACATAGAAATTGTGAAAAACTGCAGATTTTGGAAATTTGAAATAACAAAGTGAAAAACCTGGAGCCACACACAGCAGGACAGGCAGGGGCGAAGTGCCCATTCCTGTGCCAACCAAATTTCATAAACTAGAACCTTTTGCCTGCACTTGGCCCACATCCCTAGAAACATTTGTTATATCTGGGAGATAGAGAAACCAAGTCCAAGTGTTTTAAGTTAGTTGAAGAAGGGTTTTTAAAGTTAGTCTGAAGAAGGGTTCCGACCCAACACATTGTCTGCCAATTCCCTCCACAAATGCTGCCTGCCCTGCTGAGTTCCTCCAGAACTTTGTTTTACAAGGCATTATGGGTGATTCCTGTCACGAACAACAAGGATTACATATGGATGTTTTGAGTCTGCATGAATGAGATCCGAAAGAGAGGCATGACAGAAGGAGATGAGGCCTTGGGCAGACATGCATTAATCATATTGAGTGGTAGCAAGGCTTGAGGGACCAGGATATCGGAGAGGCAGAGGAGATTCACCAGCATGTTACCTGAGAAAGAGCCTTTCTATTATTAGGAGAAGCTGTGTAGACTGGATTTATTTCCCTTGGAGTAGAGGTGTTCAAAATGATGCAGGGCACAGACAGGGTAGATGGTAGCAAACAATTCCCCATACCAGGTTCAAAAATGAGGGGTCATATTGTTCTGTCCATAGCAGAAGTTTGCCTGTAACACTGGCCATCACTCACCCTCACACTGTTGGTGACTTGTCAAACACTCCCAGCAGAACAATATTCTCTGGTCCTCTGAGCAGCCCTTCCTAGTCACTTTACACTAATTGTACTCTTTATCATTCATGGGTGGCTTGATTATATTCATGCAGTCTTTTCTTGGACTGGATAGCACACAAACAAAAGCTTTTCACTGTACCTTGGTACAAGTGACAATAAACTAAACAATGATTGTTTATTTAACCAATTTATTTAATCTGAACAGTCATCTGGCTGTTGCCAGCATTGTCATGGTTTAAATTAGTTTAAAGTTATATTTTAGTTCCAGGCATAGGATCAGAACTGAAAGATCAGTACATGTGAGGCTCCAGTTTTTCTGCATCACATGTCATGGGGATAGAGGTGAAAGTTCCAGCACCTTGTTATATTACTACTGTTCTGTTGACTTCCATTTGGACAGAAATCTTCTTCATCCATAGTTTCCAGTGTTTCATAATTGGGGAAAAAACAAAAATCATTCATTTTCTCTCTCCTATCTTGGCTGATCTGCATTGTGAGTTCTCACTTCTGAACAACAGAAGTAAATTACAAGGGATTTGCCCAAGTCTGTGAAACAAAAAGGATTAGGATAGCTAAAGATGAAAGACATTCAGAAGCTTGAGCATACCGGACAGAATGTCAAGTCACTGATTGTCAGCTGTTCAACGCACCATAACGAGAAATGAAGACAAAAAGCTGGAGTAACTCTGCTTTTCTGAGGCACAACAGTGGCCAATTAAGGGCACATCACTGGAGAGAAGGAATGGGTGACGTTCTATGAAGAAGGGTCTCGACCTGAAACATCACCCATTCCTTCTCTCCAGAGATGCTGCCTGTCCTGCTGAGTTCCTCCAGCTTTGTGTCAATTTTCAGTTTAAACCAGCATTTGCAGTACCTTCCTGCACAACTAGAAATGAGTTACATAAGTTTTCGGTTTTGTTCAATGTTAGTGCAATGCATTAGCGACATTGATGCTTTCTTTGCCAATGCAGTTAAAAAGTAATTCCCTGATGCTGTTTGATTAACTAATTTATGCCTTTATTCTACAGCCGACCCAACACATCCTTCAACTGGTTCATCAACCCTCTGAAGTCATTTGTGTACTTTATATGGAAAAACTACAAGTGGTACATCATTGGTTTACTGGTCCTTGTCATCCTGGCACTCTTCATCTTCCTGATCCTTTACACCATGCCTCAATTCATCAGTGAGAAGATCATCAATGGATGAGCCTATCTCAAAGACAACTCCAGTTAAATAATTCCAGCACGACTTCATGTCACTCCAGCACTGTGATGTCTTCAGAACTGCAAGGGCTGGGCAGCGGTTGGCTGCAGGGGAAAAGCCCATCTTTTACAGCAGTACATGACTCCCAGAAAGGCAATGTAGCTAGTGTTACAGCTCATGGGCTCCGATTGAGAAAATGGATAAAGGCAAGTTAACTGATGTAACAAGCAGCAGGAGGAAGATGAACAAACATGAGTTGCATTTGTCACTCTCTGGAATTAGTGCTCGACTGGAGAATCATTTGTTCACCTTCCAATTAAACAATGAAGATTCTTTACTCCAGTAGAACTTTAGAAATTCAACCCTGACAAAGTAATAAGATTTTTAATATATTTTAGTTACAATGCATCTAAATCAATGTTTATATTCTCAACTTTTATTGGAAATTGTGCACTCTTCTCATGCCTCATCTGTAATTTAGTTCCGACATCATGGTTAGATATTTGGATACTCATTATATATTGAAACCCCTTGTTGCTCCCCATGTACAAGTTAATGATGTAAAAGTCAAATAAATAGGGTGCACTTCCTTATATTGCCAAGTTTCTACAGCACTATGTACGATGCACTTGTAACATAGGTGCATGGCAGACAGGGCCATATTCAGCTCATCCACCACCTCAGTTAACGTGACCCAGGTTCAATCCTGCCCTCAACCTTTGGAATTTGCATGTTCTCCCTGTAACGGAGTAGAGTTTCTCCTCCATCCCAATAACATGCAGGTTTGTAAGTTAATTGGCCATTGGAAGTTGTCCCATAGCAACTGGAAGAATCTAGTTAGAATAGATGCGACTGCTTGAATAAGATAGGATAGATGTAGATTTTGTGCAAAGGGGTGCTTGATCAGCAACTTCAGTGGGTTGAAGGGCCCTTTTTCTTGCCATTTGACTGGCTACACTGCAATGGCTTCAAACTATGTTTAGATCAAAAAGATGAACAATTGTCAATGAAATGTGAGCGATTCAGTGGCCCTAGAATTGCTCTTATATTTTTGATTTTGAGGGCAAAGTTAATAAAACTAAGATAACCATTTGCTCTCCATTCTACTCTGGAGCATCTTGATTACAGGAATACACAAGTCAGGCTGCTATCCATCAACTACTAGCTCAGAGATCAATGTTAACATTCCTTCCCAATTTATCACCAAGCTCCAAGATCTGGGCCTCAACCTCCCTTTGCAACTGAATTCATTCCTTCATCAGCAGACATAAACAGCAGGTTGGTAATATCTCATTGACCAGCAACACTGCTGCATGCTTAGCCTCCAGCTCTGCCCTCTTTACAGCCACAACTGTGTGGGGGAAGCTCCAATGCCATCTATAAATTCACTGATAACACCACTGCATTTGGCAGAAGCACCGGTGATGAGTCAGCATACAGGAGACAGAACACAGTTGGTTGGTGCCACAACAACCTCTTGCTCAATATCAAAAACCAACAAACTAATCATTGACTTAGTCGTGGCATTGTGCAGCATGGAAATGGGCTCTTCGGCTCAACATTCACACGCCAACCAACATTCCCCATCTACTCTCGTCCCACCTGCCTGCATTTGGCCCACATCCTTCTTAACCTATCCTACTCATGCACCTGTCCAAATGTCTTTTAAACATCGTGACCTGCCTTAACTACCTCCTCTGGCAGCTAATTCCTTATATCCACCATCCCCTTGCAATAAAAAAAAGTTAATGTACACAGCCATTTCAAGAGAAAAATATTTCAGCAGGATTTTATTCAACATCATTGAAAATATCAAATAAAGATGCTTTGGTGTTAACATGGTTAATGAGGTTGTAGCAGTGAACCGTGTCTTTGTAAACATTGATTTGGCAATTAGAGCAGCCCCCCTGGACTTTGACAAATTCGATCCCTTGAAAGAATGTTGCTGTACTTTGCAGCAGGAATAAACAGGACTCAGTATCTGTAATGATCCGGCTTAAAAGGCCCATCCACAGGAATGCCAAGATAGGAGGACTGCTCCGCTGACAGCTTGGTTAATTTCACTCCCAGCTTCTCCAAATGTGCCGCAGCAACTGCTTCATCCAGCTGGAAGCAGAGAAGAACATGTTAGAGAACCCACAGAAAGCTGAATGCAAAGAAAATACTACAGATGTTGGAAATCTGAAACATAACGTAAAATTCTGAAAACATCCAGCAAGTCAGGCAGCATCTGTAGAGGGAGAAGCCATTTCATGTTCAGGCCCCCAAACGGAACTGGAAGAGAAAGCAATTTTCACCAGACTAGATTGAAAAGAATGGCTAAAATAAAGGAATGTTTGATAGGATGAGGTCAAATGCCTGAATGTAGCATTTGCTTTTGTGGCTTGCTTTTGTCAAGGTTAATATAATGCTATCAGCAAGGTGATGGGACATGTCCAGCAAGCCAGACATTACAAATGGAAAACAAAACATTCAAATAAATTGCTAAATCACTTGAGTGCTGGAGCAACTCAGCAGGTCAGGGGAATATCGGTCGGTGATTATTTGGGTTGGGCCACTTCTTCAGACTGTTTGTAAGGGGGAAGGAAGCCAGCTGGAAAGGGAGCAATAAGACAAAGCCAACAGACTATTACCTACTCCAGCTATGCCTTCTTTTGCAAACTGGTATCTATAGTCTTTGTTTCTGCCAAATCATTTGCTTGGGAGATTAAGGATCTAAAGTCTGGTCCACAGAATGAGACACAAATCCTTCATCTCTTGTGGGCAGCCCAATGACAGTTCTAATCTGACCTCCAGTGCTGCCTGCAAATTTTGTCTGTGGGTTTCAATCAAGTGGTCCAATTTCCTCCTACATGCCAAAGAAGGGATTTTCTGCACGAGTGTGTGGTAGAGTTTGGGGGGATTGATGGGATCGCGGAGAGAAAAAATGGCTTCAAGTAGGATTAGTGCAAGGGTGGGTGCTTGGTTTGTGGAATTGTGGGCTGAAGGGCTTATATTCGTGCTGCATTCTTCTATGCCTGACTAATCAACAGTGACCAACGGCCATGCATTTATTTTTAAATGAATCCTCAAATGCAGTCTGGCTACTATATTTACCTCAGGCCAATAAACGGAACATTTCAAATAATGAACTTTATCTAAAGCATTCAAATATTAATTATACAAATACAATCCTTGCCATATAAACATGTACAAAATGTACTGAAGGTGTTAGATCAGATATATCCGAGGACATTGCGGGGAAACTAGAAGAAATTATGGGAGCCCTGGTTGAAATTTAAGAGTCATCTTTAAATACAGGAGAGGTACCAGAGGATTGAGGCTGGAAAATGTGGCGCCCCTTTTCATGAAGGGCTGCTGGGAACTATAGGCCGGTGAGCTTAACATCTGTAGTTGGTAAGTTACTGGAGAGTATTCTGAGGGATAGGTTATACAGGCATTTGGATAGGCAAGGGCTGGTTAGGGATAGTCAGTATGGTTTTGTCCGCGAGAGGTCGTATCTCACAACTCTGACTAATTTTTTTGAAGACGCAAGTAAAAAGGTTGATGATGGCAGAGCTGTAGATGTTGTGTACATGGACCTTTGTAAAGTGTTCGACAAGGTTGCTCTGGAAGGTTAGATCTCATGGGATCTAAGGAGAAATAGCTGAATGGATAACAAATTGGCTCCACGGAAGGTGATGGTGGATGGTTGCTTCTCAGAATGGAGGCCTGTGACTTGTGGTGTGCCACAGGGTTCGGTGCTGGGCCCGTTACTGTTTGTCAACGACATGAATGATTTGGATGAGAACACACAGGGCAACTTTGCTGATGATACAAAAGTTAGTGGTTTTGCAGATAGTGAAGATGGTAGTGAACAGTTGCAGCAGGATCTGGATCGATTGGCCAGGTGGGCGGAGGAATGGTTGATGGAATTTAGTACAGAGAAGCGTGAGGTGTTGCATTTTGGGATGTCGGAACAAGTGCAGGACTTACACAGTAAATGGTAGGTTTCTGGGGAGTGTTGTAGAGCAGAGAGATCTACGAGAACAAGTGCATGGTTCCTTGACGGTCGAGTTGCAGGTAATAAAGTGGTCAAAAAGGCTTTTGGCACATTGGCCTTCATCAGTCAGAGTATAGAGTATAGAGGTTGGGAGATCATGTTGCAGTTGTATAAGATGGTGGTGAGACCACATTTAGAATACTGTGTCCAGTTCTGGGCACCATGTTGTAGGAAAGATATTGTCAAGCTTGAAAGGGTTCAGAAAAGATTCATGAGGATGTTGCCAGAACTAGAGGGTGTGAACTATAGGGAAAGGTCGAGTAGGCTGGGTCTCTATTCCATGGAGCGTAGAAGGTTGAGGGGAGATCTTATAGAGGTATACAAAATCATGAGAGGAATAGATCGGGAAGATGCAGTCTTTTACCCAGAGAAGGGAAATGAGGACCAGAGGAAATAGGTTTGATGTGAAGGGGAAAAGATTGAATAGGAATCCGAGGGGTAACGTTTTCCACACAGAGGGTGGTGGGTGCATGGAACAAGCTGCCAGAGGAGGTAGATGAGGCTGGGACTATCCCATCGTTTAAGAAACAGTTGGACAGGTACATGGATAAGGCAGGGTTAGAGGGTTATGGACCAAGCGCAGGCAAGTGGGACTAGTGTAGCTGGGACATTGTAGGTTGGTGTGGGCGAGTTGGGCTGAAGGGCCTGTTTCCACACTGCATTACTCTACTCTATGAAATTAGAAATTTTACAAATCAGATTCTTTTTATAAAAAATTGTACAAAATCAAGATCTTGCCTTCTTTGGTATGAAGTGTACCCCCACTGGGTACTTTTCATTATGAGTCCACAACTCAATCTGTGCCAGAACCTGGTTGGTGAAGGAGTTGCTCATCACAAAGCTGGGATGTCCCATTGCACAGCCAAGATTTACTAAACGACCCTCAGCCAGAACAATGATATGACGACCATTCTTCAGCTGATAGCGATCAACCTGTGACCAGGAGCACAAAAGATGGAAAATAAGCTGAAATATTAGTGAATAAATTGGACATCAACAAACAGCAGTTATGATTCACAGATCCATCAACTAGCACAGACCTATTTAAGCTGCAGTCTATAAAATCAAGAGGGAAATAGATAGTCAGAACCTTTTTCCCCAAGATAGCGACAAATACTCGAGGGCATAGCTTTAAGGCAAAGTTAGAAGATGTCCGGATTAAAGGAGTTGCCAGAGCACCAGTGGTGGATTTATATTTTCTGGACTCAGCCTTAGCACATCATAGTTTGAAAATAATACAGAACCCAGGGAGTGACCTTGGACTGATACAAATAATACTGCAAACAATTATGAACACAGATATCATTTAATTCCATGGTTTTGGGGCAGCGGTCAATGATATTCCAATCTGTCAAAACTTTCCATCGGGTTTGAAAACCAAACTTTACATACCTTAAGACAAAAAAAAAAATGAGGAGCCCAGCCACCAACATGTATCTATCCATCTATACATAACAAAAACTCTGATCTTGTTATCTTCCGGTTTGGCAGTCTTTCCATTCGCGCAAAAACAGTTCGCGATTGTGCTATGATTTTTCGCCAGTTCACTCACCGTTCTCCTGTGCTGCGTATGTACTGAGTTTCGTTCCGATCGGTTGTCATAAAACTCAGTGAGGTTTAAAAATCTTAAAAACCGCGCGTGTGCAGATGGATCTTGCCAGTCAGCGCCGCGCAGAATCGTCTCTTCCCAGTCCACCCCTTCCTGTGCCATCGTGTCTTTACTGGAGCTGAGGATGGGCGGCGGTTTCCAACCGGACTCAATTTTCAGAGGGACCGGAAACGGCCCGGGAGAATCTGATCTCGGCGGAGAACGACCAGCGTCCGCTGTGAGTCACCATCGTACCGTCAGCTCTCGCCCCTTCCCCTCTGGTCTCCTTCGCTGGCTCCTGCCCCCCCCTCCCCAGTGTTACTCCTCTCTACCCCACAACCACATCTTTTCTCCAAGCTCTCTTCACCCGCCCACATACCCCCCCCCGCCCGTAAACACCCCTCTCCGGCTCCACAACACTCGCTGCCCCACACACACCCCTCTCCTCCTCATCCCTTCCCCACACCCGCTCTGGCTTGCTGCCCCCCCTCCCCCACACAAACCGACCTCCCACACCCCCTCTATAACCCTTCCGCCACACTGCGGTAGGCTACGGCAGCAGTTGACCATGACAGCGCTCCCCCCCCCCCCACAGGCCCCCCCCGCCTGAAACAGTCCCCCTCCCCGGCTGCAGGATGCGCCACCCTCCCCCACCTGAAGCCATTCCCCAACCCCAGCTGCAGGCTCTCCCCCCCCGCCGGCCACCAACAGAAGCCGTCCCCTTCTCCCAGATGCAGAACGCAATATAAACCGCAGATTCTCAAAACCTTGCACGGGTAGGAAAGGCTTGGAAGGATATGGGGACAGGTGCAGGCAAGTGGAAAAGCTTGGATGAGCAACTTGGAAAGATTGGACACATTGGGCCAAAGGGCAGTTTCTGGTCTAAACTTTATGGATAAGGTGAAGCCAGGTGAGGAGGGAAGGGTAAAACAAAAGGAATACAACATTGATGTACAGAGGGACCTAGGGCTCCAGGTCCATAACCCTCAAATGTGGCACCAAGTAGATAGAGTGGTAAAGACAGTATATGGAATGCTTCCTTTCATAGGTCAGGGCATTGAGAACGAGAGTCAAGACATCATGATGTAGCTTTATAGGACTTTAATTAGACTGTATTGGCAGCATTGTCTTCTGTTATAGTTGCCCCTTTACAGAGAGGATGCGGATTTGGAAAAGGTGCAGAGATGGTTTACCAGAATGATGCCTGGATTAGATGACATAGATTTACAGAGAGAGATTGGACAGACTGGGATTGTTTTATTTGGAACGCCAGACTTTGCCCGGGGGGGGGGGGGGGAAGGAAAACACATGACAGAAGTATATAAAATTATAGATTATAGATAGGGAAGACAGAATCCTTTTCCAAGGATGGGAACACCAAGGATGGTGCGGGGCAACTTAAAAAAATATATATATACATGGCAGTGATTGCCTGGAACATGCAACCAGATGTGGTGGTTCAGGGAAATACAATAGCCGCATTTAAGAGAATGGAGGGACATGGATTATGAGCAGAGCTAAGAGATGGTCTTGGCATTATGGTTGGCACAGATATTGTGGGCCGAAGGGCTTGTTCTTGTACTATTCTTTGTACAAGAGTAATCTGTAGCGAGATTAGCAGTCTGTATCAGATTATGCATCCATATCTAGTGGTACATGAATTAATGCCACATACATAAGTGATTGTATTTGAGATAACAGTCATCTGATACATAGCTGAAGGATGACCAAAACAGGAAAATACATAGTTGCAGGGAATTTCCTGTTTAAGAAGGGCATAGAATAAGGTGCAGCAGTCAAGGGAGATCAGGGTCATGGTGAGAAATTTTCTTGATTTGACATATTGGGTTACCATTGATCAGAAACTGAAAATAAGCAGCCACATACACAATGTAGCTACAAAGGCAGATCAGATACCTGGAATTGTGCAGCAAGTAACTCAGTTCCAAACGCCAAAGCTTGTCCACCATCTACAAGGCTCAAGTCAGGCATGAGATGGAACACTATTTGTAGGTATGTTATAAAACTCACCTTTAGCAGCGCTGCAGTTCTGCCACTGCCTGTGTGCGCGATTTTGGCTTCTTTGAGAAGGGGGAGGGCTTAAAATGCTGTTTATTCCAGACCATTCACATCGATTAATCTCAGGGGGTTTAGTTGCTGAAGAGAAATCGTTCCGAATTTTGTTTTATGGAGTTATTTTTAAACTACACTGAGTAATGAGTAAATTAAAAATCATCTTCTAAAGCTGTGATCGCCGGCAACGGGACGAATCTTACATAGGGGCCAAAACAAGGTAGTTTATTTTTACATAAAAACGTACTTCTTATGAAGCCTTTAATCAAAATTTCATGTTGCGAAAAGGTGACTTTAAAAATATACGAACTGGCAGTATTTTTCCTGCCGACTGGGGGTTAATTCACCGCAAACCGCAATGTTCCAAATGATCACGTCCCTTAAAAACCCACTCGCAAGATGACTTAAATGGCCATTAATTTACGGGCATTAAACACTAAATTCCTTCAATTTGGCCTATAAATTCATGACAATGAGATTTAAAAATCATGTTATATTGTGAATTCTTGTGTGAATGTTATTTGGACACTTAGGCTTTTAAAAAAATGTTAACCTTTTCTTAAGAAATGGATAGATGTTTAGATCTAGCAATTACATTTTGTAATTAGCTACAATTAGGTAACTAACTAATTATATGCTTTAATTTCAGGTTATCCAAGTAAGATTGTTTCATATTTGTTTCAGAATGCTTCAAACAATAATAACTGAAAATTTAATTTAGTTCCCTTAATTTTTAAGAAAGTTATGAGCTTTTGCCTGTCCTTGATCAGAGCTTTTGTGTTAAGTCAATGGAAAAGCAATAGGGAACCAGATGCTAATTTCTGAGTATGAAAATGGCCACAACTTTTTTAATACTGAAGATATGAAAGTGAATTAGGTGTCAAATTAAACTTCTTTTTATGCTTTATCTGATGGGAAAATGCAGACTTGATTTTTTAAATCTCAAAATTTTGTAACATTGCTATTTGCCTGGATGAGTGCAGCTCAACACTATTCAGGACACAGCAGCCTACTTGATGGGCAACGCACCCACAATTATTCACTCACTCCACCATCAACACACAATAGCAGCAGTTTGTATCATCTGCAAGTGGCATTGCAGCTATCCAAGATTCTTTTGAAATCAGCATTCAAACACCACCAAACACCATCCAGAATGAAAATGTATCATCATTCCTTCATCATTGGGTCAACACCCTGGAATTATCTCCCTAACATTGAGGGCATTAAAGGCAGCACAGCAGTAAAGTTGCTGCCTTACAGCGAATGCAGCGCTGCAGACCCAGGTTCGATCCCGACTACGGGTGCTGTCTGTATGGAGTTTGTACGTTCTCCCCGTGACCTGCGTGGGCTTTCTCCGAGATCTTCGGTGTCCACCCACACTCCAAAGACGTACATGTATGTGGGTTATTGGCTTGGTAAATGTAAAAATAGTCGCTAGTGGATGTAGAATCGCTAGTTGGAGACCCGGTGGGCCGAAGGGTGTTTCGCTAAACTGTCTCTCTAAACTAAAATAATATCCATACTTCAAGAACTGCAGCAGTTCAAGTAACTCACTTTTAAGGGCAATTAAATGTCTTCTCATTCGGCAATGCTCTCAAATAAAAATAATGTAGAATTAAACTTCAACGATAACAAATTAAAATTTATTTTTTCCATACATCAGGTGGAAAGCTAATGTTCTAAGCTGTACAAAAAAATGGTATTAATATAACCATATAACAATTACAGCACGGAAACAGGCCTTCTTGGCCCTTCCAGTCCGTGCCGACCATTTATTTTCCCCTAGTCCCATCTATCTGCACTCAGACCATACCCCTCCATTCCCTTCAAATATACTTATCCACTTTACTTTTAAATGTTAAAATCGATCTTGTCTCCACCACTTCTGCTGGAAGATCATTCCACACAGCCACACTCCGAGTAAATAAGTTCCCCCTCATGTTACCCCTAAACTTCTGTCCCTTAATTCTCATGTCATGCCCTCTTGTTTGAATCTTCCCTACCCTCAATGGGAAAAGCTTATCCACGTCAACTCTGTCTATTCCTATCATCATTTTAAAGACTTCAATCAAGTCCCCCCTTAACCTTCTGTGCTCCAAAGAATAAAGACCTAACTTGTTCAACCTTTCTCTGTAACTTAGTTGCTGGAACCCAGGCAACATTCTAGTAAATCTCCTCTGTACTCTCTCTATTTTGTTGACATCCTTCCTATAATTAGGCGACCAAAATTGTACACCATACTCCAGAATTGGTCTCACCAATGCCTTGTACAATTTTAACATTACTTCCCTACTCCTATATTCAATGCTCTGATTTATAAAAGGCAGCACACCAAAAGCTTTCTTTACCACCCTATCTACATGCGATTCCACCTTCAGGGAACTATGCACAGTTACTCCTAGATCCCTCTGTTCCACAGCATTCCTCAATTCCCTACCATTTACCATGTACGTCCTATTTTTGGCCTGCCAAGATGTAGCGCCTCACACTTACCAGCATTAAACTCCATCTGCCATCTTTCAGCCCACTCTTCCAAATGGCCCAAATCTCTCTGTAGACTTTGAAAATCTACTTCATTATCCACAGCACCACCTATCTTAGTATCATCTGCATACTTACTTATCCAATTTTCCACCCCATCATCTAGATCATTGATGTACATGATAAACAACAGTGGACCTAACACAGATCCCTGAGGCACCCACTGGTCACCGGCTTCCACCCTGACAAACAGCCATCCACCATTACTCTCTGGCATTTCCCATTCAGCCACTGTTGAATCCATCTTGCTACTCTGCCATTAACACCCAAAGATTGAACATTCTTAACCAACCTTCCATGGGGAACCTTGTCAAAGGCCTTAGTGAAATCCATATAGACAACATCCACTGCTTTACCCTCATTAACTTCCCTAGTAACCTCTTCAAAAAATTCAAGAAGGTTTGTCAAACATGACCTTCCAGGCACAAATCCATGTTGACTGTTCTTGATCTTGATGCAGGAAAATTCCACCACAAAAGATTATCTTATGGAATAATGTGTAGGAATGAGGGCAATTCAACTTACTCGCGTTTCAATGTTTTCTGCTATTGTCTCCTTAGCCAATTTTATATGCAGACTTGGTGCTATGATAGTATCATTATTACTTGCCCACTGCTTCATCTTCTGGTCAGGGACATTTTATTTAATGAAGCTCATTCTGCAATTAGGGTCAGTATCACCAATCTGGTGTTAGTTTGACAAAAGTTTTGCTTTCCTCAACAAATTTTATGGGTTATCAAATAGGCCTTTAAGAATCCATAATTGTTTTCATCTTTTATCACAACCTCTAAACCTTATCCATGCAAATCATTTTTAAAAATTGTTATGTTGACATTATCCAGCTGACATCTGTTTGCTGTTCCCACTATTGGACAAGCTTGCACTCTAGTGGATAAAACATGTGACAGCAAGCTAACAATTAATCTGTGATATTCTTAATACCAGATGCGGGTAAATTGGAACTTGAGCCACACCAACATTCTACAGTTGAAAGCCAACCTACCTGTGGTTTAATGTTCACTTTCTTTGCCGCATTAGTGGCCAGCCATTTGACATCCAGTTCAATGTCGAAGTGACCAATATTGCACACGACCGTATCATCCTTCATTTGTTCAAAGTGCCTGAGTGACCAAAGGACAAAAGAGGACTTACTCAGTGCTCATATTTCCATCACTATCAGAATTCTGCAGCACTGATCAGGTTCTGCAGATGCAAAAGCAAATGGAGTTGGAACGTATAGAACAATCTTCCAAAATGAGTGTACAAAGATGCAAGCGCAAGAATGCATGAAGCCAAGACCCGAGGCCACTGGACCCAAGGAAGTTTGGACAGTTTTAAAATAAGGGCAAAATAAGTCTGCAAGTCTGCAGGTCAGCAAAGTATAGAGCAGGATCTAGATCAGGGGTTCCAAACCTTTTTCGTCCCATCTACCCCTGGCAACTTTAATAGCACATAACAATATTATTTCACTTATTTATGAACGAATGAACAGATACTGGTATACCAGAACCAAACACAGTTAATGAGAAAAAAAGTACAAATCCAGAATCAACACATTTGCCCTGTATGGGTGAAATTTACCCCAGGTTGGGAAATGTTGAAGATCATGTTTCTGCAGCCTGCCACTTGACAAACCAACAGAAGGAAACATATAGACTACAGAAATGCGCAGAGAAATTGCAGAGTCTAGTCTGAGAAAATGTGAGGTGTTGCACTTTGGGAAGTCAAATGTGGACATGGTTGATGGGAAGAACCTTAACACTGATGTGCAAAAAGATATAGAGATCCGGGTCCTGAAAGTGGTAACACAAGTAGATAGAGTGATAAAGGCAGCCGCATGGTATGGCATGCTGACCTCCATTACTCAGGGCATAGAGGATACGAGTTAGGAAATCACGATGCAGCACTAAAAGACTTCAATTAGGCTGCATTTGCAGCATTACATGCAGTTCTAGTCACCCCATTACAGGAAAGATGTGGAGGCATTGGAAAGGGTGCAGCAGAGGTTTATCCAAATGATGCCTGCATTAGGGGATATTAGCAAGAAGGAAAGATTGGACAAACTTGTTGGGGAAAAGTTTTTTTAAATATAGTGGACGGATTGTCGAACGGCTGCCATGATGATGGTGGTGGTGGCAGATACGATTGTGGCATATGGACCTGCAGGGAATGAAGGGATATGTATCATATGTAGACAGATGGGTTTCAATTTTCTTGACACCATGGGGTAGCACAGACATTGTGGGGCAAAGTGCCCATTCCTATTCTGGTTGTTTCTATGATATTACGTTAAGTCTAGCAGAGTGCTCCACTCTGGGTTGCATCAAGCTCACACTCTGGAACCACACTCATCCTGAAGGGAGTATTCCATGCAACAAGATGTGGAAAATGTTATATCCCTCACTGCAGAAGACCCAGGACTTGTGGCCAGTGCTTGCACCTTGCCCGATTAGATTTGACAAAAGTGGCATTCTCGAACCTTGATGGGTGGGGTATATAACAATGTTTCTGAATGTCACAATGAGGTAGCTACAGACTTCTCAATCGTCAAAGATCATGCCAATTATCATCTACCCAGTGTGGACCACATTACATGGGAACATTTTGAAAACAATTGGAAATGTGCTTCAAAATCATGAAAGCTGCAAATTACAGAAATACAGGGGTTGAACAATTCTTCAAAGTAAATTAACATTACGAGTTGAGAGGTCATTGAGACGCCTTAAACAAATGCATTATCAGCCACTTCTTACCTTCCCAAAATGATATCTTTGCAGCCTGTTGTTGTCACAAAGATATTTCCTTCTTTACATGCTTCATCCATTGTTGTGACCTCATAACCTAGAAAGTACAATGAGTTTGATCACTTGCACTAAAGCTAAAACATCAGTCCAAGAACATGTTATGCAAGATATGGCATTAAGTGAGTAAATCTGGGGTGAAAGTGATGCAACAGGCAAGCAGCAGGCTACAAAATTAGTGCCTTTGACTAATGACACAGACATCTGTGCTCAAATATCCAAGGCTCTGGGGAAAGCTGTCAGGCTGGAATTTAAATCTCATCACTGATGAGAGCAAGGTTGGCATTACTGGTACAGTTGACCCCCTCAGCGAACACACGGCTGTGCAGCACTATCCCTGCCATAGGGGCTGTTAGATGAAGCGAGCGGGCCAGAAGGAAGTATAAAGTTGCTGGAAAGACACCACATACAAGGCAGCATCTGAAGAGAAATGCAAGTTTAACTATCTAAAATATCAATTTTCTCCACAACTGCTGTCGGGTATGCAGAGTACTTTGAGAATAATTTTCCTTTCAGATTTCCAGAATCTGGAGTTTTTTTCTTCTTGATGATCTAATTTGACATCATCCTCAATCTACTAATGTAGTAGATGCATCAGTCTAGTTAACATTGACAGAAGCAACCATCTTCAGGGGCATCACCATAAATTGCAAAAAATTGGAATAAACTCAAACATACCTGTCTATCCTCAGCAACACAATGGTTCGGCAATCAAGCTCAAAGGCTGAAGACCCAAGCTCAGTCAGAAGTGCAAAGTGCACAATACATCCCTGCTTCCTCTTGAGAGGCTATTAGTCTTCAGACAACTTTTCTCACTCAATATACAGACTAGCAGAACTCTGGTGAGCAAAGTGCATTTAGCAATCTAGCATAATTACATGATGCATGTGCCTGACTGAAGAGATGGTGCAAGGGTTTAGTTTTTGGATCACTGGAATCTTTTCAGGTACAGTTGACGTTTACAAGATGGACAGGTTGCACCCAAACTGGATGGTATTTGCTGGAGCTAATCTGAAGGTAGATCCTCTTAACCTGGTTACTCAGTGAATCATCACAACTCCAGGATATGACAGTAAGACTTCTTCAGGACTATCCTCGGTCCAGCCTGCTTCAGCTGTTGCATCAATGGCCTTTAAGTTCAGAGGCATGAGTGGTGACTGAAATTGCACCACATTTAGAATTTCATTCACACCTCAGTAAATGATCTCAACCATTTGGCCTTCATGGGCAAGGGAAAAACCTTTACGTCGGTCTCCCAAGTTTCACACCATCTTGACCAGGGGTGGGGAACCTGCGGCCTCAAGAGTAAAAGATGATTCAACAAAATAATCATATATCTAATTGATGTTTCTTGGAATGTGGCCTTATTAGATTACAGCTAACTTAATGTGGCCTTTCAACATGAAAAGGTTCCCCTGGGATCCAGGGATGAATCTTTGAAATTCTCTACTGGAGAGGAATGTGGAGATGCATGCAATTGCTAAAAATGCATTTATCCATCATAAAAATCAAGGGATATCAGTTCAGTGATATAGGCCCTTCGGCCCATCAAGTCTGTGGCAACCAGTGATCACCCATACACTAGTTCTATCATACATACTCGGGACAATTTATAGAAGCTAATTAACCGACAAGCTTGCATGTCTTTGGAACGTGGGAGAAAATCAGAGCACGCTGAGAAAACCTACGTGGTCACAGGGAGAGCGTATAAACTCCGTGCAGGCAGCATTCGTGGGCAGGACTGAACACAAGTGTCTGGCACTGTATGGCAGAAACTCTCGCTGTGGCACTGCCGCCCCATTTATGTTCTAAAATGGCTGGCAGTTTCCAACAGCAGAACCTAATTTTGGACTTTGACATTCAATGGCATTCCCATCTTCCCCTATCAAAATTGCTGGGGTTCACTATTAATCAAACTGAATATGACAAATATATCTGCAAGATGCCAGAGGTTAAATATCCTGAAGTAACGCTTCTTAACACAATAGATTCTTCTCATCATCTTCTTCCAAGTCAGAGATAATCACTGAATGGCTCATTACAGTAGCCACAAGATTGAGTAACCCAATCCCAAATAATCTTTATTTGTACTTATTTAAATTTAAGCTGGCATCTGCTAACATTTTAAAAGTTTCATAGGCACCTCAAAAGCAGGACTTAAATTCAAACTTGCAAAAGTTATATTCTAAAGAATGTAAAATATTTTCTAATGCAACCTCTAAAGTTCTGGTAACATACTGGTGAATTTGTTTGAAATTATTATGTTCTATATCAGTGTAACTTAAAAGTTGTACCGCCTAATTTACTACTCTTACCTTCCATAGCAGCCTGTAGAGCATTAATGGGGTCGATTTCTGTTACAATAACTCTTGCTCCAAAACTTCGTAGAGCCTGCACACATCCCTTGCCCACATCACCATATCCTGCCACCACTGCCACCTTCCCAGCAATCATGACATCAGTGGCACGCTTGATGCCATCAATAAGCGATTCTCTGCAACCGTAGAGATTGTCAAATTTGCTCTGCAGAAAAAATGAGATGAAAGAGAACCAATTCCACACCCAATAATTCACCCTCAAAGGTACCCTCTTTGCAGTCAATGTAGGCATAGATTAACAAGAGCTAATGGAAAACTTAAAAGCAGAAGCAGAACGAAAACCAACACAGCTGCCAATTAACCATTCAAACTTAGGGCATCGTTAGCTTAAGATTCTCATAAATGATGGCCATGACTACTTTAGTGCATATGCTTATCGACTACTGTGATTTTCCCCAAAGCAACAAACTTATTGTTCCCTATTTTCATTCACTCTGATCAATTAAAAACTTGTGATCTGTCAATGGTCTGGGGCTGTTCCAAAAATCAAGAACATTTTATAAAATCAAAACCAATTCATGCACCTCTTAGAATACTGAACTGGCAGATAATTAAGTGTCAGGGATTTGTCAACTTCTAGTACCATTAATTTACCCAGCCTATGGCAGGAATTTAGCACCGTGGTATTTTCCAGCACTATGCAGAAAATCAAGGACATGGCATCCCTACAAAACCTGACTGGAATCCCATCAGGCACCCACTCTGAAGTCACGGATAGCCTCTTTAGTCAGCTAATCACCAGAATTATCAGCTGCACTGGCACAAAAGTGATGGCAGAACTGTGGTCACTGTTCTGTAGGTAATGCAGAATTCCACTATGGCTATAAACGGGAACACTGTGGGAGGTGGTGTTTAGCCTCCATGATGAATGCAGCAACACTGTGCCTCCCTAGCACCAGGGATTCTGAACGCTGCACATTATAAAACAGAGGGGTTTTAATCTTACAATCAGAGGTTGTAGTTCACATCAGTAAGTGATTGAGTATAGAAGTTGGGATGTAATGTTAAAATTGTACAGGGCATTGGTGAGACCAATTCTGGAATATAGTGTACAATTTTGGTTGCCAAATTGTAGGAAAGATGTCAACAAAATAGAGAGAGTGCAGAGGAGATTTACTAGAATGTTGCCTGGGTTTCAGCAACTAAGTTACAGAGAAAGGTTGAACAAGTTAGGTCTTTATTCTTTGGAGCGCAGAAGGTTAAGGGGGGGACTTGATAGAGGTCTCAAAAATGATGAGAGGGATAGACAGAGTTGATGTGGATAAACTTTTTCCATTGAGAGTAGGGAAGATTCAAACAAGAGGGCAAGAATTAAGGGAGAGAAGTTTGGGGGTAACATGAGGGGGAACTTCTTTACTCAGAGAGTGGTAGCTGTGTGGAATGAGCTTCCAGTGGAAGTGGTGGAGGCAGGTTTGATTTTATCATTTAAAAATAAATTGGATAGTACATGGGCGGGAAACGAATGGAGGGTTATGGTCTGAGTGCAGGCAGATGGGACTAGGCTAGAGTAAGTGTTCGGCACGGACTAGAAGGGCCGAGATGGCCTGTTTCCGTGCTGTAATTGTTATATGGTTATAAAACAGCACTGCAACAGGCCCTTTAGCCCACCAGGTCGTTGCTGAATATGATGGTAATTTATGTCTATTTGTGTCTAAATGCCATTTAAATGTTGTTATCATATCTGCTGTCACCACCTCCCCTGGTAGCACTTTACAGGCACCTACCACTAAAAGTAAAATGCCATTCTTGTTTAAACTTGAATGAAGAGGGTGCAGAGAAGATTCACTCCACAAGCACTCCAGATTAAATGTATAAATTCTGATTGCTGCCAAAAACAGACATCTGAAGCATCTTGCAAAGGCTCCAAAACAATGTTGTCTGATTGCAACTTAAGTCTATGAAACAGTCTATGCAACTTAAGCTTATGAAACATCTAAATGTGGGAAGCTAGAGAGGAAATTGCAGGTGCCCCGGTTGGGATCTACAAATCATTAAATATGGGCAAGGTGTCGGAAGACTCAAGGGCAGCAAATGTGCTTGTTCCAAAGGAAATGCCTGGGAACCAGAGGCCAGCGAGTCCAACATCTGTGGTCGGAAAGTTATTGGAGAGTATTCTGAGGAATAAGATATACAAGCATTTAGATGGACACGAGCCGATTAGGTATGATCAGCCCAATTTTGTACATAAGTGATCGTCTCATGAATCTGATCAGAGCTTTTTTGAAGATTTGACGAAAAAGGTTGATGAGGGCAAAGCCATAGACATTGTCTATATGAACGTCAGCAAGCATTTGACAAGGTTCTGCAAGGTGGACTGCACTTTATCGGGATGTATCACAACATCACATCGGCAAGGCCACCGGCATAATCCAGTCTCACCTGATCACTCCCTTTTTTCCCCACTCCAGGCAGCTGAATCTTCCCATCAATAACTAGAGAGAAGTTCTGAGCTACTCTCTACCTCATTGGAAACCCTCCAACTAACTTGAATCGGACTTGCACTAAACATTATTTCTTTTATCATGAATCTGTACACTAGGGATGGCTCGATTGTAGTCATGTATAGTCTTTTCGCTGACTGGTTAGCATGCAACAAAAGTCTTTCACTGCACCTCAGTACACACAATAATAAACTAAACTAAAGGTTAGATTGCATGGGATCCAAGGAGAGCGAGCTGAAAGAAGAGTAAATTGACTTTGTGGAAGGAAGCAGAGGGTGATGGTGGAAGGCTGCTTTTTGCACTGGAGGCCTGCGACTAGTAGTGTGCCTCAGGGTTCGGTGCTGGGCTCATTGCTGTTTGTCATCTATAATGAATGATTTGGATGAGAACTTACATGGCATGATCAGTAAGTTTGCAGATGACAAAGTGGGTGGTATTGTAGAGAGCGAGGATGGTTGTAAAAAATTGCAACAGGATCTTAACCAGTTCGGCAGATGGAGTGTAATAGAGAAGTGTGAGAAGTTGCATTTTGGAAAGTTGAACCAAGGCACGGTGTACAGTGAATGGAAGGATTCTGGGAAGTGTTGTAGAGCAGAGTGCAGGTACATAGTTCCTTGAATGAGGTGTCACAGGTACAAAGGGTGGCCAAGGAGGCTAATAGCACATTGGCCTTCGACAGAGTATCGAGTAAATAAGTTGGGAGACAGACAAAAAGTTGTAGTAACTCAGCGGGTCAGGCAGCATTTCTGGAGAAAAGGAATAGGTGACTCTTTAGACAGAAGGGTCTCGACTTGATCCTCTTCCTTTTCTCCAGAGATGCTGCGTGACCTGCCGAGTTACAACAGTTTTTTGTGTCCATCTTCAGTTTCTCCTACACATAACTGAAAGGTTCTGTTATAGTTATACAAGACATTGGTAAGGCCACATTTAGAATATTGTGTTCAGTTTTGGTCACCCTGTTATAGAAATGGTTAAACTAGAATGGGTACAGAGAAAATTAACAAGGATGTTGCCAGGACTTGAGGGCCTGAGCTGTAGGCGAAGGCTGGGCCGAAATGGAGGATGAGGGGTGATCTTAGGTGTACTAGTTCACTAGAGGAATAGATTGGGTAAATGCAGTCTTTTCCCCAGAGCAGGGGAATCAAAAACCAGAAAACAGACGTTTAAGGCAAGGAGGGGAATATTTAATTGGAACCAGAGGGACACCTTTTTTTGGGGGGGCGGGGGAGACGACGACGACTTCACGGGGGAATTTCAAGTGTGCACTCGAAATTTTGTCCCGATTAAAGGAGGTGCCTGAAAATCAGTGGTTGGCCTATATTAACAAGAATCCCTAGAAAAATACAAGGGACTATTTCCTTGGCTTGCAACGAGAAGTTTCTTAGAATGTTACCTTAGTGACAGAGTCGTTCACATTAATACAAGGAACTTTGAGTGCCTTATTCTTATGCATCTTCAAGAGATTGTGGACTCCAGTTGTCGTCTCTTCTGAGATTCCTTTGATCCCTGCAGGAACAAAAGCCAACAATCATCGCACTCTCACTTAAGCACATCATGGTCAAATAAAAATGAACAGTAACGAGGAACAATTACACAGAAGAAGTTTGTTTAATCACACAAAAACAAACTCAGGAATAAAGAGTATCTATCTGAATCTACAAGATAACATCCTACACTTTAATCCATTTTAATCTTAAATCCATCAGTATTCAAGGAAATGGACACCAGCACTTCAATAAATTAAATCAACTGACCTCGAAAATGTGAAACATCTGTTAACAGTATCAATGAGACTATCGTAACTTTCATAATATTATCAAGAATTCCAAGAATAACCAAAGGATAGCAAATTGTGCCTCCACTGCAGTTCTGCCCTAGTCATCATCTGGAACTTGAAACTTTTTACTCTGATACTAATGCTATCAGGAATGTATCAGCTAGGTAAATCAAGGACACCAGTCAGCATTTGCATTCTAAAAATCTACTGCAGAGTTATGAGGGCATGAAAATATTAGCAGGGCCCATAACAATAGGCGTCCTAATCCTATTGTTTTTGGCTAAATCCCTCAGAGTCCTGCCATCACTATTTAGTGTACACGATTCTCCAAAACTGCAATAACAGCACTGGTTAACAACCAGTGATGCAGTTATCTTCTCCATTCTGCTATTTCTTAAGCACAATCTACAGATTCTGTTTCTTCAGAGGCTTCTGGATTGAATTACAATAACGATATTTTCTAAAGTGGTAGCGGTGTGGAATGAGCTTCCAGTGGAAGTGGTGGCGGCAGGTTCGTTGGTATCATTTAAAAATAAATTGGATAGGCATATGGATGAGAAGGGTTTGGAGGGTTATGGTATGAGTGCCGGCAGGTGGGACTAAGGGAAAAAAGTTGTTCGGCACGGACTTGAAGGGCCGAGATGGCCTGCTTCCGTGCTGTAATTGTTATATGGTTATATGGTTAAAGTGGTCCAATTTGAATAGAAGTTATATAAAATAGTATTTTGCAGTTAGGTTGAAATCAAAATTGTCAGCACAATAAACAAATGCAATTGCTCTTGAAAGTTTTCAACTAGCTCAAAATCTTTCCAATTTGAGACACAAGCCTACAACAGGATGCATTGCCTCCTTTGTTAAAATCTTTTTTTTTTAAATGTACACCATAACACAAACCACTAATCTGGTAAAGATCTTGAACAAAACAATAGCAGAGGCTTTTAACCTTGTAGGAGTTTAGGATGTTTAACATGGACTAGATTTGTAAGATCGCCACCATCATCCAAAATCATATTGAGGGATTTTCCATCACGGAAGTACAGCGTCTGCTCAATGCACCAAATGTATTCTTCATCCGTCTCCCCCTTCCAGGCATACACTGCAAAAAGAAAAAAAGATGACATGAAGTACAGCCTGAGCAAAAGCTCAGTTCACAAAATATAAATTAATTGTTCAGAATGGCCCAATTGCCAATACACTCACACCTAAAAGCAAGGCAAGGCAGATTTCATACCACAACTTGTGCCATTTGATACAAATCAATTACACCAGTGTGCTGAAAGTAAGCTGCATTAGAGGACATTTGCACAGCAACAAAGTGGCAACCAAAACTCTACATTTATGGAAACAATCGGGAGATTTGTACAGACTAGTTCAGGATATCTAGTTCAACAGCAGCTCGAGCCGACTACTTCCATTGTGTTTTATTCATTTATGGGATCCGGGTTGGTTCACAGGCGGAGATATGCCTTCTTCAACCTTTAAACCGTGCGTAATTCTCTGCCTCAGAGGCCGGTGGAGGCAGGTTCTCTGAACACTTTCAAGAGAGAGGTGCTCTTAAAAATAGCGGAGTCAGGGGATATGGGGAGAAGGCAGGAACGGGGTACTGATTGGGGATGATCAGTAATGCACCTATTGTTTATTATCTATTGAATACACCAAAGTTGTGAGGGAGGAACTCCAGGCTATTGATTCAGTGACAGTGAAGGAACAGCAATATATTTCCAAGTCAGGAAGGAGGTGGTTTTAAGGACATTAATGCCCTTGTCCTTCCAGGTGTAGAGGCCATGGAATTGAATGTGCTGTCTGAGGAGGCTTGACGAGTTGCTGCAGTCATCCTGTAGAGAACATACAGTAAACTACTGCTTCTGTACATCACTGGTATTGCGCATCCTAGGAGGAACAAGTCACTGCTACAGTACTTCAAGTTTCCGTCAAAATTCATAAATGATATAACTACCAATAAACAGAACCGTGCTTTTGTTACCAATTTAAAGTTTCTAATACTACATAATGATGATGTGGTTAGAAAGGATTACAGGCAACCCCAGCGTTACAGCTGCTTGGTTTAGTTCACAAATAACCCAAACATTTGAAACATGGAATAAAATGCACTCTTACGCAGCACACATGGGCAGGAAAATAAATGTAAACATTTAAAAAAATTGTTGATTTCAGCTACTCAATACTGTGAGCCAATAATATGTGGATATGTGCCACGTTGTGACTGCTAGTCATGTCCCTCCTTTGCCCCGCACTCTCCAGTCCAAAGATGTCAGAAGTCCGAGTGCAGCACTGCCACGCTCACCCCCGAGGCATTTTCTCGGACACGTTGCATTGTGGGTTGCTACAATAGTTATGTTCAGGTCTAACACTGGTTCCTCAAAGTCATCCCTCAGATTTTACTCCACTTAAATAAAAGCAGAGTCAGAGCAAAATGTCTGAAACAGCACCCTTCAACCCAATTCATCTCTACTGACCAAGTTGCCTAACCGAGCTACACCACCTTGCCTGCGCCTGGCCCATATCCCTCCAGACTTTTCCTATCCATGTACCCGTCCAAATGCCGTAAAATTTTGTAATTGAACTTGCCTCTCCAGCATCTTCTGGTAGCTCATTGCATGTACACACCAACCCGTGATAAAAATGTTGCCTCAAGCCACTTTAAAATCTTTTCCCTTTCAACGTAAACCAGGAGTCGGCAACCTACAGCCCCCAGGCCGAATGCGGCCCGTAACCCGAAATCATCCGGACCGCAGGCGTATTTTTGTTCCCGTATTTATCAGGCCGCCGGTACCTCCCAAGCCCGATGCCGCGGCGACGCAAGGTGGCCTACACTGGCGGAGCAGCCGAGCATTGCCGAACTGTGGCTGTACTGCATTCTGTTCAAAGCCAACAGCACGGACGTGCACCTTCTGTGTCTGGGCTTCACTGTCGGGATCGGGTTGTCAATAGGCCGTGAGTATTTGAGCCACCGCCTTCAGGACAGAGCCAAGGCAATGGTCCGTAGGTACGCCATGTTCACGAGTGCCCGTAACTAAGGGACAGTGCTCCAGGTGGTGTCCTCGAAGGGGCTGGATCTATGTGAACACGTGATTTGATACTTGCCATCCGGGACGGGATCTATGTGTACACGTGAACGCCATCCGTTCACAAACAAGCGCCCTGGCCCCTATGCAGAACAAGGTGGCCGACCCGTGCCATAAATCCTTGTCCTCTAGTTTCATACTCCCTTATCCTGGGAAAAAGACTTGTTATTCACATTGTCCATTCCCTCACGATTTTATAACCCTCCTAGTCCACCACTCAACCTTCTATGTTGCTGACATCTGCACTTAAAACTTCGCTAACTCACGGGCCTTGCATGTCAGAGAAAATGTCCCAGATGAAGTGTTGCTGCACTACATTCATATGTCGGTTTATCTAGAACACAAGTACAGCAAAGGAACAGCGAGCCCAACATACATGTAAGTTACAAGAGAGGACTCTGAAGGAAAGGATAGATATGCATTTAGATGAAGAGAGGATGATTAGGGATAGTCATTGTTTTGTTTGTGGGAGATTCAGAAATTAGATTGCTTTTTTTGAAGTAACCAAGGTGGCTGATCAGGGCAAGAAGCTGGGCCCATTGCTGATTCTGTTTACGTTAGTGATATAGATGAGAATGTGCAAGGCATGATAAATAAGTTTGCAGACAGCACTAAAGTAAGTGGAGGTGCAGATGTGAAGAGGCTTATCAAAAATTAGTTTGGCTAGACGACAGAGGAATGGCTACTACAGATAAATGACAGGGAAGTCAAACAAGGAGGGAACTTTCAGTGAATGGTAGAGGTCTAGGGAGTGTTGTAGTGCAGAAAGATCGAGGAGTGCAGGTGCATGCTACCGCAAATGTGCTGTCGCAGCTTGATAGAGTGGTAAAGGCAGCTTTTGGTACATTGGCTTTCATCAATCGGGATATTTAGAGAAATAACTTATTCTGCCATTGCCAATGGTGAGTACACATCTGGAGTATTGCGTTCAGTTTGGTCACCTTGCTATAGGAAGGATATCATTAAGCTGGAAAGTGTTTAGAGAGTATTTAATTGGAAGTGCCAGGAATTGAGGGCCAGAGCTACTGAGCGATTGTTCATACCAGGACTGTATTCCTCAGAGCATACCAAACTAAGATATATTCTAAGTCAAGGCAGCTGACGATTTAATGTCATTTAAAATACATTTGGGTAGGTAAATGTTTAGCAAGGGCTTTGAGGGATAATGGGCCAAACCAGGGCAGGTGGGACAACCATAGATGGGAAACATAGGCAGGTTGGGCCAAGTGGCCTGTTTCTGTGCTGTATAACTATGATATATTCTATGGAAAAATTAGCCAAAGTTTAATTTTGAAAGCCAAGTGCAGATTAATTCCCCAAACTGAAAACAAACACAGTTCTCAAAAAAATGAGAACTCGGTGAACATTTGAGGTGAGATACAATTATACTAACCAGGAACTCCAGTTTTGGCAATTGCAGCAGCTGCATGATCCTGAGTTGAGAATATATTGCAGCTGGACCACTGAACCTGAAATGAGATCAAAGCATGTTACAAAAAAAAGACTTTAACCTTCTAGTTACAGCACATTACAAATAGAGTAATCAATTCTACATCAGAGGTTAAGCAGGAGTAATGTATTCATTAGAACTGTAGCAATCCAAACACTCCATATCTAGAATAGATCACAGAAAACTAAGAATATACATTTCAATGCTAAGAAACGTAACAGCAGTGTGCCTTAGGTCAATGTTAAAGAAATTATTGAAGATTCTTGGGGACAATATTTTATTGTATTTGAAAAGGCATGGATATTAGCAAATGTCAGCATGGTTGTGTGTGAGGGTGGAAAAGGGGGGCATATCTTACAAACACAATTTGAGTTTGTTGAGGTGACAAAGATGATTGACGCGGGAAGGGCAGTGGAGGCAGTTGGCATAACTTCAGTAAATCATTTGGTAAAGTTCCTGATGGTAGATTAAGTCAAACAAGATGCATACAAAATTGTCTTGGTCATAGAAGATGGAGGGCAGCATGGGGAATCATTTTTTCAACTGGAGGTCTGTAAGGATCCATGTTGGGACCTCTTGCTTGTGATAAATCTTGGATGTAAAAGATTAGTAAATTTCTTTTTTTTTTAATTTTTTTTATTAGAAGTAACCATTTTACAATGTTTAAAACAAATTTACAAACACCAGCTTAAATTTACAGATCACATGAAAATTGGTTGCGGATAAAGATATATACCAGTTAAAATGTGGGCAGAAAAGTGGTAGATGGCATTTAATCCAGAAAAATGTGAGGTGTTTGGAAGATTAAATACAAGAGGAACGCATGTACTAAATGTCAGGACCGCTGCGACCATCATTTGCAGAGGGATTTTGAGGCGCAAGTCCATAATTCCCTTGTGCTAATAAGTGGATTGGGTGTGAAAGAAGACGTGCAGCATACAAAATCGAGCCATGGTTAGAATAGACTTAGATTCTATTCCACCCATACCCCAGGGTCAAAATGTCATACTAATAAGCATAGATTTACTATAATCCTATAAAACAGTTACCATAATCCCATGAACCGGTGATATATTGAGACCCATATTTTCTATGCTAATTTAAAATTCTTCCTACACTTTTACTCTTGGTCTATTTGTAGGCAGATTCCCCCCCCCCCTCCCCCCCCCCCCGACAATCAAGAGCAAAGAGCCACTCTGGACAGCTGCCAACTCAAGATTATATGGATTACGGACTATGGTACAAACCTACGTGCTATGTAAATTTGCTCAGGATAGTTAACAGGATAGTTAACAAGAAATGCATCGCCGCTCAACAACAAATAGCACAGGATAAATGTAACCTTCCAATTTATTGCTATCTCCACAGAACCATGCAGCACAATACATATTCTTGATTCCAGATGGAAATGCCTTGCTAATTTCAGCTTTATCTCCCACCCCACTTCTGCAAGTTCTACACGAAGGCAAAAGTCATGCTCCAATTGACTACGCATCCTTTCATGAGCCCATCATTCACAATGCTCCTCTCCACCACCCCCACAATGTGAACATCAATCTCCTGTCCGAAGGGGCATCCTGAACTGAAACATCTATCCATGTTCTCCAGAGAGGCAGTCTGACCTACTGAGTTACACCAGTGCTTTGACATTGTCAACCAGCATCTGCAGTTCCATGGTTCTCTGATCCTCTCTCTGTTCTCACACTGCTATCCAGTTTTGCAATAGTTAACTAATCAGGACCTCTAGCAACATACCCTTCCTTTCACATCCACAATTATCAAGCGCTAAACCTTCAGCTATCTTCACAAATTTAATTACCAGTGATTTGACTGCTCTCATCTCTCAAACAGTTCCTTGCCTTGTTACTCCAATGCTGAGTAAAATCCTCTAGCTAACCAATAGGAAAATTAAATGCATTATTTTCATCAGCAATTCTCCTTCCGATATCTGTCTGCACCCAAATCAGGCAACTCAAAGTACCAGTAATCTACAAAACCTAAATGATCTTCTCCACATTGGAGAACCCAAATACAGATCATAGAAACATAGAAATTAGGTGCAGGAGTAGGCCATTCGGCCCTTCAAGCCTGCACCGCCATTCAATATGATCATGGCTGATCATCCAACTCAGTATCCCGTACCTGCCTTCTCTCCATACCCTCTGATCCCCTTAGCCACAAGGGCCACATCTAACTCCCTCTTAAATATAGCCAATGAACTGGCCTCAACTACCCTCTGTGTCAGAGAGTTCCAGAGACCCACCACTCTCTGTGTGAAAAAATTCCTTCTCATCTCGGTCCTAAAGGATTTCCCCCTTATCTTTAAGCTGTGACCCCTTGTCCTGGACCTCCCCAACATCGGGAACAATCTTCCTGCATCTAGCCTGTCCAACCCCTTAAGAATTTTGTAAGTTTCTATAAGATCCCCTCTCAATCTCCTAAATTCTAGAGAGTATAAACCGAGTCTATGCAGTCTTTGTTCATACGACAGTCCTGACATCCCAGGAATCAGTCTGGTGAACCTTCGCTGCACTCCCTCTATGGCAATAATGTCCATCCTCAGATTTGGAGACCAGATCAGGTGACTAACTAAAACAGACACAAGAAAACAAAAAGAAAAGAAAAAACAGACGGTCTGCAGGCGAGCCGCAGCTGCCAGGCAGCGCCGCCACTTCCACTTCAAGTCTGTATCAGTCATCCAAGAAAGGTCTCGACTTGAAACATCACCTATTCCTATTCTCCAGAGATGCTGCCTGACCTGCTGAGTTACACCAGCACTTTGTCTATCATCCATGTGTGATATTTGCTCATTGTTTATACTTCCTTTTTTTCTCTCTTGGAGTGGAGGACATACCCAGCATGATCTACTGGGCTTGCTCTCCAGCTCCGCCTTTTGCAACTGCCACATCCTTCTGTGTTCTCAGCTTCTAACTGCTCCCATTCACTCACTGACTTGATACTGTTCAAAACACAAAACACTCGAGTAACTTAGCAGGTCAGGCAGTATCTGTGGAGGGAATGGACAGGTGACATTTCAGGTTGGGACCGTTCTTCAATTTTGTTTACCATTTATCCCCAAGGTCACCTCAGTTTTACACTAGGATAGACATCCCCTTCCCCCACAGCTTTCCAAGCTTCTTATTTATTTTTCTCATTTTTGATTAAGGGTCTCCAACCTGAAACATTGGTTGATTTTTCCTCCCACAAATGCAGTCTCATCCGCTGAGTACTTTTTTTGTTTCAGATTTCCAATATCTGCAGTTTTCATTTTCTCAAATAATTGAAATTGATCGGCATTGAATGTTGACCTCACATTATTTCCATCAGCACATGTCCAACCCAGTGTCCACCCTTCACACAAATATTTAATTCTACACTGAAGTGCCGTGGAAAATTATAGTTGCCGAGCTACAAGAAGGATGAGAAAAGATTCACAAAGATATTACTGAGACTAGGGTGTTGAAATTCTACGGGAAGAATGGACAGTGGTAAAGTTTTCCTTGGAGCATAGGACGCTGAGGGATGACCTTGGGGGTCTATAAAAGTCATAACGGATACGAAAAATCATGACGGCGAATGTTCAGTCTTCATCACAGGATTGGTTTTTCCATCTCCCAGCGCCTAAACTAGAGGAAATAAGTTTAAGGAGAGAGGGAAAAGATTGAAAGGGGACCCAATGGGCAATGTTTTCCACCAA
Organism: Raja brachyura; assembly: GCA_963514005.1. The sequence goes on along the minus strand of OY740802.1, from coordinate 45,071,018 downwards.
GGGTTGTGGCTGTATGGATTGAGCTGCCAGAGGAAGTGGTAGAAATAGGTACAATTACAACACAAAAAATATTTGGATAACTACACCGGCAGGAAAATATTAGAGGACGAGAGGCCAAATGCAAGCGAATAAGACAAGTTCAGGTAGGCAAATTAGTCGGCATAGACTGGCTGGAGAGAAAAGCCAATTTTTGTGTTGTATAACTATGACAAACCATAATGCAACTCAAACTACAAAAAGGGCACATTTGGTTCTGGTCACCTTACAGGGAAGATGTGGAAGCTTTTGAGATGGTACAAAGGACGATAGAGAATAGACATAGACAACAGACAATAGATGCAGGAGCAGGCCATTCAGCCCTTCGAGCCAGCACTGCCATTCAATGTGATTATGGCTGATCATCCCCAATCAGTACCCCATTTCTGGAAGTTTAAAAGTCATTTAGACATGAATAGGCAGGGAAGAGAGGAATACAGAAACATAAAATTATGAGACATAGATATGTTAAACAGTCAGAACCATTTCCCCAGGGTGGAAATGTCCAACACTAGAGGGCAAGAATAACACTACAAGGTAAGAGGGGAACATTTAATGGAGATGCGAGGAGCAAGTATTGATTTTTAAACAGTGGTGGGGGCCTGGAACACATTGCCTGGAGTGGTACTTGAGTCAGATACAATAGGCTTGTGGATAGGCACATGGAAGCGCAAAGAATAGTATGGATAGATATTGTCAATTTAACTAGGCATGTTCTGCACAAACATTGTGGGCCAAAGGGCCCATTCCCGTGCTCGACTGTTCCACGTTCTATATACTATGTTCAGGGAGATGTGCAGTTCAAATTTGATTGGCACAGACATCACAGGCCAAACAATCTGTTCCTTTGTACTGTTCTATGTTCCAGTGTGTAAACGTCAGCTGTTCAAAGACTGCCATGCTGTACAGTCCAGGAAAATTAAATTGAAAGACATTGATACTAAATCATGATTAACACCAACATTACCTCTGCCCCAAGTGCTGTGAGAGTTTCAATCAACACAGCAGTTTGAACGGTCATGTGAAGACAGCCTGCGATTCGAGCCCCTTTGAGTGGCTTCGAATCTTGATGCATCTTCCTCATCATCATCAGGCCAGGCATCTCATTTTCAGCAATCTCAATTGCTTTCCGACCCCATTCAGCCAAACTAATGTCAGCTTTAATGCAGAGAAACAAGAATCAGAAAAATCAACAAAATGACATTGAATCACTCGATAAAAAAACATTCAAATCAGCTCAGGAGAAGCAACAAAACTATGAACCTCCAAATTAGCTACCACCCCACAGAAGTCTCCTGGACCCAGACATGACAAAAGCACTGGCACTATCATTTCCAGCATCTTAAGATGTGACTAATAAATTATTCCCGACCACCCTCCAATAAGCTAATGAAACTGTTTGAAGACTGGAGACAAAGACAAACTGCAATGGATCAAGGATTTCATGGGGTGTAGACAATGTGCACCATGAGCAACCTCTCTAGGCACTTCATGATCATACATGTCAAAGCCACTGGACACAGTCATTAGACATGCTACCATCTTATTTTGGAACAAAGATGATTGTTTTCTTAAAGGAGGTGGGAATGTCAGAACGGGATAGAAAGAGGTTAAAGATGTCAGAGTACTCTGGTCAGCTGGTCTGCAAAGGATCCAAGGACTTCTTCCTGCAAATAATCTCCCCCAATAAAGCTTGGAAAATTATTCGAGTCTTAAGGGTCCCGAAATGAAACATTCCCTATCCATGTTTTCCAGGTATGCTGCTCGACCCAGAGTTACTCTCGCACTTGTTTTCGTAAACCAGCATCTGCAGTGTCTTCTGTCAACAACCTCTGAAAGTTAATGCCCAAAACCAACAAAATTGCCTGCTGCAGTTTAGGATTTTAACTTGTGGACCAACCCAATCATTTTCCACAACTATTTTAATAGAATTATGGTCACTTGCCCGAAGCAGCTCCACCACTAACCCGAGTCCCCTGCCTTGCCTTACTTCCCAATAGTTGTTTTTCTCATTCTCTAGTTGTGCCATCTATATGTTGATTGAGAAACTTGCCTTGATCAAATTTAAATTCCAACCCAACCTAATCCTTACACCATTGCAGCTCTGGAAAATTAAAATCCCACTATGATAACCCCACTCTCTGACCTGCCTAGACATTTGCGGCAATTCTCAGATCTGCCTCATTATTGCTTTAGGTCACACCTTCAGACATACTAGTTTAAACTTTGAATATATGCAAATCTCTGTGCCAGCACACTGGCCCCATCTGGTTGTATCTATTTTCATCCCTTACACTTCAAACACACCACTTTGCACTCAAACATTGGTATATGCCTTACCATAGTAAATTGTGACAATGTTCCATTTTACAATGCACACGCGGCTCACTATAACTGTTCAGGGGGATACAATCTGCTGTCCTTACTGGTCTGGCACTGCAACGTTCACTCTTAAATGCACTCGCATAACCCAGAATGTCACTTTAGTAGACCACCATCTTGATGATTAAAGGGCAATAAAAACTGAGCTAGCTAGGTCATGGTCAGATTTTTAAAAAAATACATCTTCAATGCTTCAGTGGATAAGAATTACTTGTTGAACTACTTCTGCTGCCTTTGTGAAAAGAGACAGAATTCAATTCAAATGAGTTGGAACTGAACCATAGCAAATTACCTCAATTTTATGCATGTTCTGTTGCTTGACAACTACACTTCTGACCCTTTATGATCTTTTAACACAATTACCCCTCTTCTCTTATAACAGGTCTTTTATATGGCCTTCATCTACTTTAATCATCATAAAACTTGTTTCTTGAACTATGATCGTAATATAACAATCATTTCTCCCTCCCTAAGATTGTCAAGTATATCCAACATCTGCTGCATTTGACTATATTCAAATATTGCACACCAACTTTACTTGCATGTGTACATAATAGACTTGTGGCACCAGCATGATCGAGTGACTGTCCTTATCAGAGTGACTTTGCAATAAACATTATCAAATTCTGTTGAATACCTTTTTTGAACTGCAAGTTATTGAACTTCAAACATGGGAAAGCAAAGGGAGGCAAGCAATGCCACCAATAACAAAGTTAGCCAAGTTTGTTTAACGTTCTGATGACAGGATACAAAAATACAACATCAGCAGCTTTTAACTCGTCTTGCGTCATTCAAAGTGTACAGAAACTAATGCAGAGTTGATGTTACTGGCTTTGTCACTGATGAAAACCCATTGTCCAGAGTTGCAACTGTCCTGCAAAGCCTAATTTTCTGTAAGGAAATTCCATGAACTGGCATTTGAAGAATAAACATTGTTATACCAAATCTTTCATGACCTTCGGACACCAAATGAGTCACTGGAAGTATTCTAACACAAAATAACTGTCATTTTCTACAATCAAATCTCTTCAGGAGTAGGAGGATATCAGCTTTATTATCAGTCAGTGATGTCCAGAGAGAGATGAATATCTATTTTAAAAATGACCGTTAAAACCAAGATCTGGATGCCTGGATTGCGAAACAAAGTAGGTATGTTGCAAAACTTACCTTGAGCAGCGCTGCAGTTCTGCCGCTCCCCGTGTGCGCGACTTTGGCGCCTTTCAGAGGGGGGCGGGCTTAAAGTGCCGTTTTTCAACAGACCTGGAAAATCGATGAATGTCGGGCGATTTCGTTGCGGAAGAAAAATCGCTCCGACATTTCATGAATGAAGGTATTTTTAAATTACTCTAAATTACTTATTAACTAGAGTAATTTAAAAATCACCTTCAAAAGCCGTGAGCCCCGACAACCGGAAGGATTTTGCGTAGGGGAGAAAAAAAAGGTAAATAGTTTATTTTTATATTAAAAGTTGGTTTTTCGGGAGGCTTTAATAATATTTTTATGTTGCGAAATGGGGTCCCAAAAAATGTATGAACAAACAATATTTTTCCTCCCGACTTCACCGCTAACCGCAACGTTCCAATCCGCCGCATTCCACTAAAACCCACTCGCTAGTTGATTTAAATGGCCATTAATTTACAGGAATCAAACACTAAATTCCTTCCATTTGGCCCAGAAATTCATGAAAATGAGATTTTTAAAAAACGTTATATTGTGGATTATTGTGTGAATGTTATTTGGACACTTAGGCAATTTAAAAAAGTTTATCTTTTCTTAAGAAATGGATAGATGTTTAGATCTACTCAGTGAACTTTGTAATTAGCTACACTTAGATAACTAACTAATTATATGCTTTAATTTCAGGTCATCCAAGTAAGATTGTTTCATACTTGTTTCAGAATGCTTCAATCTATAATAACTGAAAATTTCATTGAGTTCTCTTAATTTTTAAGAAAGTTATGGGCTTTTAACTTTTCCAGATCACAGCTTTTGAGTTAAGTCAATTGAAAGGCAATGGGGAGCAAGATGCTAATTTCCAAGTATGAAAATGGCCATAACTTTCTTAATACTGAAGATATGAAAGTAAATTAGGTGTCAAATTAAACTTCTTTTTATGCTTTATCTGATGGGATAAATTGCAGACTTGATTTTTTAAATCTCAAAATTTTGTAACATTGGTAAACAAAGGACCTGAAAATACTGACTCTGTCCATGTAGGCTGTGGACTGAGCATCGGAAATGTGTCTAGAATTTAACTTTCGTGACCCATGTTTGGGAACTACTTGAAATTTGGAACAGATTTAGATAAAATATAATTGAGAAGTCACAACTCACCATCGCCAAAAGTTGCACATTAATTAAGCTAATTAGAAAATGAGATTGAAAAAGGAGGCGCCATCTAGTGTTTAATGCTCATATTACTCTCTCGTGCTGCTGTCATAAACCATATATTATATCATCTATATACACATACATATATCATGACTTGCGAATATGACTGGAGTTATAATTAAATTATATAAAAATAATATAATTAATATAATTATGAGTGTGTATGTGAATGAGACTGCCACAGAGGTCTGCTCCTGACCCCGCCTAATTAGTGGGTGAGGGCAGTTCCTGTAGGTTCCCCCATGTACTGAACCCCACTGACGGCCAGTGTGCAGAGTGGGGGGTCCCGGCCATAGTGGGACTGGGGCAGTGCCAGGCTGGGGGAAGGCTAAGGTATCTTCCACTGAGAGGAAAATACCTAACCGGCCCCCCTTCCAGAGCTGGAGCCGCATTGGGACAGGCTACAGGCTCCGTACGTGTGCCACTCAGCACGTCCACCTCGACCAGCATGCCCTTCTGGATCATCATGGCAATGACGGTGGGGAGTGCGGCGCCCGGGCACCGGCTCAGTCAGTCCAACCGCTCATTCGCTGCAACACCGGCCGTCCAACAGAACGACCGACAGCTCGCTACATCCACCAGCAGCCATACCGATCCTTCGCAGCACCCACCGGTGGCCCGACAGACGTCTCGCAGCACTCACCGGTGGCCCGACCGACCCCTCACAGCACTCACCGGCCGGCTGACAGCCTGACCGATCCTTCACAGCATCCACTGGCGGCCCGACAGCCGGACCGACACTTCACACCATCCACCTGACAGCCCGACCGACTGACTCGAATCCTAACCCTAACTCTACATTTTTATTTAACAGTTCACATCACAACTTTACAAAGATAAATCGATTGTAAAAGAAAATTATCAGCAAGGTTAGCATTACCTTTATTCCTTCAAAACCTTGCTATTATTTTAATTTAATTAGGAGGCCGCCATGATCCCAGTGCTCACTGCCTAGCTACCATGAAATAAAGCGCGTGATTGGTTAATTGGCATCCGATGCAATTCCAAACATGCATTGATTGGACAATTACTACTCGGATAATTGGAGGTTTTTCTCATATTTAAAAAATATGTGCAGGTTGAGATTCAGGAATGATATTACTTAGCTTTAATTCTACCACTCGGTTTATATCAAAAGTACAACTATTGGTTGCCACTGAATACCTATCTAGTCAATAATTATAATTTTTTTACACAATATGTTAAAAATTCAAGTAGTTACGTGATTTGGGTCACAAACCTAAACGAAAATGCACCTCGGCCCACAGCCTAATGTAAATAACCATGCGTTCTACCATTTGATACTGTCTTGAAAAGTAACTCAGTTGCTGAAACAGATTAGCCAGCCCCATGCGTGGCTTGGATTATCAGTAAGATTGTTAGAAGAACAAATCTCAGGAACTCTGCAGATGCTGGTTTCACAAAAAACAAAATGCTGAAGATGAGTGAGCGACACAGCATCTGTGTAAAAGGCAGACAAATTATCCAGAAGGCTGCTGGAATTCCATGGTTGTAACAATTTAGTGATTGAGTTACCAGAATGGCCACCGGAGGACTGGTGCATTGATCTAGAAATTATATTTCAAAACCACGCATCATAGGAGAAATGTGAATTCAAATACATTAATCTGGAATTAAAAAAGTTGCAGTAACAGTAATCAAATGGGTATAATGAACATTCTATTGGCATGTTGACTGCATGGAAATAAATCTGCCAAGCTTACTCTGTCTATTTAGCTGATCATCAGCACTACATTCAACGTTAGGGCTGGATGTTAACTGCCATCTGTTGCTCAAAGGCAGTAAGGGATGAACAAAGTATTCCGGCAATGTACACATTAGCTTGCGGTATTAATTTTCTCTCTCCAAAATACTGTTTCATCTGCTGACTATATGTCTAGTATCACATTTTTAGCTTCAGGGTGAATATTTCACAATTATTGACTAGATAGGTATTTAGAGACAACCAATAGTTGTACTTTTGGTATAAACCGAGTGGGAGAATTAAAGCTAAGTAATATTGGGAACGTCTTCAGTGACTTGGAATTCGAAGTTCACCCTCTATGGCCCCGTGAGGAAACCAAAATGCAGTATGAAACATGGCTATGAGAATACCAACAGCTGTCTAAAACAGACAGATTAACACATTTGAAGAGCCAATAATAGAAATTCTCAAAGTAAAATAAGCATGTTACATTAAACACCATAATGTTGATCATTTTATTAATGCAAATTATATTTAACATATTTGTTAGTATTCTTAGAGGATGAAGACAGCAGTCTTAGAGGGAAACTTGCAAAGTGTTGCATTTGGATTTCCAGAAGTCAATTACAAGGTGCCATAAAATGCAATGTACTAGAGCTCTTGCTGCTCAAGTGTGTTGACACAGATGGGAGACTGGCAGGGAGGAACAATCACGATCTGGATGTAATGTTGAGCCTCTATAAGATGCTGGTATGGCAGTATTTAGAATATTGTGAGCAATTTACAGCACCATATCCGAGGATGGATGTGCAGGCTCTGGAGAGGGAGCAGAGGAGGTTTACAATGATCCCAGGAATTAGTAGTTTAACCTATGATGAGCATTTGTCGGCACTGGGCCTGTACTCGCTGGAGGTTAGAAGAATGAGGGAGACCTCATTGAAACATATAGAATAGTGAAAGGCTTAGATAGAGTGGGTGTGAATAGGATGTTTCCACGAGTGGGAGAGTCTGGGACTAGAGATCATAACCTCATGATTAAAGGTTGTCCTTTTAGGAAGGAGATAGATGAGGAGAAATTTTAGTCAGAGGGTGGTGAATCTGGAGAATGCTTTGCCACAGAAGGCCGTGGAGGCCAAGTCAGTGGATATATTTAAGGCAGAGGTAGATTCTCGATTAGTCAGAGGATGGGGAGAAGGCAGGAGAATGGGGTCCATCAATGAATGGCCGAGCCGACTTGATGGGCCGAATGGCGTTATTCTACTATTCCTTATGACCAGTTGTACAGTGGACAGGCTTGAGGCAGCAAGTACCCTACTCAGTTATTTAAAAGGGAAATAGCCTGTTCAATCCAATATACCCATGACAAATAGCTTGCCCCTTAGGTCCTGGGTTCTCCACTAACAATTCTTTCCATATGCCCAACACTGTGCAAACATATTTTCCCCTGGAAGGTCCCCAAGAAATATTTCCTCACTAACCTTAAACAGACCTTTATGTTTCGACCAGCATAGCCTTGGAAAAAGACTGGCCATTCACCTTATTTGCGCAAAAACAATTGATTTTGGTAAGCCTAAGGTTTGGCTGATGTCTCTAACAGTTTTATTCTTATCTCTGTCTCAAAAATGGCTTATTTGACTTTCATTGGTGCAACCTTGGTCCTCATGTTGATAAGCAGTAATAAAAGTTTCCAAAGGTGATGGAAAGACTAGTTGCTGAGTGCTCTCTTATACCTGCATTAAGGAGGCAATTATGCACACCTGAGAAATCACAAACACCTGTGAAGCTTTTTGTCCCAAACATTATGGTTACCTTAAATTGGGGGGGGGGGGGGGGGGGGGTGGAGGGGGGGGGGGGGTGGAGGGGGGGGTGGAGAAGAGAGAAACTATGTATAAACACTGGTGTGATTTCTACATGGTGAAACCAAAATGTATAAGAATGTCCTTTATTAAAATCTGACAATGTGCACTTTAACCACATGTGATTTTTATATTACAAATCTCAAATTGTGGAGTACAGAGGCAAATAAATAAATGGTGGGTCTTTGTCCAAAATATTATGGAGGGCACTGTTTGTAATCAAGTGATGAGTCTGGGATTGACTGTGCAAAAACAGATTCAGGCAGTCAGGAGCAAAGCACCTGTCAGAGCAAACACCTTGTCAGAATACTTTCTATCATGTATCTGTAGAAATGCAAGATTCTTCATAAACATGCCAACTACATTCTCATCAATTTTTTTTAATTCCGGCAACAAACGGGGGCCACAGCACTTCTCACTGAAGCACACCAGCCTCCAATCTGCAAAGCAACTCCCGACTACCCCCCTCTGACATATTCCACCATGCCAATTTTGTAGCCAATGGGCTACCTCACCGTGATCACATAGCAATGACTTCTGCTCTTATTTGTTTGTGCTTGTGAAAATAAACAGGCTTTTTCCAGGTTGGAAGTATATTAACAGTAGAATGTTCGAGGATCAGGTATTGGCTCTCAACTGTTTACATTAACAAATCAGAAGTTCAACAGACCCAAGTTCGCCTGGGAGTGTGCAAAGTCATGCATATCAGCTAGTCAAATCGAAGGCCCAGTATTATCTAAATGGAGAAAAAGTGCTCATGCACGAAGTACAGAGAGATCTAGGTAAAACATGTTAAGTGCAGCAGGTGGCTGGGAAGGTAAATTGGCCTTTATTACAAGGGGGTTGTGGTTTAGAAGTTATCAATACTGCTATAATTGCAATGGATGTTATTAGACCAGAGATACACAATTCAATCTCTAGAGAGAAGGAATGGGTGACCTTTCGGGTTGAGACCCTTCTTAACCTGAAATGTCACTTATTCTTTCTCTCCAGAGATGTTGCCTGTCCCGCTGACTTAGTCCAGCATTTTGTGTCTATCTTCAGTTTAAACCAGCATCTTCAGTTCTGTCCTACACACGTTGTTAGACAATACCTGGAGAACTATGCATGCTTTTGGTCCGTTTATTTAGGAAGATGGTTACCCTTAAGGCAGACCAAACTAAATCCATTGGTAATCCACTCGAGGTTGGCTTTAAATTCATTGGAGTTTGAAAGAAGGTGAGCTTATTGAAACAAGATCTCAAAGGGGTTAAACAGGGTAGATGTCAAAATGATTCCCGTCACCGTCTGTAGCAAGTCTCTGGAATGCTCCACAACGGATGGATGTGGAGGCCAGGTTGTTGGTGGGTATTAAAAGAGAGTTAAAATTCTTGAACCTTATGGAATTTAGTGCCATGCAAAACTAGCACAAGGAGGAGGAGTTATGGCCTGGAGCAGATCATCCATGAACATTTTGAATTGCAGGGCAGGCAAGTTTCCTTGTGTTCTGTGATCCTTTGGGATTATCATGTGATAAACTGCATAAATCGCAGATTACACTTCAGCTGGTATTCAATTCGAGACACAATCCAGGAAGCTTTTTAGCCACTGTGCAGAGAGGATGTGGAAACTCAATGAAAATGCATTAACATCCACTGTAGATGTTCCTTTTGGGAGACACCCGAACCCCAGCAATGGACACAAAATATTAGAGTAATTCAGCGGGAAAGGCAGCATCTCTGGAGAGAAGGAATGGGTGACTTTTGGATCGAGACCCTTCTTCAGAATGAGTCAGGGGAGAGGGCGTCTATGGAGGGACAAGGCATGAAAAGGACTGATCCAAGCAGCCCCAGCCTGCACCACTCACCAGCCCTGACCCCACTCTCAGCACACACCATCATGTTTCCCACTAACAGCAGCCCTGAACCTGTCCAAGCCTGCACCCCACTCTCAGCACACACCGTGTTCATCGCACCCGTGCACTAAGCCAGACCATCAGAATCTCGCCTATCTGCTTCGCTCCTTAGATGCTGCTGCACCCGCTGAGTTTCTCCAGCCTTTTGTGCACCCTCGATTCTCCAGCATTTGCAGTTCCTTCTTTAACACAACAGAATCTCCCGCCTGCAGCTGCTCGGCGCTGCCGCTCTCCCCTTGCCGACAGCGACACGCGGTTGAGAGCCGGCAAAGGGAGAGCGGCAGCGCTGGCTGTGGGGGAAGCAGAGTACCGGGGCCGGCTGTGGTGGGGGGGGGGGGGGGTGAATGCCGGCTGTGGGGGGAGCAGAGTACCGGCGGCTGTGGGGGGGAGCTGGGTGCCGGGGCCGGCTGTGGGGGGGTGCTGGGTGCCGGCTGTGGGGGGTGCTGGGTGCCGGCTGTGGGGGGTGCTGGGTGCCGGCTGTGGGGGGGGGGAGCTGGGTGCCGGGGCCGGCTGTGGGGGGGAGCTGGGTGCCGGCTGTGGGGGGGGGGGGAGCAGAGTACCGGCGGCTGTGGGGGGGAGCTGGGTGCCGGGGCCGGCTGTGGGGGGGAGCTGGGTGCCGGCTGTGGGGGGGGGGGGAGCAGAGTACCGGCGGCTGTGGGGGGGAGCTGGGTGCCGGGGCCGGCTGTGGGGGGGTGCTGGGTGCCGGCTGTGGGGGGTGCTGGGTGCCGGCTGTGGGGGGGGGAGCTGGGTGCCGGGTGCCGGCTGTGGGGGGGAGCTGGGTGCCGGCTGTGTGTGGGGGGGGGGGGGGGGGAAGCTGGGTGCCGGGGCCGGCATCACTTACCGACTTTGTGAGGCAGCTTGTCGGCCATGGCGAGCAAGTGGTGCTTCTAGGCGGCGTGACGCGCGAGCGGAGAGGTGGCGCAGGCGCGGACGCGCTTTTATAACCGCCGCTCATTATCATAAAGCCCCCAGAATCCACAGCGGTTCCGGGCCGGCGGGAACGGAGCGTCGCTCGCGAGTCCCGTCCGTCTGGGGGCGGGCGAGGGGCGGGGTGCGGGGCGAGGGGCGGGGCGAGGGGCGGGGCGAGGGGCGAGGGGCGGGGCGCGGGGCGGGGCGAGGGGCGGGGCGAGGGGCGGGGCGGGGGGGCGGGGCGAGGGGCGGGCGAGGGGCGGGCGAGGGGCGGGGCGAGGGGCGGGGCGAGGGGCGGGGCTGAGGGAGGTGTGAGGGGATTAAACACTTTTATCCGAATACAACATGGGTAGCCGTACGTTGCCTGCTGTCCACCAGCACCCATGTCCAAGAGTCGAATTAAACAGAGATTTAAGTTGGGCGACGCATATTAATCAAGTGTCTAACAAGGCAAATAGAACTCTCGGCCTTCTCTGGCAATGTTACAAAATTTTGAGATTTTAAAAATCAAGTCTGCAATTTATCCCATCAGATAAAGCATACAAAGAAGTTTAATTTGACACCTAATTCACTTTCATATCTTCAGTATTAAAAAAGTTATGGCCATTTTCATACTCGGAAATTAGCATCTTGTTCCCCATTGCCTTTCCATTGACTTAACACAAAAGTTGTAATCGAGGACAGTCAAAAGTCCATAACTTTCTTAAAAACTAAGAGAACTGAAAGAAATGTTCAGTTATTATAGATAGAAGCATTCTGAAACTATTATGAAACAATCTTACTTGGATGACCTGAAATTAAAGCCTTTATAAATCAGAGCATTGAATATAGGAGTAGGGAAGTAATGTTAAAATTGTACAAGGCATTGGTAAGACCAATTCTGGAGTATGGTGTACAATTTTGGTCGCCTAATTATAGGAAGGATGTCAACAAAATAGAGAGAGTACAGAGGAGGTTTACTAGAATGTTGCCTGGGTTCCAGCAACTAAGTTACAGAGAAAGGTTGAACAAGTTAGGTCTTTATTCTTTGGAGCACAGAAGGTTAAGGGGGGGGCTTGATTGAGGTCTTTAAAATGATGAAAGGGATAGACAGAGTTGATGTGGATAAGCTTTTCCCATTGAGGGTAGGGAAGATTCAAACAAGAGGGCATGACATGAGAATTAAGGGACAGACGTTTAGGGGTAACATGAGGGGGAACTTCTTTACTCAGAGAGTGGTGGCTGTGTGGAATGATCCTCCTGCAGAAGTGGTGGAGACAAGATCGATTTTAACATTTAAAAGTAAAGTGGATAGGTATATGGACGGGAAGGGAATGGAGGGGTATGGTCTGAGTGCAGGTAGATGGGACTAGGGGAAAATGAATGGTCGGCATGGACTGGAAGGGCCGAGAAGGCCTGTTTCCATGCTGTAATTGTTATATGGTTATATGGTTATAAAGCATATAATTAGTTAGTTACCCATTGTAGCTAATTACAAAATTCAATTACAAAAACATCTATCCAGTTCTTAAGAAAATATTAACTTTTTTTTTAAAGCCTAAGTGTCCAAATAACATTCACACAAGAATTCACAATATAACATGATTTTTAAATCTAATTGTCATTAATTTATAGGCCAAATTGAAGGAATTTTGTGTTTAATGCCTGTAAATTAATGGGCTTTTTAAACAGCTTGCGAGTGGGATTTTCTGGAACGCTATGTATTGGAACGTTGCGGTGAATTTAAACCCAATATCGGCAGGAAAAAATCTGCCGGTTCATATGGGGACTAAATCACCGTTTCGCAACATGAAATATTGATTAAAGTCCCCTAAACAAGCAGGTGTATATGTAAAAATAAACAGCTTTCACTTACCTGTCCCCTACGTAAATTCGGTCTCCGTTGTCGGCGTTCACGGCATTAAGAGCTAATTTTTATTTTACTGCAGCGCAGAAATAGTCAGGCGATTTAAAAAAATATATTACCTTACCGGTAGTTGGAATGAATCTCCAGAAATAGATCGCACTCCGACAAAATATTATTCCGGATGGCAAGGGAAAAAACGCATTTTAACCCCGCCCTCCCCCTTAAAGGCGCCAAAGTCGCACACACGGCCAGTGACAGAACTGCAGCGCCGTTGAAGGTAAGTTTAGTAACATACCTACCTTCTCAAGAGAAATTTTCACGCATGTAGTACATCCCTCAAAGAGAATGCCTGCGAGTCCTTGGTCAGGCCTAAATTGTAGTATTGTGGAGCCGTATGGGATCCTTTCAACAACAACAAGATCACCCTGGGGAAAGTACAACACCGAGCAGCCCGCTTTGTATGCAATGACTACAAGCGCAAATCAAACGTGAATAATATGCTGCCTTCTCTCGGATGGGATACCCTAGAGGTCGGCAGAATCAGGCTAAGACTTATTTCAATTTAGAAGGAGATTCGCAAAATCACGGCATCAAATCTCCCGTCATCCCAGAGCACCAACTGCCATGAAACAAGACAAAATAACAGTCCCTACATCATCAACTGGCTAAATTTCAATGAACTTTGCTACCAATATTCCCTTTACCCAAGGACGATAAGGGAATGGAATATGTTACCACCCGACACATGTGCTGCTCTTGATGTTAAGTCACTTAAAAAGGAGATTGAGCAACTAGATCTCCTCAACTTGGTCAAAAGGGCCGACTTCAATATTTAATACTCTATTCACTCCGGCCTGTGCGAGATAACCACTGTTATTGCAAGTGTTTGCGCAGTAATCAACCAGAACCAGAACCAGAGATGGGGAGAAGGAGATGTGGTGAGGGCAGAGGGAGGTGTGAGGGGAGAGGGAGGTGCGGTGAGGGGAGAGGGAGATGTGAGGGAAGAGGAAGAGGGGGGGAGGAGAGAAGAAAGAGAGAAATAGATGAGGGGCGGAAGGAGGGAGGGGGAGGGGCAAGGAAGGGGAGGGGGATGCTGGAAGCGGGAGGGAGGGGTAAGAGGAGGGAGGGAGATGAGAGTAAAGAAGTGGAAGGAGGCAAGGAGGAGGAGGAGAGAGGGAAGGGGAGGAAGGAGTGAAGGATGGATGAGGGGATGGAGGGGAGAGCTATCCCGTGATGGAGTCCACCACTTTTTGTGGCCTCTTGCATTTCTTAGCATTGGAAATGCTGGACCAATTTATGATGCAACAGTCCATCAGCAAAAGTTTGTTGGAGTATTTGATGACGTTAAATCTCCTTCTAAAAATGTAGTAATTGGCATACTTATTCTGGATGATTTTAGAATAAACCCCTTCGACAACTCTGGAGCCTCCTCAAAATATTTCTACCAGTCGGAACTCTACGAATAATCCAAACATCATTTCATATTAATATGATTTATATGATTGCACCACAGGAGATGCTTAGAACATAGAAGTAGAACTATACATACAAGAGCAGGCCCTTGGCCCACAATGACTGCACCGAACATGATGCTAAGACCTCTTATCTACCTGCACATTTATATCCCTCCATTACCTGCATATCCATATGCCTATTCAAACATCACTTAAACATCACTATCGTATCTGCCTCAACCACCAATCATGGCACCAGACGTCACCACACTATAAAACAAGTTGCCCATAGTAACTCTTTTAAACTATTCCTCTCTCACCTTAAAACTATGCCCTATGATATTTGATGTTTCCATCCTGGGAAAAAAAATTCTGACTGTCTACCCTATCTATGCATCTTATCATTTTATATACTTCTATAAGGACTCCTTGCAATCTTCAGCACTTCAGAAAAAACAATCCAAGTCTGTTCAACTGCTCCCTGTGGCTAATATGCCCTAATCCACGCATCTACAGTGGCTTGCAAAAGTATTCATACCCCTTGAACTTTTCCATATTTTGTCACGTTACAACCACAAACGTAAATGTATTTTATTGGGATTTATGTGATAGACCAACACAAAGTGACGCATAATTGTGAAGTGGAAGGAAAATGATACATGGTTTTCAAATGTTTTTACAAATAAAAAACTGAAAAGTGTGGCGTGCAAAAGTATTCAGCCCCCTTTACTCTGATACCCCTAAATAAAATCCAGTGCAACCAATTACCTTCAGAAGTCACCTAATTAGTAAATAGAGTCCACTTGTGTGTAATCTAATCTCAGTATAAATACAGCTGTTATGTGAAGGCCTCAGAGGTTTGTTAGAGAACATTAGTGAACAAACAGCATCATGAAGCCCAAGGAACACACCAGACAGGTCAGGGATAAAGTTGTGGAGATGTTTAAAGCAGGGTTAGGTTGTATAAAAATATCGCAAGCTTTGAACATCTCACGGAGCACTGTTCAATCTATCATCCGAAAATGGAAAGAGTATGGCACAACTGCAAACCTACCAAGACATGGCCGTCCACCTAAACTGACAGGCCGAGCATGGAGAGCATTGATCATAGAAGCAGCCAAGAGGCCCATGGTAACTCTGGAGGAGCTGCAGAGATCCACAGCTCAGGTGGGAGAATCTGTCCACAGGACAACTATTAGTCGTGTACTCCACAAATCGGGCCTTTATGGAAGAGTGGCAAGAAGAAAGCCATTGTTGAAACAAAGCCATAAGAAGTCCTGTTTGCGGTTTGCCACAAGCCATGTGGGGGGACACAGCAAAAATGTGGAGGAAGGTGCTCTGGTCTGATGAGACCAAAATTGAATTTTTTGGCCGAAATGCAAAACGCTATGTGTGGCGGAAAACTAACACTGCACATCACCCTGAACACACCATCCCCACTGTGGAACATGGTGGCGGCAGCATCATGCTGTGGGGATGCGTTTCTTCAGCAGGGACAGGGAAGCTGGTCAGAGTTGATGGGAAGATGGATGGAGCCAAATACAGGGCAATCTTGGAAGAAAACCTGTTAGAGTCTGCAAAAGACTTGAGACTGGGGCCGAGGTTCACCTTCCAGCAGGACAATGACCCTAAACATACAGCCAGAGCTACAATGGAATGTTTTAGATCAAAGCATATTCATGTGTTAGAATGGCCCAGTCAAAGTCCAGACCTAAATCCAATTGAGAATCTCTGGCATTGAACATTGCTGTTCACAGACGCTCTCCAACCAATCTGACTGAGTTTGAGCTATTTTGCAAAGAAGAATGGGCAAGAATTTCAGTCTCTAGATGTGAAACGCTGGTAGAGACATACCCCAAAAGACTTGCAGCTGTAATTGCAGTGAAAGGTGGTTCTACAAAGTATTGACTCGGGGGGGCTGAATACTTCTGCACGCCACACTTTTCAGTTTTTTATTTGTAATACAATTTGGAAACCATGTATCATTTTCCTTCCACTTCACAATTATGCACCACCTTGTGTTGGTCTATCACATAAAATCCCAATAAAATACATTTACGTTTGTGGTTGTAACGTGACAAAACGTGGAAAAGTTCAAGGGGTATGAATACTTTTGCAAGCCACTCTATCTATCTATCTATCTATCTATCTATCTATCTATCTATCTATCTATCTATCTATCTATCTATCTATCTATCTATCTATCTATCTATCTATCTATCTATCTATCTATCTATCTATCTATCTATCTAGTGGTGTGGGAGAGGAGAGACTCCACTCAGCGGCCACTGGCCGCGGCACCACACAGCACCTCACGACTCCACACATCGGCTTTCCCGATTCCACACTGCGGCTTAACCAACTCCACACAGCGGCGTTCCCGAATCCACTGTTGCGGAATCAATCATCACGGCTTGTTTACTCAGCCCTGCCTCCGAGGGTTTATTCTCTAGAGCACAGCCCCCGATCGCAAAGTACAGCCCCTCGCTCGCAGAGCACAGCTCCTCCTCGCTTACAGAGCACTACCCCCGCTCGCAGTCAGTTTCATCTTTATTCTCCCTGCCGGACAACGGATGCCTGAAGGGGCATTATCTTCATGGTTGGTGACAGGCGAGAAGACCAATCTGCTGATCTCATGATTTTTAAAACCTTCATAACTTTTCTCATATTTCACTGATTGGAAGTGGCTTGGAGCAGAGGAGAATGGTGAGTTCAGTGGCGAAAAAATCCTAGCAATATAGGGTAGTGTTTTTGCGCAAATTACAATTACAATTTTAGAGATAGCTGGATAGATAGATAGATAGATAGATAGATAGATAGATAGATAGATAGATAGATAGATAGATAGATAGATATTCAGTTTTGGTCACAATGTTATTGGAAAGATGTCATGCTGAAAGGGGCGCAGAAAAGATTTAGAAGGATATTGCCAGGACTGGAGGGCCTGAGGTGTAGGGAGAGGTTTAGCAGGCTAAAGGGCCTGTCCCACCAGCATGCAACTCGATGCGATTAGCGCGACCTAACGTGGTCGCTTGAGCCGTCCGGCGTCGCGGGGCCGGTCCCACTTCGATCGCCGGAGCCGTGCGGAATTCGTCCCGACGGCGCGCGGGGCTCCGAAAAACCGACAATGTCCAAAAATCCCGCGCGGCAACGGTTTGTCGGCTCGCAGTCGCCGCGACATTTACACACCGCCCGGACATCGTGCCTCCGTGAAACTATTTGTAAGTGCCTCCGTGACCCTCTATGTGTGTGGCTCCGTGGCCCTGTATGTGTGTGTGTCTCGGTGCCCCTCTCTGTGTGCCCCTCTAAGTCCTGGCGAACTTACCTTGGACTTGCTTCAAGTTCGCCTCGCTTTGCGCCGCGTTGCGCCACTCACCCAACCTCCGCGCGGCCCCTACTGCCGGTTTAGTTGCGCTTGCCGCATGCAGGCGCATGCTGGTGGGACCGGCCCTGTACAAGGGATCACCCGACCTCCGCGCGGCCCCCGCTGCCGGTTTGATCGCGTTCATCGCATATAGTTGCGTGCTGGTGGGACAGGCCCTTTAGACTTTATTCCTTGGAGTGCAGGAGGATGAAGGTGACCTTATAGAGGCATACAGAATCATGAGAGGAATAGATGGGATAAATGCGCAGAATCTTTTGACCAGAGTAGGGGAATTGAGAAAACAGTTGAGAAGAAAAGCTTGAATTTGCAAATACATGAACTTTATATATGCAGGCAGCTTGAACACTGTATTACCCATAGAAGCTGCACTCATGCCACTGCACTTTTTTCATTATGGCCATGGGATTTTGTTTTTTGCTCAACACTGAAAAGACAAACAATATTGGATACAAGTGTCAGGGCATTGAAGATAAAATCCAGAATGTGGCAAACTTCATGGTTTAGCCAATGTTGATTTGTAAATCTGCATTCATTGGGTTATGTGATAACTTCATCCAAAATTAGAAATTGGTTTCAATTACAGCTGAAACACCCACCTGCCACTATTTCTCAGCAGTCTGTTGCAAATAGCCATGTGTTACAGTGAGATATTGCACCATAATTCACCAGTTAGCACATTTGACAGTGCCTTGGGGCAGCTGAAGAAGAATTGTGGCCTCTGTTTCCAAAATAAGTTTAAAAAAAAATTTTTTTTAAACCTCACAATATAAAGATAATATTTCATACATAAATGAGAAAAGGTAGACACAATATTTGTGCGCAAACCATTGCGAACTCACATTCAAACTTCATACAGACAGCAAAGGAGGTCAGAATTAAACTCAAATTGCTGAGGTTGTGAGACAGCAACTCCCATAGTTGCACCATCATGCTGTCCATTCAATTATTTTCACTTTACTACTGGACATCACTGCCTAGTCCACATGCTATCTCCATAAACAGAAACATTACCCCAAGTAAATCAATGTCAAGGCTTCTCAGACAGCACCTCAGAAACAACCTGATGCCTTCTAGACAACAGGAGCTGTACAACCCTGACGTCTATCATCATTGGCATTTGCAAATAATCTTTCCCCTTTTCTTCCAAGATAAACAAAATGTATTTGAGAATTACCAGGTTTTCATGGAAAGAAGCTCTATCACTTTTCAGGAGACATGAACCAGCTGCATAGCCAATTTAAGGCAGAGTTTCAGTGGAAACCCATGAAATGAAGAATGGATGATGAGCACACTAAATCCAGCAACTCAAAGACAGTAAAAGAACAGTCTTCCTCAATGCTCTCAGTGAAATCATGGCCTAAAATGTGAAACGCAATACTCCAGGTGCCATCTCACCAGGGTCATGTACAACTGCAGTCAGTCCTTGCTCCTAAACTCAAATCCTCTTGCAATGAAGGCCAACATGCCATTAGCTTTCTTCACTGCCTGCTGTACCTGCATGCTTACTTTCAGTGACCGATGTACAAGCACACCCAGGTCTCGTTGCATCTCCCCTTTTCCTAATCAGCCACCATTCAGATAATAGTCTACCCTCCTGTTTTTGCCGCCAAAGTGGATAACCTCACATTTATCCACATTATACTGCATCTGCCATGCATTTGCCCACTCACCCAACCTATCCAAGTCACATTGCAGCCTCCTAGCATCCTCCGCACAGCTAATCTGGCCCTGGGGATTTATCGCCCTTTAATCCATTCAATTTACCTAACACCACTTCCCGGCTAACCTGAATTTCACTCAGTTCCTCCATCTCATTTGACCCCCAGTCCCCTGCTATTTCCGGCAGATTGTTATTCTTCCTTCGTGAAGACAGAACCAAAGTAGTTATTCAATTGGTCTGCCATGTCCATGTTCCCCATGATCAATTCTCCAGTTTCTAACTGCAAGGGACCTACATTTGTTTTAACTAACCTTTTTCTCTTTACATAGCGATAAAAACTTTTGCAGTCCGTTTTTATGTTCCCTGCCAGTTTTCTTTCATAATCTATTTTCCCTTTCCTAATTAAGCACTTTGTCCTCCTCTACTGGATTTGATACTATCCCTGATTTCCCTTGTTATCCACGGATGCACTACCTTCCCTGATTTATTCTTTTGCCAAACTGGGATGAACAATTGTTGTAGTTCATCCATGCAGTCTTTAAATGCCTTCCATTGCGTATCCACCTTCAACCCTTTAAGAATCACTTGCCAGTCTATCTTGGCCGATTCAAGTCTCATACCCTCAAAGTTACCTTTCTTTAAGTTCAGAACCCTTGTTTCTGAATTAACAATGTCACTCTCCATCCTAATGAAGAACTCAACCATATTATGGTCACTCTTGCCCAAGGGGCCACGCACAACAAGACTGCTAACTAACCCTTCCCCATTACTCAGTACCCAGTCTAGAATAGCCTGCTCTCTCGTTGGTTCCTCTACATGTTGGTTTAGAAAACTATCCCGCATATATTCCAAGAAATCCTCTTCCTCAGCACTCCTACCAATTTGATTCACCAAATCTATATGTAGATTGAAGTCACCCTTTATAACTGTTTTACCTTTGTTGCATGCATTTCTAATTTCATGTTTGATGCCATCCCCAATTCCACTACTACTGTTAGGTGGCCTGTACACAACTCCCAGTAGCGTTTTCTGCCCTTTAGTATTTCGCAGCTCTACCCATATCGATTCCACATCCTCCAAGCTAATGTCCTAATACACACATGAGACTGCTGATCCCACTCAACCCATCAACTTCCTTCAGCAGATTGTTTGTTGCATGGCAGGATCCCAATGAACATTGATTATAGAGGGATCTTGAGGTGCAAGTCCATAGCTCCCTGAAAGTGGAAACACAAATGGACAGTGTGGGTAAAAAGATGTTCATGAGTCGGGGCACTGAGTATAAGTCAGGAAGTCATGATGCAGCTGCATAAAACATTGTTTAGATCACGTTTGGAGGATTATGTCCAATTCTGATCACCACATTACTGGATGGATGTGGAGGCTTTGGAGAGAATGCAGAAGAGGTTCATCTAGATGTTGCTTAGATTGGGAAGTATTGGCTATAAGGAGAGATTGAACACACTTGGATTGTTTTTCCTGGAGTCACTAAGGTTGAAGGGAAATCCAACCTATCCAAGTCACCCTCCACCAGTCATTGAAAGTAGGCATGCATGTGCAGCAGGCTGTGAAGAAAGCAAATGGTATGTTGGCATTCATTGCAAGAGGATTTGAGTACAAGAGCAGGGAGGTTCTACTGCAGTTGTACAGGGTTTTGGTGAGGCCACACCTGGAGTATTGTGAACAGTTCTGGTCTCCTAATCTGAGGAAAGACATTCTTGCCATAGCGGGAGTACAGAGAAGGTTCACCAGACTGATTCCTGGGATGGCAGGACTTCCATATGAAGAAAGACTGGATAGACTCGGCTTGTACTCGCTTGAATTTAAGAGATTGAGGGGGGTTCTTACAGAGACTTACAAAATTCTTAAGGGGTTGGACAGGAAGATTGTTCCCGATGGTGGGGAACTCCAGAACAAGAGGTCACAGTTTAAGGATAAGGTGGAAGTCTTTTAGGACCGAGATGAGAAGATCATTTTTCACACAGAGAGTGGTGAGTCTGTGGAATTCTCTGTCACAGAAGGTAGTTGAGGCCAATTAATTGGCTATATTTAAGAGGGAGTTAGATGTGGCCCTTGTGGCTAAAGGGGTCAGGGGTATGGAGAGAAGGCAGGTACAGGATACTGAGTTGGATGATCAGCCATGATCATATTGAATGGCGGTGCAGGCTCGAAGGGCCGAATGGCCTACTCCTGCACCTATTTTCTATGATTCTATGACTCTATGTTTTAAGATAGTTATGCCTAATGATAAGGCTGAGATGGGCAATTCAGTAAGATTTTAGCTGATCCTGATAAAAGATAAGATAGGACCTGGTAAGGTATTAAATTGATTCAAGAGGACCTGAATGTTTCGAGGAGGCTATCAAAAAAATTCATAAAGACAGACAGTAGATGTGTTACACATGGACGTTAGCGAGATTTTGATCCTGCATGATAGGCCAATCCAGACAATCAGGGCACATGGCATCTATGGTGTATTGTAGAACTGGATTCAAAATTGGCTTGGTGATAGAAGGCAGACAGTATTAGCGGAGGAGTGTTTTTTCTGTCTGTAACCTATGGTGTACCCCAGGGAAATGGTGCTGACACCTCTGTTTTTTGCCATATATATAAATAACTTAGATAACAACCTCTGGGGTCGGACAAGTAAGTCTGCTGATAACATGAAGATTGGTGGAGTTGTAGATAGCAAGGATGGTGTCTAAAGGTACAGAGGGCCATTAGCTGTATAGTTGTGCATAGACGCAGCAGATGGAACTTAATCCAGACAAGTGTGAGGTAATGTATTTTGGGTCATCTAATACTGGCCGGACATATACGGTGCAGCACGGACCTTCATATACAGCAGCAGTGACCTTCGGGTGCATATTCATTGCACGCTAAAATGGCAACACATGTGGATAGGGCAATTAAGAAGCCATTTCGCTTGCTTGCTTCCATAGGCAGAAGTATTGAGTATAAAAGTTTGGACATCATGTTGCAGGTGTACAAGGTATTAGTTCGGCCACACTTGGAATACTGTGTGCAGTATTGATCACTACACTATGTTGGAAGGATGTGGTAGTGCTTCCATGTCGTATGTCTGCTCAATCCCCTCAATAGTCTATCAAAAGCAAAAATCAGTTAAATTAGTGGCAGCATAGAAAACAGGCCATTTGACCCACCATCTCCATATTTAGAGACTTGTCAAATGTGTCTGATTCCATCACCACCTCTGTCAGTGCATTCCAGATATTAAGCACTCTCTGCATGAAAGTATTTATTTTTCAGATTCCCTTACATGACATGGACGTAAACGAGTTGGTTAGTAACATTGCAGCTGACACCAACATAGTTGGGGTTGCGGGCTGTGGGGAAGGCTGTCAAAGTATACAGCGGGATATAGATCAGGTGCAGAAATGGATGGATAAATGATAGATAGAATTTAATCTGAGCAAGTGTGAGATGTTGATTTTGGGAGATCAAATTTAAGGGGAAAATATACAATTAATGGTATAACTTTTAACAACATTGACGGACTGAGGGATCTTGCCATCCAAGTGCAAAACTTCCTGAAAGTGGCAATACATGTAGATGAAGTGGTCAAGTAGGCATGTGGTATGCATGCTTTCATGGGTCAGGGCATTGAGTATAAGGTTGAAGAAGTCATGGTGCAACTCTATAGGACAGTTGTACAGAGCCCTAGTGCGACCACACCTGGAGTATTGTGTGCAGTTTTGGTCCCCTAATTTGAGGAAGGACATTCTTGCTATTGAGGGAGTGCAGTGTAGGTTTACAAGGTTAATTCCCAGGATGGCGGGACTGTCATATGCTGAGAGAATGGAGCGGCTGGGCTTGTATACTCTGGAGTTTAGAAGGATGAAAGGATATCCATTGAAACATATAAGATTGTTAAGGGTTTTTACAAAATGTTAAATGGTCAGCTAGACATAGATCACAAGACCTACACCAACCCCAAACCAATTAGGAGCAGACGAGGGCATTCGATCCAATTTGTGGTCCCAGCCTCAAAGACAGATGTGTACAGCAATTCGTTCTTTCCACGCACTATTAAAGCATGGAATAATCTCCACCAAGCCACGGTTGCCCAGCCAGATGCAACTACATTTAAAGTGGCACTTTCTTCCCAATAACCCTCTCTGCCTAAACCCCTCCCTTCACCACCTCCAGTTTAAATTCCAGTTGGAGTATTTTGGAGGACCAAGTAACCAAGAACAAAGAACCAAGACACGCTAGAGGCAGGAAACATGTTCCCGATGTTGGGGGAATCCAGAACCAGGGGCCACAGTTTAAGAATAAGGAGTAAGCCATTTAGAACGGAGACGAGGAAACACTTTTTCTCACAGAGAGTGGTGAGTCTGTGGAATTCTCTGCCTCAGAGGGCGATGTAGGCAGGTTCTCTGGATGCTTTCAAGAGAGAGCTAGATAGGGGTCTTAAAAATAGCGGAGTCAGGGGATATGGGGAGAAGGCAGGAACGGGGTACTGATTGGGGATGATCAGCCATGATCACATTAAATGGCAGTGCTTGCTCGAAGGTCCGAATGGCCTACTCCTGCACCTATTGTCTATTGTCTTTTGCCTATTGAGTTTGCTTAGGTCGCATTTGGAGTATTGCATGCAGTTCTGGTCAGCCTATTACAGGAAATGATGTGGAGGCTGTGAAAAAGGGTGCAGGTTTACCAGAATGATGCCTGGATTAGGGGGTACAGTATTAGCTACACGGAGCGGATGAACAGGCTTACACTGGCTTTGTAAAAACCTTCCCCCACACATCTCTTTTAAACTTTGTCCCTCTCACCAGTTTCTCCAGTCTTTGACATTTCCATCCTGGGAAAAAGGTTGTGACTGTCTACCCTATCTATGCATCTCATAATTTGATTTGCTACTACTGGTCTTCCATGAACTTTGATCATTCCCAAGGAAACAATCCAAGTTTGTCCAATCTTGTCTTATAGCTAATACCCTCTCATTCAAGCATCATTCTAGTAAAACTCTTCTGCACTCTCTCCAAAGCTTCCACATTCTTCCTGTAATGGGGTGACCAGAAATGCAAACAATACCCCAAATAGAGACTGAGGGGTGAACTTATTGGGATGTATAGGGATATATAAAATCATGAGAGGCATTGATAAAGTGAATGCATGAGGTCTTACTTGCCCAGGATAGGATAATCAAGAACTAGAGGACATAGTTTTAAGGTGAGAGGGGAAAGATTTCAATGGGACCCGAGTGGTAATTTTTTCACACAACAATACCACATTTCCTGGAACAGCTTCCACAGATTGAAAGGTGATAAATTTAACACCAATGGTGATCTGGGTCAGTGACACAGAAGATGGAGGTCAGCGAACTAAATATTCAAAGGATAAGGTCGGCAAAATCATCGGATTACAATTATCATTATATGGGTAGTGACTATATGGGATGAACTGCCAGAGAAAATGGTTGAGGCATGTTCAATTCAGATCAGTTTAGTTTATATCCACGTGTACTGAGGAACAGTGAAAAGCTTTTTGTTGCATGCTAACCAGTCAGCAGAAGGACAATACATGATTACAATCAATCCAAATACAGTGAATAGATACATAATAAGGGAATAACGTTTAGTGCAGGGTAAAGCCAGCAAAGTCCAGTCAAGGTACACACAAAATGCTGGAGTAGCTCAGCGGGTCAGGCAGCATCTCTGGAGAGAAGGAATGGGTGACACTTCAGAGACCTCATCGGGACCGCAAAAACTCAGACAAAAGTCCAGTCAAGGATAGTTCAAGGGATATCAAAGAGGTAATTCATGGCCATCCGAAGGGGGGGTGCGTTGGGTGCGACCGCACCCCCCTTTTTCCCCCCAGAGTAAGAAAAAATCCTTAGGAAAAAAAAATCGAAGAAAAAAAAAAATCGGAAAAACAAAAATAGGAAAAAAAAATCCGTGTTTCCAATTTGTTGGAAAAGCGCCCGAAAGTAAGAAAATATCCCGAGGGAAAAAAAAAAAAAAAAAAAAAAATCGGAAAAAAAAATCAGCGTTTCCAATTTGTTGGAAAAGCGCCCAAAATTCTGGTTCCGACCGCTGGATGATTTGGGAGAATAAAACTGCAACCATCCACGCCTGCGCAGTTGGAGAAGCGACACAAAATGACGCCGCCTCTCCGCCTGTGCGCAGTGGGCCCGGGCGGGATCAGACTGCCATTTGCACTCCACACATTGAGCTCGAAGCCTCGTGTTGTCTACTTCAGGTAAGTAGTGGAATATTGCGTTGCAGGAGGGGGAGTCCTTTTTATCCTTGGTTCAAACTACCCATGAGGAGGTCTAATCTGGCCCGCGGGATAAGGGAGTGCCCATTTCTCCGGGCCAGGGGGGGAGGGTGCGGGGTGTGGTGTCTGCCCGCCTGGTGCAGCGTCTCCATCCGTGGTGTCGGAGCCTCACCAACGGCCAGCCTGGCGACCAGGAGACCGTTCTCCCGTTGCCGGGCAGGAGTGGCTGAATCTGAACCCAGCGGCTGTAACTCCAACACCAGACGTCGCTACAGCAGGGCCCGCTCCCCCTGCCGTGGGGGCCCAAGCCATCTTCCCCCCACGCCACCCTCGCTGTCCCATGCCACCCCCGCTGACCCCCGCTGGTCCCACGCCACCCCCGCTGGTCCCACGCCACCCCCGCTGGTCCCACGCCACCCCCGCTGGTCCCACGCCATCCCAGCTGACCCCCGCTGGGCCCTACGCCACCCCCGCTGCCCTACGCCACCCCCGCTGGTCCCACGCCACCCCCGCTGGTCCCACGCCACCCCAGCTGCCCTACACCACCCCCGCTGGTCCCACGCCACCCCTGCTGGGCCCACGCCACCCCCGTTGATCCCTGCTGGGCCCACGCCACCCTCGCTGGCCCACGCCACCCCTGTTGACCCTCGCTGGGCCCATGCCACCCCCGCCACTCCCTGCAAAGATGTACTGTCGCTACCTGCTTCAAAGTCTCTACTATCGTCCCTGTACCCAAAAAGGCAAGGATTACTGGTCTTAATGAATACAGGCCTGTCGCACTGACCTCTGTTGTCATGAAGACCGTTGAAAGGCTTGTGCTGGCCAAGCTGAAAAATATCACAATCCCTCTGCTGGACCCTCTGCATTTTGCATATTGGGCCAATAGATCTGTGGATGACGCAGTCAATCTGGGCCTACACTTCATCCTCCAGCACCTAGACCGCCAGGGGACCTATGCGAGGATTTTGTTTGTTTATCTTAGCTCTGCATTCAACACCATTGTGCCAGAGCTATTACACTCCAAACTTTCTGAGTTGACTGTGCCTGAACCCCTCAGTCTCGGACCTGCAAACGCTCAGCATAGGAGCATCCTCTCCCCTTTCCTCTACTCTCACCACACCAATGACTGCACCTCCACAGACACCTTTGTCAAGCTTCTCAAGTTTGTGGACGACACAACCTTGATTGGACTGATCCAGGATGGGGATCTCTGTACTCTTTTCAGTTTGACATCTTTCCTATAACATGGTGCCCAGAACTGAACACAATATTCTAAATGCGGTCTCAACAACGTCTTATACAACTGCAACATGACCTCCCAACCTTTATACTCAATACTCTGACTGATGAAGGCCAAATTGCCAAAATACGTTTTGACCACCTGATATACCTGCGACACGACCTTCAAGGAACCATGCAACCATCAACTATTCCTCTGCCCACCTGGCTAATTGATCCAGCTCCTGCTGGATTCTTTCACAACCATCTTCACTATCTGCAAAACCACTCACTTCTGTATCATCAGCAAACTTGCTAATCTTGCCCTGTGTGATGTTTCACAGAGTGCTGGAGTAACTCAGCGGGTCAGGCTGAGTATAGAGGTTGGGAGGTCATGTTGCAGTTGCATAAGAAGGTGGTGATTCAAGAGTATTGTATTCCGTTCTGGGCACCATGTCATAGGGAAGATGTCATCAAACTGGAAAGGGTACAGTGAAGATTTACGAGGATGTTGCCAGCACTAGAGGGACAGAGCTATAGGGAGAGGTTGGGTAGGCTGGGACTCTATTTCATGGAACACAGGAGGATGAGGGATGATCTGATAGAAGTGTATAACACCTTGATTTGAATAGATATGGTTGAGTATTTTGCCCAGAGTAGGTGAATCGAGGAGCAGAGGACATTAGTTTAAGGTGAAGCCAAAAGATTTAATAGGAATCTGAATGGTATGTTTTTCACTCAAAGGGTGGTAGGTGTATGTAACAAGCTGCCAGAGGAGGTAGTTGAGGCGGGGACTATCACAACATTTAAGAAACAGTTAGACAGGTACATGGATAGGACATGTTCGGAGGGATATGGATCAAACATGGGCAGGTGGGACGAGTGCAGATGGGACATGCTGGGCCGAAGGGCCAGTTTCCACCCTGTATCACTCTATGACTATCTATCTTCCCCTCTCAAACCCATTCTCCTGCCTTCTCCCCATTACCTCTGACACCCGTATCAATCAAGAATCTATCAATCTCCTCCTGAAAAATTCTCGTCCATTGACATGACCTCCACAGCTGTCTGTGGCAATGTATTCCACAGTTCACCACCCTCTGACTTAAGAAATTCCTGCTCATCTCCTTCCTAAAGGAATGTCTTTTAATTCCAAGACTGTGGTCACTGGTCCTAGACTCTCCCACTAGTGGAAACATCCTCTCCACATCCACTCCATCCAGGTCTTTACCAGGCTGGGACAGACGGCAACAGCGTCACACCGTGTCCCAAAGCTTGTGTCCTGTCCTGCATCACCCAAGTTTTTGGTAGAGGGCAAGCACCGTAACAAATTAGCACACGATGGTTTGGGTAACATTCAGGAATGTCTATGCATATCACATCATGAATATTACTGAAGAACGGTCTTGACCCAAAATATAATCTATACCTTTTCTCCAGGGATGCTGCCTGACTCACTGAGTTTCTCCAGCACTCTGTGGCATGTCATCTATCCATCTTCTCTATAGATGCTGCCTGACCCGCTGAGTTACTCCAGCACTCTGTGAAACGTTGCCTATTCATTTTCTCCGCGGATGCTGCCTGACCTACTGAGTTACTCCAACACTTTGTGTCTATTTTCCCTTCACCCATCTGCCCAAGCCCACTCTCCCCCCTCCTTTCCTATGTTCCTTTCCACCCATAAACCTCTCTCTGCCTTTACATTTCACTCCTCTTTCAAATCTGCTCTAAATATCTACTTGCATTTTTCTTCTTAACTTTTTAGTCCCAGCCTTCACTACCTCCTCTGGCAGCGTGTTCCATACACCCAGCACCCTTTGTGTGAAAAAGCTACCTGATTCCTGTTAATTTCTGAAATATTGGTCATAGTTTTGGTGCAAAAATGCTCCAAAATAAGGCACAGAATACATCAGAGAGCATCTAAAACCCCAAAAACCCTGGCATCGAGGGACTTCACACTTCGCACTCGTGATGTGTAAAAGTTTCTGTAATCCTGTCATGCCACCCCACCATTTGGAAAGCTTCGTACGGGCCTGCTCAAGGTTAGTATAACTTACCTGAGGGCCTTTTTTGAAGCTGCGGTGGAGGAGCGCACTCCCCCCCTCCAGCTCCCATGGTGACCAGACTCTCATGCAGGAATATATACTGCCGCTAACGGCACGTCTACCGCCTATGTTGTGAGTCAGAGCCCCGGCTCTGTCTTCGCTATCCGCGAATGGCAGTCTCCGAGCCTGGACTCTGCTGGTTCACAGGCTTACCTGACTTCCGGGTAGCATTGCCGTCAGCCCGCAGTGATCCTGCGGGCTGCGGTGTTGAATCCTCAAAAGGATTTGAGTATAGGAGCAGGGAGGTTCTACTTCAGTTGTATAGTGTCTTGGTGAGGCCACACCTGGAGTATTGCGTACAGTTCTGGTCTCCAAATCTGAAGAAGGACATTATTGCCATAGAGGGAGTGCAGAGAAGGTTCACCAGACTGATTCCTGGGATGTCAGGACTGTCTTATGAACAAAGACTGCATAGACTCGGTTTATACTCTCTAAATTTAGGAGATTGAGAGGGGATCTTATAGAAACTTACAAAATTCTTAAGGGGTTGGACAGGCTAGATGCAGGAAGATTGTTCCCGATGTTGGGGATGTCCAGGACAAGGGGTCACAGCTTAAGGATAAGGGAGAAATCCTTTAGGACCAAGATGAGAAGGACTTTTTTCACACAGAGAGTGGTGGTCTCTGGAACTCTCTGCCACAGAGGGTAGTTGAGGCCAGTTCATTGGCTATATTTAAGAGGGAGTTAGATGTGGCCCTTGTGGCTAAGGGGATCAGAGGGTATGGAGAGAAGGCAGGTACGGGATACTGAGTTAGATGATCAGCCATGATCATATTGAATGGCGGTGCAGGCTCGAAGGGCCGAATGGCCTACTCCTGCACCTAATTTCTATGTTTCTATGAGTCGGGCTGTCGCTCTGCCGTCGCTAACTGCGAATGGCGAGTATGTAAGCCTGGACCTTGCCGGGTCAACGGGCTGCCCAACTCTCCGTAATTTTACGCCTTCAGTCCGCGGCCCTGCGGGCTGCGGTGTTGAGTCGGGCTGCCGTTCTGCCGTTCCTACAAACGGCGAGTCTGTGAGCCCGGACCCTCCCGGGTCAACGGGCTTGCCCGACTCTGGCCTATTGCTGCCGCCGCTGACTGCCCGCATCGCGGTCCGCAGTCAGTCTTGAATCGCCCCGTGGAGTACTGTCACACAGAGTCCCTCTGATTCCTGTCGGGAAGAAAACCTGACCGCAGGTTTGTTTCCTTACCTGTAGGTCCGTTGCAGTAGAGGAGTGACCCACCTCCCTGCCTGTCGCCACGCATGCCGTCGATGATATGTCGCGCATGCGTGCTGGCGGGGTCTTCACGAAGTCACTCACGTGACTCCGAAGTAAAATGGAGTGTCGGGCATATGAACTTTCCGAATATGAAAACCTATTTTCCTGACTAACAACAGACTCATAAGAGTCTCAAAGATATATGCTATGCAATTCCCATTACAGAGGTTATCAAAGACAATATAACTGTACTAATAACAGTAAAAGATTGTGGAATGGGATCAACTGTTCGTTGGTCATTGGGATTTACCTTTAACTATTAATTAGCCTATGACTCCACCCTGTGGCAAGAGATTGGAGTTAATAGCAACCTGTTATAAACTGACTTTTATTTCATCAAGAGTAATTGGCAATGTAGTAGCTGTGTTTCAGCTGAGCAAATCAAGGAACTGATATTGTGCAAAGTAGTGACCTCTCAAAGGACATGTAGACCATTGTTAACAATCTTATGCTATTACCAGCTGAAGCTACCTCAGTCACAATGATGAAAAAACAGTATTCAGCATTGCTGAACATGACGATAAACTCACTTGAACTTGCTCCAGTAGTTTGGTTGGTCGAATTCAGTTATTACAAACTGATGCTAAGGACTCTAAGGTGAGAAGTTCCGAATACCATATCAAGTTGGAGGTATTGGAGATTTGCATGAGTTACCAATTCTTCAATTGTTGGTATCAACTAAATATATACACTAGATGCACCCCCATGGGTAAGGGGCTATTGAGTGAATATACATATTCTACATGCTCAACTTCAAGTTGCTACACTACGATGGTGACATATGTTAGTCACATGGCAATCAAGTAAAAGTATCCTGTAATAATTACCTAATCTCCTTTGCCACTGGTGTGTCATCGAGTTCAGATTGATGACACACAGAATAGGTATTGGATCTCAAAGTATTATGAAAGTATGGTTTAATGCTACATCGAATATTGACATGTTGGTTCATGTTTATTCACTGACTGCAAAAATATGTGGCACAACAGTGCGGAGAAATACATTCTCGCTACAAAAGGAGGAATGTTCTTTTATGTCTTCCTCCATTTTTCCCTCATTAGCCAGGTCTTAAAACAGTCAGCAAGACCTTGCTTGGGTTCGTACTGTTGGACTGGCTAAGCAACCATGTTGCCTGCTACATCAGGCATAATAATACAACGGTATACGGTTATTCCAAAAAACAAAAACTTGCTGGTTCAAACTGTGGTTCAGGAGACCGGCCTTTGCATAATAAAACAATTATTGACTTACACATTTTGAATGGATTGACTTATGGCTCAGGTTGTCACATCAAGCCATGAATGTGCTCACTGCAGAGTGCAGGGATAGCACCCAAAAAAGCACTACATTCCTATTGAAGCGATCGGAAGTGATTTTGTTTAAATGTTAATGTTACATTTAATATGGTACAGATTACTGACATCTTTCAGTTTATTCTTAAATGGTATTTGACAATAATTCAGTTATAGAGACACTACAGCTGCAACAAACGGGAACCATTCTGTCGGGTTCAACCCGGATATCGAGTTGTTAAAGAGATCTTGACACAAGTTCTCCCACTACAAGAATATGCAGTTGGTTATTGAAAATGTGTTAACATTACTTCACCAAGGGGTTCCAGCTGCATCCTTAGTTATGACACTAATATCAGCACAACGACGGCAAACATTGCAAATGCTGTGGCTAGATAGGATGGAATTGGCTGCAGGTGCCATTACATTTTACATTCTGATCTACACAAGCAGAGCAGACCAGGGGTGGCAGGATTTAAGATCATTTTCGGATACCCCACGGTCTCACGTCTATGTGGGAGGGCAGGCTTGCCATATTATATCAAGGCCACCAGAATCCTAAGAAGTGTGGAATCAGCATTGTTTATTTTACTTCGGAGTCACGTGAGTGACTACGTGAAGAAGCCCCGCTTGGCGCTGGATCGGCATTACGTCGACGCTATCGGCAGAGGAAGAGCTGCAGAGCGCAGCTCCAACACAGCGGTAAGGAAACGGCCCGCAGGTAAGTAAAATTATTTTACTTCCAGGGCGTTTTCTAAAAACTCCGTAGGCTGGTAGGTAAACCAGGAGGAGTTAAAATAAAAATAAAAATGTTTTAAAAAATCGCGGGTAAAAGGTGCGTCCCGGGGTGTAGAAAAGTCGGGACAGCAGATTATTGCGGAGCCGGTTCCGATACCGGTGGCCGTTGAACTACCCGTTAGTGAGCCTTTGGTTGCTCCACAAACAAAAACTTTGAAAACCCAGTGCCTAAAATGTAAAAGGAAGAAGCTTGAAAGGCCTGAGGTTTCTGAAAGATCCTGAAAGGAAAGCCTTTGGCTCAGTATGGATCTAATGGAGAAAATACTCCAAACAATATCAACCAAGGGTCTAAGTACCCAGAATATTCCCAGGCAGCCCCTGAGGGGGTTCCATATACATGAATATGGTGCCAGTTTGAATTGGGAATTGAAACTCCAGTGCCTGGGATTGGGCTGGAGGAAGTCTCCTTGAACAAGTTTCAGGAGTACCAGGGCTGTATGAGACTGACCCTGAAAGTGGTGTTTGTGGTCAGAAGTACCCACCACAATACAAATCCAGATGTGTCTGATGGGGCACAAAGTTACTATACCTGGAGGAGGCGGTGAGGCCATGGAAGGAAACCTGGCGGCCAATGTTAATTATATGGCCTCTCACCTGCCTCAAAAAAGCTGTTATGGTTGAGACAGCAAATTCGGATTTAAACACCTATTTATTGTGGTCAGAAGTACCCACCACAATACAAATCCAGGTGTGTCTGATGGGGCACAATGTTACTATACCTGGAGGAGGCGGTGAGGCCATGGAATGAAACCTGGCGGCCAATGTTAATTATATGGTCTCTCACCTGCCTCAAAAAAGCTGTAATGATTGAGACAGCAGATCGGATTAAAACACCTATTATTGTACCTCAAAGAAGGTACCTATGATGAATCCAGCTTTTTTGGGCGCCAATGTCAGCAATAATGTGGGCGCAGGAATTACGATTCAAAGAATCCTCAAGCTAATTGGCATCACTGTCTTTTGGAAGACAAGCTGGAAGGTTGTGGAATGACCAAAGTTCAGAATAAAAAACATATGTTGGGCTTATTCTGCAACTCATTTTGAGATAAAATATATAAAATGGAAGATTGCCATTCGGCCTCTTTTACATCCAAGATTTTCAGGGTTGTGCAGGGCAAGCAATGTTCAAGCTCTTGGTTATTTGTTCAGAGGAAGTCTAAACAAATTAAAGAAATGGATGAAGAGGCAAAAACTAAAGTTGGCCTTGTGAAACCCTTCAGTTTGGCCAGAAAGGCTGGTCATATGAGAAGGGGATTTGATTTTGGAGCTGGAACGAGCCGAGGAGAGTATGATAAGGAAGAATACCAGCCAGCACAGCCTAATGTACACCCATTTATTGGGAAAGGAGATCATTTTGTCAACAGTTGGAGAGGTACAAAAACTTTATCCTATTAAAGAAGGATGTTTGGATGAACCTCAGATTGGTGGTAGACTCCGAATGTTTATAATGAAAGGGAGGTATGGATCCATTGGGACACAATAAGCCTAATCATTCTTTGATGTTCAGTTTTGAAAGTATTCAAATTGACAAAAGAGGTTAAGTATTTGTGTGAGAAAGGAGTTATTGAGAAAACAGGTGAGGATCCACAACAATTGTATCAAATATTTTCCCCAGACTGAAGAAAGATGGGGGTTGTAGAATCAATTTAGATCTCACACAATTGAATACATTTGTCCAGTATAAACATTTAAAAATGGACACATTCAACACTGCAATGCAGCTGGTATCAACAGGTTGTTATATGGCTACAATAGATTGAAGGATGAATATTTTCGGTCCCAATTCACCATAGTTTCGCAGGTAATTAAAATCTATGGATGGGACAGCTGTGGCAATACAAAGCTTTGCCTAATGGATTAAGCCAGCACTTGCACTGCTAAGGGCACAAAAAATAAACACATCGTTATGGCTTATCTAGAGGACATTTTAATTGTCAATGCTAATCAGGAGTCAGCTGGAAAATCAGTCTCAGCAACTACAAGTTTGTTTGAGAAGTTGGGTTCCTGATCCATCCAACAAATCTAAGTACAACCATCCCAAACCATTGAATATCTGTGGGTTTGTGATTAACTCAGTTACCATGTTGGTAACTTTACCAATGGATAAGGTGTTGGATTTGACAAATGTGTGTCAGAACCTGATTAACAAACCTTATCCCTCCATCCGAGAGGTTGCCAAGGTTATTGGTAAATTGGTAGCAGCATTTCCAGCAGTAGAGTTGGTCGTCTACATTACCAAAATCTTCAAAGGGCAAAAATTCAAGCGCTTATTCAGCGAGCAGGCCATTTTGATAGGCCAATGCAATTGCCTAAGGAAGCTTATCAGAATTACTTTGGTGGATTGAGTATGTTCCACAAGCTGCTAAGAAAATTAGTTCATCAGCCAGCAGTGTTTTTGCAAACTAAAAAAGACGCAAGTTCTCCCGGATGGGGGGCTATGGATAATGAGACCAGCTGTGGAGGCAGATGGGCTGTCCAAGAGGATTTTTTGCTCCAAACATATGGTATTAAATATGTGGAACTACTGGGAGCATTTATGGATTAAAAGCTTATTGCTCTTCATTAAAAGATTTGCATGTCCAAGTACAAATAGATAATACCACAGCTGTGGTATATATCAATCACATGGGTGGTGTCAGATCAATATCATGTGATCATCTGGTAAACCAGATGTGGCAATGGTGTATGGCAAAAAATATTGGCTTTCAGCTATTTATCTCTCGGGGAGAGACAATGTTGTGGCATACAAAAGATCACAAATATTTAAAGACAATACAGAATGGATGTTAAATCCACAAATTTCAAAAATATTGTCAGTCGGTATGGAGTACCGGACATTGATCTGTTTGCATCTAGATTGAATCACCAATTGCCCAAATACGTGTCTTGGGAACACGGTCCAGGGGCAGTAGCGGTGGATGCTTTCTCGCTACACTGGGGGAATACGTTCTTTTATGCTTTTCCCCATTCTGTCTCATTGGGCAATGTCTCAAGAAAATAGCGCAAGACGCTGCCAAAGGTATTTTGGTGGTGCCAAATTGGCCCACGCAGTCATGGTTCCCATTGATGCTAAAATGATTATTGAACCATGTATGACAATTCCCAGTTGCGACAATCTGTTGACACAACCAGTAACAAAAGAAATTCATCCATTGCATGATCATATGAATTTGTAAATCTGCAGGTTCTGACCAGACCGTTGCAAGAGTTTGAACTGTCGGACAGGACCATGGATGTTATAGATGCAGCTTGGAGGAATAGCACTAAAAAACAATATGTCGCATATAAGGAAATGGGAAGTTTTTTGTACACAGTCAAAGATATCTTATCATACTGCAAACATTTCAAATGTATTGGAGTTCCTTGCTGGGTTACACTTTGATGAGCATTTGAGTTATAGTGCCATTATTTGTGCTTGTAGTGCATTGTCATCCTATTTAGGACAAATTTCGGATCGGGATTCAGTTGGGTCTCACCCATTAGTATCCCGATTCATGAAAGGAATTTTCAATAAAAATCCTCCCAAGCCCAGATATACAGAAATTTGGGATGTTAGCATTGTTCTCACTTTGCTTAAACAATGGACTCCAATTAATTCAATGTCTTGCAGAAATTAACATTCAAGGTGGTAATGTTAATGGCATTGGTATCAGCTCAAAGAGTACAAACTTTGCAATTGTTACGGTTGAATTGTATGCATGTGACTACAGATAACATTGTGTTTTATGTTTATGACTTGATCAAACAAAGCAGACCAGGAAGAACTGGAATGAAGGTAATGTTTAAAGCATATCCTATTGATGAAACATTGTGTGTAGTTAAGCATTTAACTCAATACATGGAGGTAACCAAAAATCTCAGGGGTTCTGAGAAAGCGTTATTGATGACACACAAAAAGCCACATACAAAAATTTCAGTTCAAACCATTTCTAGATGGTTAAAACAGGTTTTGGGTCTAGCAGGAATAGACACTGATGTGTTTAAATCTCACTCCACTAGGGCGGCAGCTATGTCCGTGGCAAAGGTACAGGACGTACCACTCGATCAAATTTTAAAGGCCGCAGGGTGGTCTAGAGAAGAGATTTTTTCAAAGTTCTACAATAAACCTGTTGTCACGGTGCCAGGATTTGGACACGCAGTACTGGGTTCTCTTTAAATGCTTGCTTTGTTTTATATTATCGATTTATATTATCGATTTATGTTACCATTGACATCATTTATCAATTTATTTTGTAATTTTCCCCTGCGATTGAGGGGTTATTATTAAAAAGTTGTTCTTTTTATGATTAAAGGACATTACATAAATTGTAACAATGTCTTAAAATACTATTTACTCACTACTGTTTTGACTAAACAGAGTCGTATGAAATGAATTTACGACATAAAAAACACAGAGCTTTAAAATCTTCACGTAGTCACTCACGTGACTCCGAAGTAAAATAGTAAGATTAAACGAGAACTTACCTGTTCGAAGTTTGATCTTTATTTTATGAGGAGTTACGATGAGGGATTACGTGCCCTCCACTCCCAACCCTCATAATGTAAATGATCATCTGCTAGTTCTAGTCTATTTTGAGCCTTACTATTTTACTTCGGCTATTGGTTCTGTGTTTTTCATGCCGCTGCTTTGAAGTATGCCGATCCAGCGCCAGGCGGGGCTTCTTCACGTAATCCCTCATCGTAACTCCTCATAAAATAAAGATCAAACTTCGAACTGGTAAGTTCTCGTTTAATCTCACTATTAATCAACAAACAACTACACAAAGGAAGGTCGGTTCAGACTATTTCAAGGTGGCTGCAGCAGGTTCTGGGTTATGCAGTTATTAACACTGACAATTGTATATGTCATTCCACCAGGTCAGCATCAACATAAGCAGCCAGGGAAATGGACATGCCCATTGACCATATCCTCGCGACCGCAGGATGGTCAACTAAATTGATTTTAATTTTTTTTACCATAGGCCGGTTACTGACCCGGGGTTTTGCCCATTCTGTTTTGCGTCCACTTTAGCCTCCCCTGAGTTACAGGGGTTGCTATTGATTTCTTTATTAACGTAACCATGAATACATTTGAATCAATATCATGCTTAATGCATTTTTGATTATTCACTCATTCACTCACTGTCAATTGATGCAGTGAGACGCCGAGATTTGGATCTGTGGCATGAAATCACAAAGCTTCGAACTCTTCACGGAATCACTCACGTGACTCCGAAGTAAAATAGTAAGATTAAATGAGAATTTAGCAGTTTGAAGTTTGATCTTGATTTAATGAGGAGTTACGATGGTGATTACGTGCCCGCCATGCCCAACCCTCTCTCATAAAGATCATCTAGTAGTTCTCAAGTCACACATCTTACTATGTCACTTGGGTGATTGTTATTTGTGATTTCATACCGTTGCTTTGAAGATTGACGCGCATGCGGCCTGGACGGGGTTCTTCACGTAATCACCAACGTAACTCCTCATAAAATCAAGATCAAACTTGTAAATAGGCAATTTACAAACTCTGAAAGTGTTCAACACATTTTAATGATAGCACAAGGTATTACATACATCCTCAAATACTGGCTACATTCTTCTAGTGAACCGTATCCAGGAAGGGGAAGGCGTTATTGATGTTAACTAGGCGGGGTTAATGATACTGAGGTAACTATGTTATTGGTTGCATGCAAAACCATCTACAAAACTTCAAACTGGTAAGTTCTCGTTTAATCTTACTATTATATCCGCTTCTATAGTTTTCTCTGGCAGCTCGTTGTCCTCTGAGTGAAAATATTGTTGAGATCCTTCTTAAATCTCTCCCCTGTTCCCTTAAGCCCGTGCCCTCTAGTTTTTTTTTGTTTTATTCGTCTATCCTGTGAAAAAGACTGTGAGGGTACACTTTATCCAGGCCCCTCAAGGTCTTGTACACCTCATCGAGGTCACCCCTCCACCTCCTGCGCTCCAATGAAAAGGTTCACAGCATATCTAACCTCTATCTCAGCCTATACATCCAGGTAACATCCTGGTGAATCTCTACTGCATCCTTTCCACCAAAATGACATTCTTGCTCGGGCATGTCCGCTCCTTTTATCGTGCGATGTTCCTCCCTCCCACTTGTTGACTCCCCCCCCCCCCCACTCGGCGGTTCCTCTCTGTAACTTTTTATGCATGATGACCCCGGGTCACAGTCGCCGAGCGTAGACTGACTGGAGACCTATTTGTTCTTGGGTCTGACAGGCACATTGTTCACCACAGCTCCCTGCCACCTCGCTGGACTAAACTCAAACTCCCCTCCCTGCCATTGCGGAACACATCCTGTTTCTGTACCGGCTCTTTTCCCGTGACGAGACAAGGAGCAGGGCAGACACAGGACAGGGTTATTGTCCAGCCGTTACGCTGAGTGCCAGGACAGTCCCCCTGGGTCAGGGTAGTTCATCAGGCGAATGGGAGCTCCGGAACTAAGCCGGAGACACGGCAGCACATCCTACTAGAAGCTGCGGCCGACACACAATGAGGTTGTGGGCGCAGCGCAGCCTCGCTGAGAGACGGTCGCACCATCACGCAGCTGGCATGGCGGCGAGGAACAGGGTCGGTGCCTTTTGGTTTGGGACGAGTATGGGGACATTCCCGAGGCAGTAGATGGAGGCGATGGAGAGGAGGTGGACAACATTTGAGCGCACGGCGAGGAGAGTGAGGGAAGGCTGGGGACAAGGACAGCATGTGGCGGGGATGAAGTGGTCCACACGGGGAGTGTCGGTATCCTATAGCGTAGAGTACTTGTGCCTCGCAGTATTGGGTAATTGTGATCTACAGAGTGGCGAATCTGTGGCACTCATTGTGTCTCCCCGTGTGTGTACGGGTGTCTATGACCCGAGGTTCAGGCTTTCTGTATCGGATCATTTGTGGATCTAACCCACAGTGGGGAGGGGGTGGAGGTCCGTGCAGTGTGGTACTTATGTCCCACAGTTTGTGTGTGTGTGTGTGTGTGGGGGGGTGGGGGGGGGGGGGGGCGGACATTGGGGTTAACGTATCTTTTCACTACAGCAGGGCGTTTAACAATATCTCAAATGGTAATCTGATCTGAGAGTTTGATAGCAGCGGCATCAAAGGCAAGTTGGCAGAATAGATCTAGAATGTTTGTTTTGGTGGCGGATGGGTCTCTTTCCCGAGTGGAGACCTGTGACCAGGTTGGTGCCAGGCCGCGGTGAAGATGGTCGCCCTCGCCTACAGGATGACATTAACCAGTTAGTAAAGTGAGCAGAACACTGTCATCAGGTGCAGAGTGGTAGGAGCAGAATTAGGCCATTCGGTCCATCAAGTCTACCCCATTCAATCATGGCTGATCTATCTCTCCCCGTAATCCCATCCCTTGCATTCTCTCCATAACCCCTGACACCCATACGAATGAAGAATCTATCTGTCTGTGTTAAAAAATATCAATTGACTTGGCCTCCACAGATTTCTGTGGCAAAGAATTTCACAGGTTCACCAGCCTCTGACCAAGGAAAGTCCTCCTCACCACCGTCCTAAAGGAATGTCCTTCGATTATGACCTCCCAGTAATGGAACCGTCTTATCCACTCTATCCAAGCCTTTCACTATTCGATTTGTCACTGGCAGATGGAATTTAATTGCGATAAGGGCGAGGTGGTACACCTCAGGAGGATTTATGAAGGTACGATGTACAAAATGCCTGGCAGGACTCTCGGGAGTATCGAGGCACCGAGGAGCCTTTGTGCAGAAGTCCAAGTATCTGTGAAGTCTGTGGTATTGGTGGGTGAAGTGATGAGGAAGGCATAGAGAGTATGGTCAGGCGTAGAATATAGACCAGGAAGGACATGGGATATGTTACAAGGCTTTGGTTAGGCCACAGCTGGACTATAACCGGGTCCAGTTCTGGTCGTTGAACAATAGGAAGAATGTGATTGATCGGGAGATGGTGAAA
This sequence comes from Raja brachyura, assembly GCA_963514005.1. The sequence goes on along the minus strand of OY740802.1, from coordinate 45,030,651 downwards.
GAGAGATTAACTTCGATGTTCTCTGGAATGGACTGCATTTCTGAAAAGGAATTGTGCAGTGCAGGAAGGAATTGCAGACGGAATGCGTATGAAGGAACTGCAGCTGCTGGTTTAAATCAAAGATAGGCACAAAATGCTGGAGTAACTCAGCCGGGCAGGCAACATCTCAGGTGAGAGGGAATGGGTAGCGTTACCGGTCGAGACCCTTCACCAGACCGCGCAGGCTGGGTTTGTTTTCCTTGGAATAAACGAGGCGGAGGGGAGAGCGTTCTGGGTGAAATAGTTCGGGTAGATTATGTTCAACATTCCCCACTGGCAGAGATGTTAGACACTTGGGGGCATGGGTTTAGGGTAAAGGGAAGATGTTTAGAGATGATCTGAGTATTCTCATCGTCAGGTGGTTGGAATCTACTGCCCGTGTGGGTGTTGGAGGAAACGCCTCTCATCAGTTAAGTAGTCTGTCTCATCAGAAGTAGCCTAACGAACATTTGAATTAAGATGGCTTTGGAGTGTGCACGGGATTTAAAAATACAGCACTGCACTGCTACTCGGGTGGGCTGGGCGTTGGTGCTGAGGGGAACATTTGCGGAAAAAGAAAGAGTAAATGTTTCACCTTCAGATGTCAGAAACATGAACAAGAGAAATAATGGTACAAGATACAAGATAGATTTATTTGTCACGTGTGCCAATTGGCACAGTGGAATGACATCACCATACAGCCATACAGTAAAAATAAAGAACACAACAAAGAGTTGATAAAATTCGACATAAAACATCCCCACACAGCAGGGTCAAAGTTTCCCACTGTGAGGGAAGGCACCAAAGTCAGTCTCTTCCTCAGATGTTCCCCACTGTTCACCCGTGGTCGGGGCCTCCCCGATGCTCCGCAGTCGCCGCTATGGGCGGCCCGATGTTCAGGCCCGCTCGCCGGGGTAATGTAAGTCCGACGTCGTGCTGGGGGATGTCCTCAGCGGCCTGGACCTCGAGTCGCCCCCCTCCTATCGGAGTCTGCGGCTCCTAAAGTCTGCAGACCACGCCGGGTGGAGATACAACGCTGGCAGCCCTCGGCAAAGGGCCCCACGGAGTTGTTCAGCGCCGCCCGCGTTGGAAGCTCTCCCCAAACCAGAGCTCCACGGTGTTGGACCAGCGGCCCAACGCTCCGGAGCTATAAACGGCGATCCAGGTAGGCATCGCCCGCTCCGTGGTGCCTCCAGCGCCGCGCCGCCGCTGTTGCAGTTCTGGTCCGGTTCCCGGTTCCCGGCAGGAAAGGCCGCTCCGATCCAGGTTGTACTCGGAGAAATGGTCGCGTCTCCGCCAGGAAGCGACTGGGTGTTAGTTTTCCCTCTTACCGTGCCCCTCCCCCACATAGAATAGTTAAAGACTCCCCCAACAACAAACTTTATACTGACTAATAATTAAAAAAAGATGGAAAAACAAACGAGGTAGCAGAGAAGATGGTGGTTGGCTGGGGGTGCAGAATGAAAGCTATATCGCTGATGGAGTGAGACTAAACGAGTTACTCTGTTTCACAGTGAGTTTCAGATAAGTAAAGATGCGCTTGAGTATATGTAATGTGTGGCCAATTAGGGGTGTGTGGCAAGAGCAATTACGCCTTACAAAAGACACTTGGATAGATAGATGGACAGGGAAATATCAGAGTGAAATGGGATACATTCAGACAATTGGCAACATATTTGAATAGAAAAATAAAATTCGGGTACAAGCGAGCAGTTCTGTGACAACACAGAGGGAGTGCGCTACTTAGTTGGAAAATTCGGTGCCGCGCTATGATATTTATTTCCCAGTTCTCGGCAATGACCCGGTGGCGACGATACCGGGTTCTCTCGCCTCCAGCGCTGCCTGATCTGCTGACTATAAAGCATTTTTAATTTCAGATTTTCAGTATCTGCATTATTTTCATGTTCATCGGTTGAGAGGCTGATTTGTTTACTCTCCCCAACCCCCCCCCCCCCCCTTTTGCTTTTTTGCAGGTAATCACGTTATGGTTGAGGCGCCGCCTCCTCTGGTTGATCTGCCTCTCGCCTCCCGTCGTCCTGCTCCTGAAGATGATACTTCCCACGTCCAAAGGTATCGAGAGGGCTTGTGCCACCATGCCCTTCCTGCTTCTGCCCGACTGCCGCTGCGAGAGGGACCCTCCCTTCCTGGTGTTTCTGGTGACGAGCCGGCCGACAGAAGCGGCAGAGCGGGTGGCCATCCGCCGGACCTGGGGGGCAGAGCATTGGAGCCACCAGGGCCGGGTTGCCACTTACTTCCTGCTGGGGCAGGGCGGCGAGTTGGGGGCGCGGCTGTGGCGGGAAGCGCGGGTACATCAGGACATCATCCAGGGCGACTTCGCCGACACTTACTACAACCTGACCCTGAAGGTCCTCATGGGGATGGAGTGGGCGCGGATCCACTGCCAGACGGCGCGCTTCTTCATGAAGACAGACTCGGACGTGTTTGTCAACACGCCCTACTTGCTGCGGCTGCTGAGCTCCAAACCCAGCCGGCGTTTCTTCAGCGGCCAGATAATGCACCACATCCAACCCATCCAGGACAAGCGCAGTAAGTGGTACATCGGCCCGGAGGAGTTTGCCGCCCCAGTCTTCCCCCAGTACTGCTCCGGCACCGGCTACGTCTTCTCCGGGGACCTGAGCAGCCTGATCTGCCAGGTGGCCAACTCAGTGCCCTTCCTCAAGCTGGAGGACGCCTTCGTGGGTCTCTGCCTGGACAGGCTGGGGGTCCCGCCGGTGTCGATGATGCCACGCCGCCTCTTCTTCACCCTCAAGATTCCCTTCACCGTGTGTCGATACCGCGACCTGGTCACCGCTCACCACGTCAGCCCCGGGGAGATGCTCCGTTACTGGAGCGCCCTGCGGGCAGCAGCGGCCGAGGAGTGCCCTCCTCCAGCTGGCCCGGTCGGAGGGGCGCGTGTTGGGATCCAGGCCACGGAGTGAAACTGGGAGCCGGCACTGGAGGGCATTGGGGATCGGCGTCAGGTGTGGCGGGGTGGGGGGTGGGAGTGGGGTGGGCAAGGGTCGGGAAACTGTGGTGCTTGGGAGAGTGGAGCGCGGGGCAGGTGGCACAAGGTGGGGTGATGTGAGAGAGCGCGGTTATGGGGTTGGTGAGAGCCAGCACCAGGTGAGGGTGCGCAGACTGGCGGATCGGTGCTGGGATGCAACAGAGAGAGAGTCGGGCGGAGAGTGGGGTGAGTTGGAGCGTAAGTAGGCCAACGTTGTGTGGTGGAAGGTTTGTGTGGGTAGGTCGATTGGTAGTGGGCGGAATGATTTGGGATCAGTACGGGGGGAATGGGATAGATGGATGGAAGGCGCCCGGAGGTGGAGTGGTGGAGAGGCTGAGATGGTGGATGGAGCTTAGGGAGAAGGGGGTTGGTAGAATAGTCCATGGAGCAGGTCGCTGGAGGGGAATTGGGGAAAAGGCAATGCTTGCAGTGGTGGAGGACACGTGGTGGAGCGTCGAGAGCAAAGGGCTGAGGAGGAAATGTAGAATGGTGTTGCGGTAGAGTTGCTGCATTGCAGCGCCAGAGTCCCGGGTTCGATCCTGACTACAGGTGCTGTCTGTACGGAGTTTGTCCGTTCTCTCCTTGACTGCGTGGTTTTTCTCCGGTTTCCTCCCACACCCCAAAAGACGTGCAGCCTTTTTGATTAATTGGTTTCGGTAAAATTGTGAATTGTCCCTGGTGGGTAGGGTAGTGTTAGTGTACGAGGATCACTGGTCGGTGCGGACTCGGTGGGCCGAATGGCCTGTTTTCGCGTTGTATCAGGAAACTAAAAACTAAACCGTGGGGAGAGGGTGGACTGGAGTGGGAAGAGGGGGGACTGGAGTGGGTAGAGGGGGGACTGGAGTGGGGAGAGGAAGTCTGAGTGATGCCGGCGCGAGTGGGAAGTGGGAGAAGGGATTGATAGGCTGGAGTCGGGGGATGACACACCCACAAGCCCCCCCTCCCCCCCAACGTCTCCTCAGCCTCCTTCTTCTTCTTTCGGGTGGCGTGCACAGCCTAAAGTTGTTGGACAACTTGTTCTATTTGATCTTCTGTTTGTCGAAACATGGCGGACCACGTGAAGGTTGCAATCTTCCACCCCTCCTCAGCCTCCCATGTTCCCAAATAGATTCCAGTATCTCCTGCTATCCCCGGTCTGTTCCGGGACTGAAATGAGCGAAAAGTCTTTTGGCGAAGATGCCACTGGACGGGGCACTGCGTTGTTGCTTTAACCTCGGTCGCTTACCATAGGTGCAGAAAAAAGAATGAGAAACATTGAGAACATTCCATAGTTAAACATGCATTTGGAGTTTAATAACCCGCTCCCACATTTTTGCCACAATCTCACGAGAATTCAATGATGGTGACGGGTGAAGGAGAGTCAGTCTTTGTAGAGCATTTTATTTCATAAAGTTGCAAGAGGATGACCAGAGAGCAGTCCTGAACTACTCTCGACCTCATTGGTGACCCTCGAACTATCCTTGATCGGACTTTGCTGGCTTTGTTTTGCACTAAACATTTCCCCCTAATCATGTATCTATGTAAATGACTCGATTGTAATCATGTATTGTCTTTCCGCTGACTTGGATAGTACGCAACCAAAGCTTTTCACTGTACCTCGGTATCCCCGACAATAAACTAAACTGATGAATTCAACTGGCTTGCTGCATTTGCAATGTGGCGGATTATTATGGGACATGGAATATAGACGAATCATGCAAAGCACCAAATACATCATTTCAAGTTGTGGAAGCATAATTTAGGGATACATGGTGAGGCACAATCTATCAATGTGTGTTCTTGACCCACAGGTGAGTATAGTATTGAATGAATAAATACTTTATGTGACGTTGCAGTGAAATTCTTTGGTTGCATACCCAAGGTATGCAAATAGTCGCCACATAAAGGGCGCTGCCAAAGTTACAAAGTACACACAGTATCCGCGCCAGGTCCCCCTTTGACTCCCGCTCACCCACCACCCCCCACATAGCAGCCCATCCACACCGGATCCCCATTGTCCATTGTTCTTCCCCACTTCCTCACGGCCATCCCCCCCCATGCAGGGCCCTCCGCAGTGGCATCCTCACTCGTACGTGGTCCGATCTCGTCTGTCGATTGGCGCCCCTATTGCCCACTGCACCGACTCCTCCACTATCGCTGCCGGGTCCTCTCTGGATGTCTCTGTGGCACCTATGCAGGCCAAGTACTTGTAGATGAGCATTCTGTTGACTAGGTGCACATAGATGAGCATTCGCGACTAGCATTTCCAGTTTGTTCACCATTACATTCTTGAGCATTGAGACAAAGCTAATAAAAAGTTATCATGGCAAAATCCATTAATGCTGCAACACATTATGAATTCAATATGTTATTTTAATCCCCCCCCCCCCCCCCCCCCCTTTATGTGTAATTGCTTAAGTTAGAACCACATTCGCAATGCCATCTGGTTTCTAATTTGCCATCAAATGCTCTTTAGATTCTGGAGTAGTTCCTGAGGATTGGCGGGTAGCAAACGTAACCCCTCTTTTTAAGAAGGGGGGGAGAGAGAAAACGGGGAATTACAGACCAGTTAGTCTAACATCGGTAGTGGGGAAACTGCTAGAGTCAGTTATTAAAGATGGGATAGCAGCACATTTGGAAAGTGGTGAAATTATTGGACAAAGTCAGCATGGATTTACGAAAGGTAAATCATGTCTGACGAACCTTGTGGAATTTTTCGAGGATGTAACCAGTAGCGTGGATAGGGGAGAACCAGTGGATGTGGTGTATCTGGACTGCCAGAAGGCTTTCGACAAGGTCCCACATAAGAGATTCGAATATAAACTTAAAGCATATGCATTGGGGGTTCAGTATTGATGTGGATAGAGAACTGGCTGGCAAGCAGGAAGCAAAGAGTAGGAGTAAACGGTTGTTAAAGAAGGAACTGCAGATGCTGGAGAATCGAGGGTTACACAAAAAGCTGGAGAAACTCAGCGGGTGCAGCAGCATCTAAGGAGCGAAGGAGATAGGCGATGTTTCGGGTCGAGACCCTTCTTCAGACCCGTAGGAGTAAACGGGTCGTTTTCACAATGGCAGGCAGTGGCTAGTGGGGTACCGCAAGGCTCAGTGCTGGGACCCCAGCTATTTACAATATACATAAATGATCTGGATGTGGGAATTGAAGGCAATATCTCCAAGTTTGCGGATGACACTAAGCTGGGGGGCAGTGTTAGCTGTGAGGAGGATGGTAGGAGACTGCATGGTGACTTGGATAGGCTGGGTGAGTGGGCAAATGTTTGGCAGATGCAGCATAATGTGGATAAATGTGAGGTTATCCACTTTGGTGGCAAAAATAGGAAAACAGACTATTATCTAAATGGAGGCCGATTAGGAAAAGGGGAGATCCAGCGCGACCTGGGTGTCATGGTACACCAGTCATTGAAAGTAGGCATGCAGGTACAGCTGGCAGTGAAGAAAGCGAATGGTATGTTAGCTTTCATAGCAAAAGGATTTGAGTATAGGAGCAAGGAAGTTCTACTTCAGTTGTATAGGGTCTTGGTGAGGCCACACCTGGAGTATTGCGTACAGTTCTGGTCTCCAAATCTGAGGAAGGACATTATTGCCATAGAGGGAGTGCAGAGAAGGTTCACCAGACTGATTCCTGGGATGTCAGGACTGTCTTATGAACAAAGACTGCATAGACTCGGTTTATACTCTCTAGAATTTAGGAGATTGAGAGGGGATCTTATAGAAACTTACAAAGTTCTTAAGGGGTTGGACAGGCTAGATACAGGAAGCTTGTTCCCGATGTTGGGGAGGTCCAGGACAAGGGGTCACAGCTTAAGGATAAGGGGGAAATCCTTTAGGACCGAGATGAGAAGGAATTTTTTCACACAGAGAGTGGTGGGTCTCTGGAACTCTCTGCCACAGAGGGTAGTTGAGGCCAGTTCATTGGATATATTTAAGAGGAAGTTAGATGTGGCCCTTGTGGCTAAGGGGATCAGAGGGTATGGAGAGAAGGCAGGTACGGGATACTGAGTTGGATGATCAGCCATGATCATATTGAATGGCGGTGCAGGCTCGAAGGGCCGAATGGCCTACTCCTGCACCTATTTTCTATGTTTCTATGTTTCTATCAACTATCCTGTTCCAGTGTCGGTGAGTGTCCTGAAAGGTTCTACCAGTTCGTCCCACCCTCCTAGGCTACAGTCCAAGGGAGGCTGTGCGGAGTACTGACTGAACCAGTCAGTTTGGTCATCAACGTCATCTGTACCGAGGCTCATTGCAGGAGCAGCGACATGGGTCAGTTCAGTGCATGGGTGCACACTCGCATCCATGCCTGGTATCTGGGGCTCAGCACAAACTCACATGTGGGGAATGAACTACAGATCCGGGATTTCACTTGTGTCCATCAGATCATCAGAACTCCTCACAACTGCACTAAAGGTCACTCTGACATTGAGAGCAAACCAGCTGTCTGGGGAATCCATTCTCCCCAAATTTGACACAGAGAGATTTGAAGGGGAACATACACGCACGCACACACACAAACACACACACGTACACACATGCACACATACACACACACACACAGAGTCACACACACATGTATACACACTTGTACACATACAAACACCCACACATACATACACATGCACATTGACACACACCCACATGCACTCATACAGATACATTGATCCACCCAAGCTACAAATGCACCAGCTCTCTCAACTGCACCAGTTCAATCATCAGTAATCTGCCAAAACATATAGACGTACATTTTTCATCCACTGCACAGTTCCTTGTTCAGAATCTTAAAGCAGGATAGGGAGATTTTAAATCTGGCAAGAGTCAGCGGTGCATTTATCCTGAGCCGGGTTGTGACGCGAGTTGGCGGCTTAGTCAGTGGTTGTGTGGGGCGGTCCAGTGACAGTGTGTGTGTGGGCCCAGTGACAGTGCATGGGCCCAGTGTTAGTGTGTGTGTGGGCCCTGTGATAGTGTGTGTGTGTGTGTGTGTCCAGGGATAGTGTGTGTGTGGGTCCAGGATAGTTTGTGTGTGGGTCCAGGATAGTGTGTGTGTGGGCCCAGGGATAGTGTCTGACAAAAGACAATAGATAATAGGTGCAGGAGTAGGCCATTCAGGCCAGCGTTGCCATTACCTGTGATCATGGCTGATCATCTACATTCAGTACCCCGTACATGCATTCTCCCCATATTCCTTGACTCCGCTATCTTTAATAATAATAATAATAATAAATACTTTATTGATCCCCTCAGGGAAATTCAGATGTCCAGAAGCCCCCAACCAACAGACCCACACATTCAAAACGAGCGCAGACAAAAAAAATATAAAATACAATGTGGACAATACCTGAGATCAATAAATACTTTAAAAGACCAATAATTAAAAAAAATTTTAAAGCAAAAAATGCAAAATGCATCCCCCTACAGCCGAGCATTATGAATTATAAAATCTAATGGCTGCAGGGGTGAAGGATTCGCTCCGTTCTACAGGGCAGGGAGAGGAGCAGGTTGTTGTTCCGAGTGATTTTTTGACTCTCCAGAATTACATGGAGGGGATGCCCGGGGTTTTCCAGGATGACCTGCACCTTGCGCCTCATACGCCTCTCAAGCACATCCATCCCAGAGTCCACTCTCACCTCCAGCACTGAGCTAGCTCGTTTAACCAGTTTGTCCAGCTTCTTGGTGTTTTTTACACTAATGCTGTTGCCCCAGCCACAACAGCGTAGACAATAACACTTGCAACCACAGTGTTGTAAAACATGTGCAGCATATCATTACGCACATTGAAGGATTTGAGCCTACTGAGGAAAAAGAGTCTGCTCTGGCCTTTTTTGTAGAGGGCGTCAGAGTTGACAGACCAGTCCAGTTTGTTATCCAGGTGCACTCCAAGGAATTTATATGTCTGCATCACCTCAATGTCAGCCCCTACAGCATTGACCAGCTGAAGGGGGAGCTTGGACCTGCCAAAGTTAACCACCATTTCTTTAGTCTTGGTTGTGTTCAGGATGAGACTTTAAGAGCCCTAACTAACTCTCTCTTGAAAGCATCCAGAGAATTGGCCTCCACTGCCTTCTGAGGCAGAGAATTCCACAGATTCACAACTCTCTGGGTCAAAAAGTTTTTCCCCATCTCCCTTCAAAATGGCCTACCCCTTATTCTTAATCTGTGGCCCCTGGCAATATGATGCCCTCTCATCCTTCTAAATTCTAGTGTATACAAGTCCAGTCGCTCATTCTTTCAACATATGACAGTCCCGCCATCCTGGGAATTAATCTTGTGCACATACATTGCACTCCCTCAATCGCAAGAACGTCGTTCCTCAAATTTGGAAACCAAAATTTGTCATGGGCAGTCACGGTGGAGGAGCGGTAGAGTTGTTGCCTTTACAGCGAATGCAGCGCCATGCAGCGCCGGAGACCCGGGTTCGATCCCGATTGCGGGTACTGTCTGTACGGAGTTTGTACATTCTCCTTGTGACCTGATTGGGTTTTCTTAGAGACCTTTGGTTTCCTCCCACATTCCAAAGATGTACAAGTTTGTAAGTTAATTGGCTTGATAAATGTAAAAAATGTCCGTCGGTGTATGATAGTGTTAATGTGCGGGGATTGCTGGTCGGCGCGGACCCGGTGGGCAGAAGGGCCTATTTCCATGCTGTATCTCGAAACTAAAATCTAAATAAATTGCACACCAGGTGTGGTCTCAGTAGGGCCCTGTACAACTGCAAAAGGACCTCTTTGCTCCTTTACTCAACTCCTTTTGTTATGAAGACCAACATTCCATTAGCTTTCTTCACTGCCTGCTGCATCTGCATGCTTACTTTCAGTGAGTGATGAACAAGGACACCGAGAACTCATTACACTACACCTTTTCCTAACTTGACACCATTCAGATAATAATCTGCCTTCCTGTTCTTGCCACCAAAGTGGATAACCTCACATTTATCCACATTAAACTGCATCTGCCATGCATCTGCCCACTCTCCCAACCTGTCCAAGTCAACCTGCATCCTCAGAGCATCCACCTCACAGTTCACACTGCCACCCAGCTTTGTGTTATCTGCAAATTTGCTAATGTTACTTTTAATCCCTTCATTGAAATCATTAATGTATATTGAAAACAGCTGTGGTCCCAGCACCGAGCCTTCGGTACCCCACAAGTCACTGCCTGCCATTCTGAATGGGACCCGTTAATCCCAACTCTTTGTTTCCTGTCTGCCAAGCAATTTTCTATCCACATTAGTACCCTACCCCCAAGACCATTTTGCCCACTAATGTCCTATATAAAATGCTTTCTGAAACTCCAGGTACACTGCATCCACTGGCACTCCCTTATCCATTTTCCTAGTTGCATCCTCAAAAATTCCAGAAGATTAGTCAAGCATGATTTCAACCTTCGTAAATCCACGCTGACTCGGACCGATCCTGTTACTGCTATCCCAATATGCCGCTATTTTATCTTTCATAATTGACTCCAGCATCTTCCCCACCGATGTCTGGCTAACTGGTCTATAATTCCCTGTTTTCTCTCTCCCTCCTTTCTTAAAAAGTGGGATAACATTAGCAACCCTCCAATTCACGGTTTGGGAACCTTTGTTGACCATATGTGGAGGTGGGAAGTCTTCTCCTCACTTTCAAGATCGTTCTTGTACAATGAGAGATAACCAATAATTGCTGACCTTCCTGATCTCCATTCACGTTGTGGGACATTGTGAATTCAATATATCGTGTTCCTACCTCTTTACATCCATATACTTAATTTGAAGGCACTGCATTCTCATCACCAATCTTATCCCCCTTTCACTAATTGCCATCATCGTACAGAGGACAGTGAGGCTCACTTAAAGGTTCCTTGCATTTGCTCAACACATCCTCATACAGAAGGTACAAAAGTCTGAAGTTAATCATCACCAGAAACAGGAAAAGCTATGTTCCTGAAGCTATCAGGCTCTTGATTTAACACACACGCTCATAATCCCGCTCCTGGAAAACAACACTGAGCATCTCCTCTTACGATAGCATAGACTTGATTTTTATTACCTTTGTACGAATATCTTGTTGAGCCAAGACACAGCAGTGCATTTATCCTGAGCCAGGTTGTGGCGTGAGTTGACGGGTGCGGTGTAGTGGTAGTATGGGGTGGTCCAGCGATAGTGTGTGGGCCCAGGGATTGTGTGTGTGTGTGTGGGCCCGGGAACAGTGTGTGTGTGTGGGCCCACTGATGGTGTGTGTGTGGGCCCATGGACAGTGTATGTGTGGAGGGGCCCAGTGATAATATGTGTGTATGTGAGCCCTGGGATAGTGTGTGTGTGGGCCTGTGTCCTGTGACAGTGTGTGGGCAGAGAGAACGTTTTTTTAATCTTCAAAGGACTTTAATCAATAATTGCATATACAGTGTACCAGAAAGTACAAAAACGTTAAAATGTCACATTGCATCAGGCAATCATTATAATACAATAGTGGTATCTGTATCGACAATGCACTTGACCACCCGTGGTGACCAGTGTTCATGGAGGGCCTCTACAGCCCCCAATCATGCCACTTGTTCCCACCCCAGGGACACGCGAGCACGGACGTAGGCCGGGAAGAGGGGCAGTCGGTTTGCTCTCGTGTGTCCATCAACTGCCCGCTGCCTGGACCTGCGAAGCGCCATCTTGGACAGGCCCTGGAGCAAATTGACTTGGAGATCGACCATCGACCCTCCCCACTCCCTGCCCTGTACCCAAATACCAGTATCGTGGGACTATAATGCAGCCAAATCCTGAGGAGCAGCCCCTTCAGATATTCGTACAGGGGTTGCAACCTCTCACACTCCATATACACATGGAACATGGTCTCTTCCTCGCCACAGAAGTTACAAGCTGCTGAAGAGGCGGTGAACCGACTTAAATATCTGTTGCACGCCACAGCTCTGCGAAAAACTCTCCACCCCAGGTCCCCGATGTAAAGGGCGAGGACTCCCTTATAGAGAGACCTCCACTGGGGTCCGTTCCCGCCATCAGGTGACAACACGGACCGCCAGGGTGAGGCTGAATGGAAGACAAGGGTGAGGAAGTATAAAGCGTGTAGGAGAAACCTGTGCAGTAAACGTCTCCATGCATCACGGAACAGCACGCTGGGCATCTTGGACAGGCAGCTCATGTTGTGCAGGGGCGGCTCCCTGAAAAGATTCCAGTGTCTAGTTCCAGGGTCAGTGTGTGTGTGGGCCCACACACACACACACACCTTCAAGGTTCAAGGTTCAAGGTTTGTTTATTGTCACATGTACCAATTACGGTGAAATCCAGATTGCCATACAGTCATACCAATGAAGAGCAACAAGACGCCCAAATACATTTAGAACATAAACATCCACCACAGCGACTCCCCCACATTCCTCACTGTGATGGAAGGCAAAAAAAGTTCAATCTTCTACACTTCATTGTTCTTCCGCAGTCAGGGCACTCAAACCTTCTGTTGTCCGGGTGATCTTGGCTCCCGCATACCGTCGGTCGAGTCTTCCCCATTGATGCGATCAAGCTCCCGCATCAAGGGGATCACAGTTCCCCGTGCCGGGTGATCAGACTCCCGAGTCGGGGCTGATCGAACCTCCTGCGGTTTGGAGCTTCCCAACATCAACCACGGTTGGAGCGTTGACCCCAGGCAAGGGATTGCAGGCTCTGATGGTAAGTCCATGTAAAGCCAACCCCTCAAAGTCAGTCTCGAGTTAAGCCTCCAGCTCCATGATGTTGGGCCGCAGAACGACCGGAGATACGATCCGGAAAACAATCGCATCTCCGGCATGGTAAGAGATTGAAACAAAGTCTCCCCCTCCCCCCCCCCCCCCCCAAGCCCCCACATAAAACAAACCAGAGAACACCAAAATATACTCTTTAACGCGTATTGAAAATAACAAAACAGAAGAAAGGACAGACAGACTGTTAGCGAGGCAGCCATTGCCGGTGCCACACGGTGGACAGCCCTGTGGCAGTGTGTGGGGCCAGGTATAGCATGTGTGTCAGTCCAGGGATAGTGTGTGTGTGGGCCCTGTGATATTTTGTGGGCCACCCAGTGATAGTATGCGGCAACCTTTGTTGACCATATGTGGAGGTGGGAAGTCATCTTTTCCCTTTCAAGATCATTCTTGTACAATGAGAGATAACCAATAATTGCTGACCTTGCTGATCTCCATTCACGTTGTGGGACATTGTGAATTCAATAAATCGTGTTCCTACCTCTTTACATCCATATACTTAATTTGAAGGCACTGCATTCTCATCACCAATCTTATCCCCCTTTCATTAATTGCCATCATCGTACAGAGGACAGTGAGGCTCACTGAAAGGTTCCTCGCATTTGCTCAACACATCCTCATACAGAAGATGCAAAAACCAGAAGTTGACCATCACCAGAAACAGGAAAAGCTATGTTCCTGCAACAATCAGGTTCTGGATTTAGCACACACACTCATAATCCCCGGAAAACAACACTGAGCATCACCTCTTACAGTAGCATAGACTTATTTTTTATTATCTTTTGTACTAATATCTTATTTTGCACTAATGCCTGTTAGGTTTACGATGAGAGGAGCAAGATAGGGACTAGAGGGGCAAAGTTTTCACTCAGAGGGTGGTGGGTATATGGGACAAAGTGCCCGAGGAGATACTTGAGTCGGGTACTATAACAGGATTTAAAAGATGCTTGGACAATTACATGGATACTCAAAGTTTAAAAGGATAGAGGCCAAACATGGGGAAATGGGATGAGCTCAGATGGGGCAAATTGGTTGGCATTGAATAGCATGGCCCAAGAGTCTGTTTCTGTGACTCGATGACTCTGTGACTTTTCTGCTGCCTTGCGGAATTTTATGTATAAGTAGACCAATTGGGACCCATTGGGTCCCGTCCCCTCGACATGCGCTTGCGCGGGGGGGTGGGGGGGGGGGAGCTGCTGCACCACACACACACTAACCACCCCGCCCTATCCACTGACGCATAACACCCAACTTCCACGCGCGGTTTGAGAGCGAATGGGGGTAGAGAGAGAGAGAGGGCAGAGGCACAGAATGGGTAGAGGCACAGAGAGGGCAGAGGAACAGAGAGGGGAGAGGCACAGAAAGGGCAGAGGGACAGAGAGGGCAGAGAGGGAGCGGGTGCAACACCACTCACCTATATATCCCAATACTCTCCACTCCCTAGAGAGGGGAGGGGGGCAGAGAGGGAGGACCCGAGGACCTGACCAAGGACTAAACCGAGGACTTAACCGAGAACACGACCGAGGACCCGAGCCAAGCCGAGGACCAGACCCGAACAGAGCCGTGGCGTGGTGAGCAAGCGGGCGAGGGTCGACCTAAGGACCGTGAGTTGGGCCGCCAAGTCCAAGTTGGGCTGGAAGATTAGCACCGTCTTCAGTTATGATCTTTGGTCTACAATCAATAAGGAAGATTGTTCCCGATGTTGGGGAGGTCCTGGACAAGGGGTCACAGCTTAAGGATAAGGGGGGAAATCCTTTAGGACTGAGATGAGAAGGACTTTTTTCACACAGAGAGTGGTGGGTCTCTGGAACTCTCTGCCACAGAGGGTAGTTGAGGCCAGTTCATTGGCTATATTTAAGAGGGAGTTAGATGTGGCCCTTGTGGCTAAGGGGATCAGAGGGTATGGAGAAAAGGCAGGTACGGAATACTGAGTTGGATGATCAGCCATGATCATATTGAATGGCTGAAGGGCCGAATGGCCTACTCCTCCACCTAATTTCTATGTTTCTATGTTTCTATCAAGGGCACGACTTCATCTCTGCTGCGTCTTTTGAATAATCGGGGGGAAGGGGAGAGGGGTGTGGGGGTCGGGGGTATGGTGACGTCAGTCACAGTGCGTGGGACACAGTGCACAAACCCATTGTGATGTCATCAGCAAAATAAAGTCTTTTTTTTTTCAGTTTTGTCAGATTTGTTAACATTTTCATTAATAAATCGAGAAATAAAGCATGACAATTTCAGATAAGGCGAGTTCGGACTCCAGGGGAAAAATCTCTACCAGAATATGTAATAGTTCTACCGTTAGCATGTCGTTTTTCAAGAGGATGTGATTATATACAAACATACACACACACACACACACACACACACACACACACACACACACACACACACACACACACACACACACACACACACACACACACACACACACACACACACAAACACACACAAAGATCAGAGTTTTAAGTACATAGATGTATGTATAATTTAGATATAATTTATATTTGGGAGAAAATCTCTCCCAAATTTTTCAGGAGATTTGGAGTAACTCAGTAGGTCAGGCAGCATCCGCGGAGAAAATAAATAGGCAACGTTTCACAGAGTGCTGGAGTAACTCAGCAGGTCAGGCAGCATCTATAGAGAAGATGGATAGATGACATGCCACAGAGTGCTGGAGAAACTCAGTGAGTCAGGCAGCATCCCTGGAGAAAAGGTATAGATTATATTTTGGGTCAAGACCGTTCTTCAGTAATATTCATGATGTGATATGCATAGACATTCCTGAATGTTACCCAAACCATCGTGTGCTAATTTGTTACGGTGCTTGCCCTCTACCAAAAACTTGGGTGATGCAGGACAGGACACAAGCTTTGGGACACGGTGTGACGCTGTTGCCGTCTGTCCCAGCCTGGTAAAGACCTGGATGGAGTGGATGTGGAGAGGATGTTTCCACTAGTGGGAGAGTCTAGGACCAGTGACCACAGTCTTGGAATTAAAAGACATTCCTTTAGGAAGGAGATGAGCAGGAATTTCTTAAGTCAGAGGGTGGTGAACTGTGGAATACATTGCCACAGACAGCTGTGGAGGTCATGTCAATGGACGAGAATTTTTCAGGAGGAGATTGATAGATTCTTGATTGATACGGGTGTCAGAGGTAATGGGGAGAAGGCAGGAGAATGGGTTTGAGAGGGGAAGATGGATAGTCATAGAGTGATACAGGGTGGAAACTGGCCCTTCGGCCCAGCATGTCCCATCTGCACTCGTCCCACCTGCCCATGTTTGATCCATATCCCTCCGAACCTGTCCTATCCATGTACCTGTCTAACTGTTTCTTAAATGTTGTGATAGTCCCTGCCTCAACTACCTCCTCTGGCAGCTTGTTACATACACCTACCACCCTTTGAGTGAAAAACATACCATTCAGATTCCTATTAAATCTTTTGGCTTCACCTTAAACTAATGTCCTCTGCTCCTCGATTCACCTACTCTGGGCAAAAGACTCAACCATATCTATTCAAATCAAGGTGTTATACACTTCTATCAGATCATCCCTCATCCTCCTGTGTTCCATGAAATAGAGTCCCAGCCTACCCAACCTCTCCCTATAGCTCTGTCCCTCTAGTGCTGGCAACATCCTCGTAAATCTTCACTGTACCCTTTCCAGTTTGATGACATCTTCCCTATGACATGGTGCCCAGAACGGAATACAATACTCTTGAATGCGGCCTCACCACCTTCTTATGCAACTGCAATATGACCTCCCAACCTCTAAACTCAGCCTGACCCGCTGAGTTACTCCAGCACTCTGTGAAACGTCACAGAATAGGGCAAGATTAGCAAGTTTGCTGATGATACAGAAGTGAGTGGTTTTGCAGATAGTGAAGATGGTTGTGAAAGATTGCAGCAGGATCTGGATTAATTAGCCAGGTGGGCAGAGGAATGGTGGATGGTTGCATGGTTCCTTGAAGGCCGTGTCACAGGTATATCAGGTGGTCAAAATGTATTTTGGCACTTTGGCCTTCATCAGTCAGAGTATTGTGTATAAAAGTTGGGAGGTCATGTTGCAGTTGTATAAGACGTTGGTGAGACCGCATTTAGAATATTGTGTTCAGTTCTGGGCACCATGTTATAGGAAAGATGTCAAACTGAAAAGAGTACAGAGATCCCCATCCTGGATCAGTCCAATCAAGGTTGTGTCGTCCGCAAACTTGAGAAGCTTGACAAAGGTGTCTGTGGAGGTGCAGTCATTGGTGTGGCGAGACTAGAGGAAAGGGGAGAGTACGCATCTTGCGGTGCTCCTATGCTGAGCATTTGCAGGTCCGAGATATACTTTTCCATTTCACATGCTGCTTCCTGTCTGTCAGAAAGGTGGTGATCCACCGACAGAGGGGTTCAGGCACAGTCAACTCAGAAAGTTTGGAGTGTAATAGCTCTGGCACAATGGTGTTGAATGCAGAGCTAAAATCAACAAACAAAATCCTCACATAGGTCCCCTGGCGGTCTAGGTGTTGGAGGATGAAGTGTCGGCCCAGATTGACTGTGTCATCCACAGATTTATTGGCCCAATATGCAAAATGCAGAGGGTCCAGCAGAGGGATTGTGATATTTTTCAGCTTGGCCAGCACAAGCCTTTCAACGGTCTTCATGACCACAGAGGTCAGTGCGACAGGCCTGTAGTCATTAAGACCAGTAATCCTTGCCTTTTTGGGTACAGGGACGATAGTGGAGACTTTGAAGCAGGCAGGGACAGTACATCTTTGCAGGGATGGGCGGGGGTGGCGTCGGCCCAGCGGGGGTCAGAGGGTGTGGCGTGGGCCCAACTGGGGCCAGTGGGGGTGGCGTGGGCCAGTGAGGGTAGCATGGGCCAGTAGGGGTGGCGTGGGCCAGCGGAGGTGGCAGGGGCCCAGCAGGGGTCAGCGGGGGTGACGTGGGAACAGCAAGGGTGGCGTGGGGGGAAGATGGCTTGGGCCCCTGCGGCAGGGGGAGTGGGCCCTGCCGCAGCGGCATCTGGTGTTGGAGTTACAGCCGCTGGGTTCAGATTCAGCCACTCCTGCCCGGCGACGGGAGAACGGTCTCCTGGTCGCCAGGCTCGCCGTTGGTGAGGCTCCGACGCCGCGGATGGAGACGCTGGACCGGGCGGGCAGACACCACACCCCGCACCCTCCCCCCCGGCCCGGAGAAATGGGCACTCCCTTATCCCGCGGGCCAGATGGGTAGTTTGAACCAAGGATAAAAAGGACTCCCCCTCCTGCAACGCAATATTCCACTACTTACCTGAAGTAGACAACATGAGGCATCGAGCTCAATGTGTGGAGAGCAAATGGCAGTCTGATCCCGCCCGGGCCCACTGCGCACAGGCGGAGAGGCGGAGTCATTTTGTGTCGCTTCCTCAACTGAGCAGGCACGGGCGGTTGCAGTTTTATTCTCCCAAATCATCCAGCGGCCGGAACTAGAATTTTGGGCCCTTTTGCAACAAATTGGAAACGCTGATTTTTTTTTCCGATTTTTTTTTCCGCAGGAGTTTTTCTTACTCGGGGGAAAAAAGGGGGGTGCGGTCGCATTCAACGCACCCCCCTTTGGACGGCCATGCATATGTAGGTTAACACAGGGTCAACGGTACAATGAAATGTGTTTGACAAGACAACGGGTCATCTCAGCAATGATATTACAAGGATAAAATTAAGGTAAAAAAAAGATGAGATAAAAGTGACATTGGCAGGTAAAAGACAATAATAAATAAAATAATCAACATATATGATGTGTTTTTGAGTTCAGAATCCTGATGGCATGATGATAAAAACTGTTCTTAAGTCTGGTGGTACCTGCAACCATCCTCCTATATCGTCTGCCTGATGGCAACAAGGAGAACAGTCTGTGTGCTGGGTGGCTGTGGTTCTTGATGATGCTGTGTGCCTTCCGCAGGCACCACCGGTGGAAAATGTCCTGAATGGCCGGGAGACAGTTACCAGTGATGTGCTGTGCCGCCTTCACCACTCTCTGTAGTGATTTGCGGCTGTGGGCAGAACAGTTCCCATACCAGACTGTGATGCAGCCCATCAGCAGACTCTCGATGGTGCAACTGTAGAAGTTTGTGAGGATGCTGGCGTTCATGCCAAACCTCCTCAGTCGTCTCAGGGAACAGAGCCACTGGCGGGCTTTCTTAGTTATTGTGTCCGTGTGCAGTGTCCAAGAGAGGTTCTCAGTGATGTGCACACCAAGGGACTTGATGCTGCTGACCCTTTCACCCTCAGCATCACTGATGTGGATGGGGAGGTATCCACTCCTCTGCTGTCTCCTGTAGTCCACGATCATCTCTTTAGTTTTGCTGACATTGAGAGAGAGGTTATTTTCCTGGCACCATCTGTTTAGTGCCTTTACCTCCTCTCTATAGGCCATCTCATTATTGTCTGTGATGAGGCCCAAGATGGTCGTGTCGTCAGCAAACTTTAAGATGATGTTGGAGCTGTGCTTAGCAGTACAGTTGTGCGTGAACAGGGAGTACAGGAGAGGACTGAGCACACAGCCCTGTGCTGCGCCTGTGCTGAGGATCAGTGAGGAAGAGGCGTGGCTGCCAATTCTCACCACCTGGGGCCTGCCGGTCAGGAAGTCGAATATCTAACCGCAGATGGGGATATCCAGTCCAAGATCAAGGAGCTTGGGGACGAGTTTTGAGGGAATGATAGTGTTGAATGCCGAGCTGTAGTCAAAGAAGAGCATTCTCACATATGTTTTCCCTTTTTCCAGGTGGGTGAGCGCAGTGTGAGTTGCCATGGCGATGGCATCGTCCGTGGCCATATATCTGTGCAAATGAGTTTTTAAAGTCATTGTACCAGTGGATTTTCGTGGATTTTCACCGCACAATTGAGAAATTCATCTCATCATCCTATTGATGACTCCATGTTTCTGAAGCTGACTTGCAACATACAAAGTCGGATATGACATGCAATATACAAAGTCGGTACAGATAATTGAGTCCCTGCTGGTGGACTACAGCTAGTTTTGAACTTTCCTTCTTCTGCTATGCATGGGCCTCCTGATTAGAACATTTATGTATTAATAAAAGACTCAGA
This sequence comes from Raja brachyura, assembly GCA_963514005.1. The sequence continues at coordinate 45,010,845 of OY740802.1, read as the reverse complement.
CAACATAAGAAGGAATGTTGGGAATATAGTCCATGGTTTGAGGTAAACGTGGTTCTTTGAGCTATTTGGTTTCTGATTCCAAGCGACCATCATCTCTGATGAGTATCCAAAAGGTAAATTAGAGCCAAAAATTGTAGTTATTGAGTCATAGCATCATGCTGCATGGAAAAGGGGCTTTCAGTCTAACTCATCTAGGCAGTCCATCCGAGGACATAGGTTTAAGGTGAAGGGGAAATGAAGGGGAATCTGAGGGTTATGGTCATTCTTCACAAGGTCCAATTTTATACAGCATCATAGAGTCTGTCCTCACCTTCTCCATCATGGTCTGGTTTGACTCAGCCACCAAGCGTGACATATGGTGCCTGCAGCGCATCATTCGATCAACAGAGAAGGTTGTTGGCTGCAACCATCTCCCCATCGACGAACTGTACACTGCAAGGGCCAGGAAGCGAGCGGGTAAGATCATTTATGGTCCCTCTCACCCTGGCCACAAACTCTTTGAAGCACTTCCTTCTTGTCAAAGCCGCTACAGCCAGACACAACTTATTTCCACGAGCAGCTACTTTTTTCTACTCAACTTTATAACCCGTAACTTTCGTTAGTCAGATTATGGTCGAACTGACTGTTACATCAAATCCCAAATTCCTGTGTAATCAAACTTTCAAGAAGCGCCTCTGTTGGATTAACGCTTTCCGTTGAAAAGGAAACGTTCTCTATTTCCCTTACGTCCGCGACGCTTATTTTTAAATTTCCATTGCTTGTATATTCCATCACAATCCAAACAAAATCCAACCCAGTTGTAATATTGCTGATGACCTCCATGTTGAATCAGCACGCCAACGATTTTCGCCCATTGAAAGGAACATATGATGCCCTGTTGAATTCTCAGACCACGAATCTCCAGTGCGAAAACAGTTCTGCTTTCTGAACCTGACGTGAAAGTCCCTCCCACTTTCTTCTGAAGTTTAGCGGTTGGGATGAGTTGTCCAGTTGACCGATGCTGCCACAGTTGTTTGATTATCAACAATGGCCTAGAAAGCATTTTTGCTGATGTAGATTCAATGGCATTGTTGATGGTCGATATTTCCCCGAGGGCCTTGAGAGAATCGCTCTGCCCTTATTCCAGTTTCACTGGACATCCTCTGTCTTCGACAGCCCTCCATTTCGACAACACATGATAAAAATACGTTCCAAGTAAAATGGCGTCGCAACTGTATTTCTTCCAGTCTAATTTACCGTGTTCGGTGTAAACAATGTGGTCTGCTCTACATTAAAGAAACCTAATTAGTTTGTTCTCGTCCGCACTCGCAGACTGGCATTCGAATGGTGTTTTCTTAACTCTCAACCTGCGTGTCAGGAAATTAATCGCAATATGATCATCACACATTAGTCGTTTTGCCAGGGAAACACAGAGCTGTAGAGCTGCTCCCTTATGGCGCCAGAGACCCGGGTTCGATCCCAACTACGGGTGCGGTCTGTATGGAGTTTGTGCGTTCTCCCTAGGCCTTGTCACCTGTGACAATAAAGCATTCCATTCCATCCCATTCCATTCAAATGCAGTCGAAAGACGTAGAGGTTCGTAGATGAATTGATTTCTGTAAATTTGACATTTCCCTAGTGTGTAGGATGCGATCTCGATGGGCCGAAGGGCCTGGTTCTACACTCTTTCCCCAACGTCTATTTGCAGAAGGGCAGAGAGGAAATAATGACACTGACTGAACTTGATCAGGTTGGCAGGGTAAGATTGATGAGATGTCATAGACATCGGAGTTTGGAATCAGCTATTTCAACCGCGCGGCCGATATCCATGTGCACAAACAACGGAAGTGTTGGTATGTTGGTGGGGAGAAGGAAGTGGAGATGCTTCACGGCGCACAAAAGCTGAAATAGTGTTGATGGTTATTAACGATTCAAGATAGGGTGTGTATTTTGACGTTATTCATTGTGGTGCAAAAATAACACATTGGGACGATGAGAAACTTGGTAGTGTTAAAGTTCAAAGCGGAATTGATGTTCGTGTCATTGAAAATAGCTCGCAACCTTGGTGAGCCGCATGTTGCATTGGCCTTTCTTACGTGAGGCCTTGACTACTGGGTAAAGATGATTTACTGCCTTTAATAATGAGAAGTATCGAGTAGTGGTGTGCATTGTGCTGGTCGCCATGCGTTTTATTTTCAACCTAATGTCATACTGAGGATCGAATACAGACACAAACAAGCTTCCAGTAACTCAGCGGGTCAGACAGCATCTCTGGAGAAAAGGAATAGGTGACGTTTCGGGTCGAGTCCCATTTCCTGGAGAGTCAGGGGAAAGGGAAACGAGATATGCAGACGGTGACGTAGGGAGATACAGAATAGATGAATGAAAGAATGCAGTGACTAATGGGGCGCCGCAAGGTTCGTGTCGGGACCGCAATTATTTACAATATATATTAACGATTTGGACGAGGGAATTAAATGTGACAATCCCAAATTTGCGGATGAAACTCAGCTGTATGGTAGTGTGAGATGCGATGAGGATGCGATGAGGATGCTCTGAGGCTGCAGGGTGACTTGGACAGGTTGGGTAAGTGGGCAGATTCATGGCAGATGCAGTATAATGTGGATATATGTGAGGTTATCCACTTTAGCGGCAAGAACATAAGGCATATTAATATCCTAATGGTGTCAGATTTGGAAAAGGGGAGGTGCAACGTGACCTGAGTGTGCTTGTCCATCAGTCACTGAAAGTGAGCGTGCAGGTACAGCAGGCAGTGAAGAAAGCTAATGACATGTTGGCCTTCATTGCGAGAGGATTTGTGTATGGGAACAAGGAAGTCTCACTGCGGTTGTACGGGGCCCTGGTGCGACCGCACCTAGCCTATAGTGTGCAATGCTGGTCTCGTAATTTGAGAAATATCATTATTGCTATTGGGTTAGTGCAGCGTAGGTTAATTCCCGGGATGGCGGGACTGACATATGTTGAAATAAACTTCGATGGGGCTTGTATTCACTGGAATTTAGAAGGATGTGAAGGGATTTTATAAAAACATCTAACATTCTTAAAGGATTGGACAGGCTAGATGCAGGAAAAACATTCCCGATGTTGATGAAGTCCAAAACCAGGGCTCACAGTTTAAGAATAAGAGGAGCCCATTAATGACCGAGGGAAAATGAGGAAAAATGACCATAATGAGGAAAAATATTTTCACCCAGTTAGTTGTGAACCTGTGGAATTATCTGCCACAGAAGGGAGAGGAGGCCAATTCACTCGGTGTTTTCTAAAGAGGGTTAGATTTTTCTCTTCGAGCAATAGGAATCTAGGGATATGGGTAAAAAATCAGGAACGGGGGTACTGATTTTAGATGATCAGCAGTCATCATATTGGCTGGCGATGCTGGCTCGAAGGGCCGAATCGCCTACTCTTGCACATATTTTTCTATGTTTGTTGTGTTTCTAAGATATGCAAAAAGTTTCTTAGGTTTGAACGAGTTGTAGAGTATGCGACTGAAGAAGATGACCTGGAATCAACTGCGACATAGGTGAGGGAGGTATGGAGTGAGAGAGAAAATGAAGAGGTTACTTGAAGTGAGAGAAATCAATATTCATACTACTGGGTTGTAAGCTGTATAAGCGAAATATGAGATGCTGTTCCTCCAAATTGTGTTTGGCCTCGCCCTGACAATGGAGGAGGCCTGGGAGCCAAACGTTAGTGTGGGAATGGTAAGGGGAATTAAAGTCTTTGGCAAGCGGGAGGTCAGGCAATTCCAGGCGGACTGAGATAAGGTGTTCAGAGAAACGATCGCAGAGCCTGCGCTTGGTGGCGCCGATATATAGGAGCCAACACCTGGAACAGCGGACACAGTAGATGAGGTTGGAGGAGATTTATGTGAATCTGTGCCACACCCGAAAAGATTGTCCGGGTCCTTGGACGGCGTCGAGGAAGGAGGTATAGGGACTGGTGCTGTAGCTCCCGCGGTTGCAGGGGAAAGTACCTAGGAAGAGGGGGATGTGGTGGTGGGGGGGGGGGGGGGGGGGGGTTATTAACGGGAAGGACATATTAACCAGTGAGTTTCGGAGAACCGGTCTCTGCGGAAAACTGATAGGGTAGAAGATGGGAAGATATGGCTGTGGTAGGATCCCGTTGGAAGTGGCGGAAATATCGGAGGATTATACGCTTATACGTGGCTTATGGGGTAAAATGTGCGGACTGGGCGACACTCTTCTTGTTGCGACTGGGGGAGGGGAGCAAGAGCAGCGCTGCGGGGTATCGAGAAGACAGTAGTGAGGGACAAATCTATAATGTAAGAGGTGAACCCTGGTGAATAAAGGATGAGTGCATCTCAGATGTCACGGTATGGAACGCTTTTTTGTGGGCGCAGATGCGTCGTAGACAGGGGAATTGGGAGTCGGGGGTAGAGTCTTTACGGGAGGCGAGGTGGGAAGAAAAGTCGTCTAGATTGATGTGGGAGTCAGTAGGTTTATAGTAGATGCCCGTCGCTAGTCTATCTCCTGTGATGGAGAAGGTGAGATTGAGATACGTTCGGGCGATATCGGATTTGGCCCAAGGGAATTTCAGTGCGGGATGGAAATTAGTTGTGAAGTTACTGAAGTCAGACAGTTCTGCGTGGGTGAAGGAGGTAGCCCCGAAGCAGTCGTCAATGTTTCAGGTGGTAGCTCTTCTGCCCTCTCAGCTGTTATTATGGATTCAAAGCAGCAAATGACCGTGACGGGTTCCCTTCTGATTTACACCAATAGTTATTCGTCAATCAGCGCTTAAAATAACCATATAACCATATAACCATATAACTTACAGCACGGAAACAGGCCTTCTCGGCCCTTCCAGTCCGTGCCGACCATTCATTTTCCCCTAGTCCCATCTACCTGCACTCAGACCATACCCCTCCATTCCCTTCCCGTCCATATACCTATCCACTTTACTTTTAAATGTTAAAATCGATCCTGCCTCCACCACTTCTGCAGGAAGATCATTCCACACAGCCACCACTCTTTGAGTAAAGAAGTTCCCCCTCATGTTACCCCTTAACTTCTGTCCCTTAATTCTCATGTCATGCACTCTTGTTTGAATCTTCCCTACCCTCAATGGGAAAAGCTTATCCACGTCAACTCTGTCTATCCCTTTCATCATTTTAAAGACCTCAATCAAGTCCCCCCTTAACCTTCTGCGCTCCAAAGAATAAAGACCTATTCAACCAATGTATTCAACCAATACAATCCTGAACACTGATAAACGCCCATCCATTGTCCGATAACAGTGTGAGGAACACTCGGAGAACAAGATTAGATATTTAGTGTTGAGCAGACTTTAGTCTTTAATGTCAAAGGGAACATCGAACAAGTCAATTTGAATCGATATTGAAATGAACATTTGTCAACGATTCAGGGAAAATTCCACAATTTCCATTAAGAGCTGTAAATTCGTTTTCTTTTGTCACAAGGAACTGCCTGCAACCTCCTGAGATAAAGAGATTGATCACAATATAAACATTACCTTAAATATTACATATTTGTCGATTGATAACAAGAGGAAAAGCCACATGTCTGTCATGGGCTTTTAATTCTTATGTAATATGAGTTCTGCGAGCTGTTTAACGCGACCTTGTCAAATCGAGCATGTCAAAACGAACGAACAACTAATCTGGAACATATTCTGCGAGAGCGACCGCTTCCTTCCCGAAGTCACGGTTTAATGTAAATCGGCATCTCGTGGAACACATTCAAAAACTATTGATAATGAAGCGGGAAATAACATTACAATATAACTCCAAGACAGGAGTCCTAACATTACAGGTCCCATAATTTGAGGAAGGACATTCTTGCTATTAACGGAGTGCCGCGTAAGGTTAATTCCCGGGATGGTGGGGCTGTCATATGCTAGGAGAATGGAGCAGATGGGCTTGCCAACTCTGGAATTTAGAAAGATGAGACGGGATGTTATTGAAACATACGTTTAGTAAGGCTTTGAAAACGCTCGAGTCAGGGAACATGTCCCCGATGTTGGGGGAGTCAAGAATCAGGGGCCCACGGTTTAAGAATAAGGGGATGGACATTCAGAACGGAGACGAGGAAACTTTTTCACGCAGAGAATAGTGAGTCTGTGGAATTCTCTGCCCCAGAACGCTGTAGAGGTCAGTTATGTGGATACTTTCAAGCGAGAGCGAGGTCGGGCTCTTAAAGATAGCGGAGTTACGGGTTATGGGGAGAAGGCAGGAACGGGGTAATGATTGGGGATGATCAGCCATGATCACATCGAATGGCGGTGTTGGCTCGACAGGCCGAATGGCCTCCTCCTGTACCTATTGTCTGTTGTGTATTGTCTATTACTGGTCAAAGTCTCATTAGATGTTACGTAAGTCAATTGAGTCAACTGCAGATAAATATGTACTTGAGAATTCTACTGGAGAGATGTGGACTCGGTAGAGCAGTTTGGGTTGGGGTTGGTGGATGGCGTGTGGAGGCGCGGCATTGTTTTATATTGTTTTTTGTTTTGCACAGTGCGATGTTTACTTGTCTGTTGTGGTGCTGTGAGTACGCTTTTCATTGTTCATTTAGAACAGAGGATAATAAAACAGTCTGGACTTGGAAGATAACTTTCCCTGTGTCACTGGCAAAATGGTGACAATACCTCACAGAACCACGCGTCATTTCTTTCCAGGTGTTATGTGAATGGCGTGAGACTCTGTCAGGATTCGTCAATTGGTTCCTGAATTTGAATGTTCAGATGTAACGTGTAATATTGCTAAAATATTTGAAGAATGTGCTATATAGCCAGACAGTATCCTTTCAGCAGAAACGAGACAGCGATAGAGCAAACCTCTACATGGGAGATGAGGCATTTAGGTGCACAAACCGTCAGATCTTCTGCACATCAATCGTATCTATGCACATTACCGCGGTAAAATCCGTAGAATGTCAGTATCTCCTTCCTCTAAAAATATAGATTATGTAGCTACGGTGGCTTGTATGAACATCAGCCATTCTCGTTACTTCCATCTGCTGCTTAGTGTAACGTAATCCGAAAGCGCCTCTAAATGGGAATAACGGGTTCTGTTGAAAGGGAGCACCAAGAATATAATGAAACTCCCGTTTAGTTGAATGTTGCTGCTGGAATGTGGGAGACGCATTCTACTTTAATGTCATCAAGTAAACTTGTGAGTTGGGCACCCACATGAGTAATCACGGAGTGCTTCGAAGAATTAAAGTGCGAAGGACGTGGAACGCATCGGGAAACTTAGTGGTTTGGCATTTAGAGCCGAATGGGGCGGCCGCTGGATTAAAAGGAAATCAGAGATGTCGCGGAAATTTTCAACTGGAAATACTGGACGTCCGCTCCGGAAGAATGACCATCGGGTCCGCGCCGACCCCCCTACCCGCAAAGCAACAAGGAAACCGGCGGTGTTCATTTTAAAGGGCAGGCGACGGGTCTGGCTGAAGCCGCCGAAACATGAGTTACAATTTTTTGAAATATTTTGGAAAGATAGGTGAGATTTTCGTTCAATGCTCCCTCTTAACCATCGATCCATAAAGTCACACCCGGGAAGACTTAGTACCTGATGTCATTTTAAACATGATTTGTTACGTTTCACTAACTTTCCAGTTAGCGCGATGGGCCATTGAAGTGCGTGAAGGAGCTGCTCTCTGAACTTCCCCTGGGTGACGGTGTAAATCAGTGTGTTTGTACAGGTGTTCAGCAGCTGCAGCAGGACTCCAATTTTTTCAAATTTTGCATGTGGGTTTGTGAAACCTCGCATCGAAAATCCGAGGACACATCGATAGAAAACAAAATAAGATACAGTTGTGACCCAGAGCAGGATAAAGCTGCTGGAAATTGCAAAGAGTAATATTATGGACCGTTTACGGCTTTCCGTCTCCGGGTCTCCGCGACTGAGATCGCGGAGCCTCCTGCGGACCCGATTGGCCATTAAAATACGTCTCGCCGTGAGCGCATTAAAGAACAAAATCAAACAGAATGGAATCACTGGGGTCAACAACGGCTCGGTCCAAGAAAATGCGATCCATGCGGGCAGGTAATAGAAGTCCGATCGGATACGGCATCCCCACAGTAAACCATTATGCTTGAACAAAGGATTATAAGCGAAAGGCCAGGGAACGTTCTGTAAACAGAAGAAGGTACATAGGGTCACCATAACCACCGCCGCGGTTCTGTCGGTGCAGTATCTGGATCTCAGATTCTGTTTGGAGATGGCCACAAACCTATCAAAGGTGAAAGCGACTGTGAACCAAACGGAACAGTCTACGGCCGCGGCGGAGATGAAGAGAATAAACCTGCACACAGGAGTGAAGTACAGGAATGTGTTCCACCAATAAAGAACGGCAATCCGATTTAAAATCACTTCGCAGACAATCACCGTGAGGTCCGCCGTCGCCATAGCCACCAGATAACGAGTGATGCATTTGGAGAGACCGCACTTTCCTCGGGACAGGATCACAATCGCCAGTAGATTCACTAGGGGAGTAAGAAAGAAGCAATGGTGATTGTGTGCACAGAAGTACTTTTAGTTGAGTAATGGGTGGGTATATATTGTTATTTTGCTTGCTTTCATAAAATTGTGAAAAAGATGGCATGGTCGGAGATTTCCTTTGGTTTGAATGCGATCCCTGATATTGCGCTCACGGACAAACATTCCACCTCACAGTGAATTATTCAACTGAGAAACAGTTTGAACGGAAGTGAAGTATGAACAACAAGACTAAAATCAGTGTTAATGTGGCGCACCTTTCGGATCGGCATTTGCTTACCGGGTCTGCAACGTTTGAAGGGGGCGGTGTATAGTAGAGATTACCGGCACGCGATGCGGTAAATGTCACATTTAAAATTAACAACATTTAAAGCCATGAAATGGGAGACCAGGTGGAGACAAAAAAAGATGCGAGAAATGCAATCGCCCGAGGCATAAACAGATGCAGCCGTTGTCGCTCAGCTTACTTGGCTGTTACTTCACAACAGACCAAATCATCAAGGACCCGCACCATCATGGCCACACACTTATCTCACCACTGCCATCAGGAAGAAGGTACAGTAGCCTAAAGACTGTAATGTCCAGGTTCAGGAACAGCTACTTCCCCACAGCCATCAGATTATTAAACACAACGAATAAGCTACGAGCAGTGAACTGCTAAAGACTATATATTATTTGTTATTTCCACTATATTTGTTATTTATTGAACTTTTAATTTTTCCCCATATATATAATGTTTACGTATTCACATATTCTGTTGTGCTGCAGCAAGTAAGAATTTCATTGTCCCGTCCGGGACATATGACAGTAAAACACTCTTGATTCTTGCCTTGACTCTTACCAATAATGCAAGAATAATTCTACCCCAGTCCCAGTAAACGGCAAACGATTAAATATATTAAAAGCATACAATAACTACATTAACTTCGCGTTATACCCCAATACCAGTTTCATGATGCAACCTAGCATTAAGCACATTTTGCCACGCTATTTTCACTTTATCTTCAACATTACCGCATCCCATTCAATTGTCGTCACGGTTATCACACCTTCAACCGTCAAGTGACATACCCGGTACTCCAATTGATGCCAGGATTGCGTAATAATAATATTCAACCGACAAGCGTTGCAGGCGACCCATTTCTCCTTGAAAGCGATCTCGGAAACGCAGCGCAACGCCTACAGACATTATAGTGGGAGGTTAAACCGCTCAACATTTATAACCCAAGAAAAATGTAACGAGTTATTGAGTCACCTCCCTGTGGACATTTATTACGGATTTTGCTCCCGTGTGATGTTACACGATAACAATCAAGTGGGTGGTCGTTCATTGCACATGCACTAATTGGGCACGTACAGAATAAAGGAACTGTAAAGTGGGATTGCGAATAATATTTCTAAATTTAAATATGTTCCACGAAGTTGCAGCTGCATAAAGGTAGGACAAAAATATCACTCAACAACACACGACACCATGAAATAGTTTAAGGGAGGATGTAGGAAGGAACCGCAGATACTGGATTCAACCGTAGGGAGTCACAACATTACATAGAAACGTAGAAAATAGGTGCAGGAGGAGGCCATTCGGCCCTTCGAGCCACCACCGCCGTTCATTGAAATCATGGCAGATCGTCCACTATCATTAACCCGCGCATGCTTTCTCCCCATATCCCTTGACCCCACTAGCCCCTAGAGCTCTATCCAACTCTTTCTTAAATCCATCCAGTGATTTGGCCTCCACTGTCTTCTGGCGCAGGGAATTCCATAAATTCACAACTCTGGGTGAAAAAAGTGTTTTCTCAACTCAGTCTTCAATGACATCCCCTTTATTCGAAGACTGTGGCCCCTGGTTCTGGACTCGCCCAACATTGGGAACATTTTTCCTGCATTTAGCTTGTTCATCCTTTTATAATTGTATATGTTTCAAAAGATCCCCCCTCATCTTTCTAAACTCCAGTGAATACAAGCCTAGTCTTTTCAATCTTTCCTCATATGACAGTCCCGCCATACCAGTGATCAATATCGTCAACCTACGTTGCACTGCCTCAATCACAAGGATGTCCTTCCTCAAATTAGGAGACCAAAACTGTACATAATACTCCAGATGTGGTCTCACCAGAGCCCTATACAATTGCAGAACAACCTCTTTACTCCTGTACTGAAATCCTCTTGTTATGAAGGCCAACATTCAATTGGCTTTCTTCACTGCCTGCTCTATCTGCACGCCAACTTTCAGTGACCGATGTCAAGGACACCCAGGTCTCGGTCTACCTCCCCCTTACCTAACCTAACCCAATTGAGATAATAATCTGCCCCCTTGTTTTTGCCGCCAAAGTGGATAACCTCACATTTATCTATATTATACTGCATCTGCCACGCATCTGCCCACTCAGTCAACCAGTCCAGGTCACCCTGCAACCTCCTAACATCCTCTTCACAGTTCACACTGCCACCCAGCTTTGTGTCATCCGCAAACTTGCTAGTGTTGCTCATAATACCCTCTCCAAAATCATTAATATATATGGTAAATATATACACGCCCCCAACACCGAGCCGAGACGAACATTCTGGAGTAACTCAGCAGGACAGGCAGCATCTCTTGAGAGAAGGAATGGGTGACTTTTCGGATCGAGATCCTTTCTTCAGACTGAAGAAAGGCTCGACTAGAAACGCCACCCGCTTAGTTACTCCAGCTTTTTGTATCTATATTTAGTGTATTTTGAGACCTTGAACTACTGTTCCCAGACACTAACCCAATCCATTTACATTTACCTATGATCCATTTCATCCCAGGTGTTTCCACGTGGCACTGTTGAAAAAATAAATAAGAAAGGTTCTTGTGAGTGTTGTTATTTACATTCTTCAGGGGGAAAGATCAGGAAGAAACGTATGTCCTCTGGCGCTCGATGCACTTACTCTTGAATGAGACTTTGCTCATCTTCTCGATCTTTCCTTCTCATGATGTTGTACACCTCGATAAGATCACCGCTGATTCACTTTCGTTCCATGGAATAGAGACCCAGCCAACTCAACCTCTCCCTACAGCTGACACCCCGTAGTCCTGGCAAAATCCTCGTAAATCTTTTCTGAACCCTGTCAAGCCCAAAATTAACAAAATATTCTAAATGCAGTCTCACCAACGTCTTATACAACTGCAACATTCTACCCATAAACTCATTCTGCCGTGCAGTCTCGAAGGGCCAAATAGCCTCCTCCTGTACCTATATTCTACGTTTTCTATGTCAATTATTTATCTATCTATCTATCTATCTATCTATCTATCTATCTATCTATCTATCTATCTATCTATCTATCTATCTATCTATCTATCTATCTATCTATCTGTCTGTCTGTCTGTCTGTCTGTCTGTCTGTCTGTCTGTCTGTCTGTCTGTCTGTCTGTCTGTCTGTCTGTCTGTCTGTCTGTCTGTCTGTCTGTCTGTCTGTCTGTCTGTCTGTCTGTCTGTCTGTCTGTCTTTCTGTCTGTCTGTCTGTCTATATATCTATCTATCCCTTTAAAATATCCACTGACTTGGCCTCCGCAGCTTTCTATGTCAAATAATTGGACAGATTCGCCAACCCCTGTCAAATAAATATCCTCCTCATCACCTTCCTAAAAGTACTTCCTTCAATTCTAATGCTCTGGGCTCTAATCTTAGACTCCCATACTGGTGGAATCATCCTCTCCACACCCACTGCATCCAAGTCTTTCACTATACAGTGTACTCCTTCTCGCTGATGCCGAATATGTTTGCAATCAATGCGAGTCTATCTGAGTGATGATAGGATAACCCTCCCCTCATGGAGTTTCTGATTTGTGTTTGTTTTACAACAGTGGTCGCACCCAGCCGATTTCAAGTGGGGTTTAATCAAAAAACACCAAACATTCATCACGGAGGACCGACGGACCTGCTTGACATCAAGTGAAATTGAGTGCTTAATGTTCGATACAGGACGTTGGTGAAACGGTGTGTGGAATATTGTCTAGGTCAGAATATCTTAGGAAGGATATAATTAAGTGGAGAGCGGCAGAATATGATCATCAATGATTTTGCCAGGACTGGAGCATTTCAATTGTGACAGACTGCATAGGTTGGGATTTCTTCATCTCTGGATCGAACAAGACTGAGAGCTCACCTTTAGAAATGAATAATATCATTACGAGACATTAGTGTGATCATGGCATGTGGAACTGCCGAGCTATTATCCAAACGGAAAGGAGGCGTGAGTTAGCAAAATTTGAGACTTGTATATTGAGCGCGGAAGACCCATCGATCTTCGATCTTCTCTTGCACTTTGCTTCTAAAGGATATAGGGGAGAGGGTAAAAATGGATCAAGAAGATACTAAAGTGGCACGTAACAGGAAGCTGAGGATTGCTACTATGCTCTAAAAGGATGTTTTCTGTAAACAAAATAATTCGGTTTATTTAATGCAGAGCAGACAACGTTGTTTGCACCGAACACAGTAAATTAGACTGTAGGACATACAGTTGTGTGACCATTTTATTTGGAACGTGTCTTTATTATGGATTGCCCAAATGGAGAAGGTGAAATAGCATAGATTGCACCTCCTGTGTTTACAATGGCATCACCTGCGTTGGAATGTACTGTATGTTGGAGAGGCCGTCGCAGGTGTTGCTCAACGTGGAATCTTTCCAGTTATATGAATGGCAAAAGCGTTTCCCTAACCGGGAATCGAACCCGGGCCGCGGCGGTCAAAGCGCCGAATCCTAACCACGAGACCTCCGGGGAAGATGTGGAAGCGGCCCCTCCACACATGATATTGTCACTCAAACGCTTCAGTTTTCAGGGCCCCTTCTATTATCTAAGTTGATCGCCTCAATGCCCGTGACTTCTGAAAAACAACGGCAGTGCCGAGCACTGGGAGAAAAGGCAACATGATAAAATAAATTAAAGCTTTCCTTTCTTTCCTGAGAGCATGCCCTAATATTCAAGGGTTCAAGGTCAAGTTACAGTCACATGTCCCAATTAAGGAACAGTGAAATGTGAGTTACCATGCAACCATACTAAGTGAAAAGGAAAAAGTCTGTGTCGAGCTTCCGCTGTGATCGATCTAACCTTCGACCACATGTTTCAGGCATCTAGAAGTGACAAGCCTCCACTACTGGTGCGCCTCGGTTGTCATTGTCAGAGTGGATGGTACGATTGGTGGTCAATTACGCTGGCCGACAACGTAATGCATAATGCACTCTAAACCGAGCATCATTTCAATGTTAATGTATAACGCGCAAGATCGCATCCAGGAGAATTAGTGACACCATACTATTAGTGTAATTTCATAAACCCGTACCTTTCGTCAGTCCGATTACGGCCGAACTGACTATTACATCAAATCCAAAATTGCTGTGCAATGAAACTTTCAGGAAGCGCCTAGAAGTTGGATTAACGCTTTCCCCATAAATCCGCGACGCTTATATTTGTAATTTCCATTGCTTGTATATTCCATCACTGTCCAAACAAAATCCAACCCAGATGTAATACTCCATGTATCTCCATGTTGAATTAGCACGCCAACGATTTTCGCCCATTGATGGGTATATATGGTGCCCTGTTAAATTCTCAGCGCACGAATCTCCAGTGCGAAAACATTTCTGATTTCTGAGCCTGATGTGAAAGTCCCTCCCACTTTCCTCTGGGGTTCAGTATTTGGGATGAGTTGTCCCGTTAACTGATGCTGCCACAGTTGTTTGATTGTCACCAATGGATCAGAATTTGTTTTTGCTTATGTAGATTCAATGGCATTGTTGAGCGTCGATATTTCCCCGAGGGCCTTGAGAGAATCGCTCTGCCCACATTCAAGTTTCACTGCACATCCTCTGTTCGCGGCCGCCCTCCATTCCGACAACCCGTGATAAAAAATACTTTCCAAGTAAAATGGCGTCGAAACTGTATTTCTTCCAGTCTAATTTACCGTGTTCGGTGTAAACAATGTGGTCTGCTCTACATTAAAGAAACCTAATTCGTTTGTTCACGTCCGCACTCGCAGACTGGCATTCGAATGGTGTTTATCTTAAGTCTCAAACTGCGTGTCAGGAAATTAAACGCAATATGATCATCACCCATTAGTCGTTTTGCCAGGGAAACACAGAGCTGTAGAGCTGCTCCCTTATGGCACCAGAGACGCGGGTTCGATCCCAACTACGGTGCGGTCTGTATGGAGTTTGTGCCTTCTCCCTAGGCCTTGTCAAATGTGACAATAAAGCATTCCATTCCATCCCATTCCATTCAAATGCAATCCAAAGACGTACAGGTTCGTAGATTAATTGATTTATGTAAATTTGCCATTTCCCTAGTGTGTCGGATAGTGTAAGTATACGAGGTGATCGCTGGGTACGATCTCGGTGGGCGGAAGGGCCTCTTTCTACACTATTTCTCTAACGTCCATGCGCAGGAGGACAGAGACGAAATAATGGCACTGATTGAACTTGATCCGATTGGCAGGGTAAGATTGATGAGACGTCACAGAGATCCGCGTTTGGGGCCGGCTATTTCAACCACGTGGCCGATATCTAGAGTCCATGTGCACAAACAACGGAGGTGTTGGTATGTTGGTGGGGAGAAGGAAGTCGAGATGCTTCAGCGGTGCACATATGGGTGTGGATGGTTATTGGCGATGCAAGATAAATTTGGTAGTGTTAAAGAGTTCAAAGGGGAAGTGCTGTACGTGTCATTGAAAATAGCTCGCAACCGTGGTGAGCCGCAAGTTGCTTTGGCTTTTTGAACGGGAGGCCTTGACTCCTGGGTAAAGATGTTTTACTGCCTTTGGCAATCGGTCTGATGAGAAGTATCGGGGAGTGGTGTGCATTGTGCTGATCGCCTTGCGTTTTATTTTTTCACATAACGTCATACTGAGAATCGAATGCAGACACAAAACGATTCCAGTAACTCAGCGGGTGAGACAGGATCTCTGGAGAAAGGAATAGGTGACGTATCGGGTCGAGTCCCTTCTTCAGACTGGAGATTCAGAGGAAATGGAAACGAGATATACAGACGGTGATATGGGGAGATATAGAATAGATGAATGAAAGAATTCAGTGACTGGTTGGGTGGTGCAAGGTTCTGTTCTCGGACCCGAGTTATCTACAATATATGTATTAATGATTTGGACGAGGGAATTAAATGTGACATCTCCAAGTTTGCGGATGACACTCAGCTGGATGGTAGTGTGAGCTGCGATGAGGACGGTATGAGGCTGCAGGATGATTTGGATAGGTTGGGTGAGTGGGGAAATGAATGGCAGATGCAGTATAATGTGGATATATGTGAGGTCATCCACTTTAGTGGCAAGAACAGGAAGGCATATTAATGGTGTCAGATTTGTAAAATGGGAGGTGCAACGAGACCTGGGTGTGCTTGTCCATTAGTCACTAAAAGTGAGAGTGCTGGTATAGCTGGCAGTGAATAAAGCTAATGGCATGTTGGCCTTCATTGCGAGAGAATTTGAGATAGGACAAAGGAGGTCCTATTTCGGTTATACAGGGCCCTGGTGTGACCGCACCGAGAGTATAGTGTGCAATTTTGGTCTCCTAATCTGAGGAATAACATTATTGCTATTGGGCGACTGCAGCGTAGGTTATGACGGGACAGACACATGATGAACGAATTGGTCGACTAGGCTTGTATTCACTGGAATTTAGAAAGATGGGGGGGGGGGGGGGGGGGGTGGGTTGGCTCTTAGAGAAACATATAACATTCTTAAAATATTGGACAGGCTGGATGCAGGAAAAATGTTCCCGATGTTGGGGAAGTCCAAAACCAGTGCTCACAGTTTAAGAATACTGTGGCCAGAAGACCGGTTCCACAGGAGGAACAGAAGACAATATAACTTGGCCAGATACTGGCCTAGAGGTGTATCAACAGCAATACAAATTATTTGATGAGTTCAGACATTATAGGAACAGGAAACCTTTTATTGTCATTCACACCTTTCGTTCTGAACAAAATTTTGCTGGCTACAGTCATACATATAGTAAAGAGCGAAACAAACTATAAACACATATTTAACATCCAACACAGTGAGTTCACCAGACACCTCCCAACTGTGATGAAAGGCAAAAAACTTAAGTATTTGTCTCTTCCCTTCTTGTTCTTCCTCTTCCTCTGCGCTGAGGCGACCCGGTCCTCCGATGTTGTGACCGCACCGGGAATGTAAATAAGCCCCGCGGCTGAACTGCGTTCCGGAAACGGGCTGGTTCAACTCCGTGGCCCGGGCTGGTCAAAGGTGCCGAAGCAGCCGCCATCCAGTCCAGCGGACACAGCTGTTGCCGCGGGAGCTCCAGAACCATGAGTAGAACGACTATTATAAGTTTGAATTTTAAAGCTGGGAATCTTTAACTTGAACGGTTTCTATGTTGACGAATCAAGCTATTTCTGCTAGCTTGGAAGATAGCCAACAAGCTTGTTTTTTCACCTTGTCTGGAGAAATCCAGATGTCCGACCTCGAGTTGTTTTGAAGACAAGATAATTCCTTTTGAACTAACGTAATGATTAACTTTGTAGATGTTGAGGGATGTTGTCTGAAAATCCAATTTGTTATTGTTCTTGAGAAGATATTTTCAAAACAGCCACCCGATGTTTATCAACAAGACGAAGGCAAATTGAACGAACAAGGACGAACAAGATTTGGCAATTCGCCAAGACCTGTTGTAAATCCATGGGGCGAGAAAAAATAGGTGCGTCCGAGGAACCACAAGGTGGCGAAGTCAAGCTCAGCCAAGGACAAGCTGCCTACCCGAAAGAAGGATGGAAGGAAACCCGATATGGGAACATTTTAACGAGTCAATCGAAAGCTACAGGAAACTCATGTATCGAGAAGATGCAGATAACACCCAGGCTGCCCATATGAAAGAAACCGAGAAGGAGAGAAACAAGATATGGGAACAGGTTACCAAATCAATTGAGAAACAGAAGAAACTAATGGAATCAGTTAAGAACGTGATCAAAGGAGAATCGAATCTGAGCCAACAATGGAACCTCTTCCAAGAGGTTGGAGAGAGACAAAATGTGATGCTGTATTCACTGCTGCCTCGGGAAGAAGGCGAAGGACACACCCAATGATGGGAAACAAAGGTGAAGATATTCAACGTATTCATGGCGACGGCAGAGGAGTGGTTTTCTGAAATGATATCACTGGAAGTGCGATGCAGCAAGGTGCTGAATTGGAAGAGGAGATTACACCACGATATAGTATCTCGAACGTATCTACATGATGATCAAGACATAATTCTGGTTCTATAGCCAGTTCAGCATCGAGGGCTTCTGATCGATTGGGAGTTCAAACTGATCTAGCTGCTCTCTCAATAGAAGCGGATGCCTTGAATAAGGAACATGAGTCAGCAAGAAAAATAAGAGATGACACAACAAGGAGCAGAGAGGAGGCGACAAAAGAAAGAGATTACGCGACAAGGAGCAGAGATAAGGTGTCAAGAAGAACAGATGAAAGAAGAGATGAGGTGACGAAAAGAATAGCTGGAACTAGACACAAAGATGGCGGTGGTCAAATTAAAGAAGGAGATATTGGGAAGTGAAGGTTCAAGATGCAGCTCTAGAGCATTGAAGATGATGAACTCGTTTTTTTAGAGGAAAAACTGCTCCAAATGAGTCAGCAATTGGATGAATTCCACAATCGATGTCCACTGGATTTCACGGCTTTGAACACCCATTGGGGCAATATAGGGCCGTTAAAATCTAATCTCAGCAAATGGGTGCTAGACTGAAACAAACTACTTATTGGCCACTGGAGAGGCTTGGGACAAACCAATAGTGGACTACGCTTTTCCGAGGCTTGAGAAACCGGCTCGACCAAGCCAGTATGAGTTTTCCTGTATGCGTGTCTCAAGTCGGTTGGCGCCAAGCCAAGTTTATCAGGAAGGATTATTGGCATTGGTGAATAGTCATGCTCAGACCGGTATTCGACAAAATCCCTCTCTCATTCTATCAACAGGAGAAATTCCTACATATGATGGAGATCCTTTGCAGTATAAAACTTTCATAAGGGCATTAGAAAAAGTATTAGAAGCACAAATTACGGATGAAAAGGAGCGCTTACGATTCCTGGTGAAGTACACAAGCGGAATTGAAATGGTACTTGTAGAAAGTTGTCAAAATGAGCCTGACAGCCAACGCTACGGAGTGGCATGAAGGTTACTTAAAGAACGTTTTGGTAATGAACGGATGATAGCTAATGCATACATGGAGAAGGCCCATGCTTGGAATTAAATCAAGCCAGAAGTTGGGGAGGCATTGAGTGATTATGCAATATTTCTTGGAGGTTATTGCAGCTCGATGAAAAATCTTTGCCACATGGAGGAAATGAATCTTGCAGTAATATTAGAGCTATAATTAGTGAGCTACCCAGAAGACCGAGAGAATATTGGAGAGATGACACAGGCCAAATATTGGATGAGTGGAAGCGAGGAAGCTACCACTATATAACCTGTGGAAATGACAGGTGGAATGAAGAAGATAAAGAGAGCATGAGCATTACAATTATGGAGATATCCAGTCTGGATGAAGATAATTTAATACCAATATCTGAAGTGAAACCATGCCTGTTGGTCGTCAAAATATACCAGATATGAAGACTTGAAACAGTCGCCTTACCTGAAGGATGTCAAAATATCTATAATAAATTCTAGTGTTGACCTACTTATCGAAACAAATGTTTTGAAGGCATTGCAACCAATACAGATTGTGAACAGCCAAGGTGAGGGACCATATGCTGCAAAAACCCAGCTTGGATGGGTTATCTATTGCTCATTGAGAAGGAACAACGAAAATGGGAGCAAGAAGAACTACCCTGCCATTGCTATTAATCAAATATCTACTGGTGAATTAGAAAAGCTGGTGATGAAGCAATACAGTCATCAATTAAAGTAGCAATAAGGAATCTGACGAAATGACCATAGAAGAGTTAAAGTTCATGGATATTATGAACTACTCAGTAAAGATTGACGGACACTATTGTCTGGACTTACCTTTCAAACAAGAAAGTGTTAGTCGACCGAATAATTGTCATATGGCAGAGCTACGCACGCAGAATTTGAAACGCAAGTTTGGCAAGAATACGAAATTCCATGAAGTAATAATCACCTTGAAAAATAATTTCTACATGGATGATTGCTTAAAATCTATGTCAACTTAGCAGGAAGCGATTCAAATGGTAAAACATCTGACTTCCCTCTGCAATAAGGGAGGATTCGCACATCTCAAGTGGATCAGCAACAATTATGATGTATTGGAAAGCATTCCACAAGATGATTGAGCCAAGGAAACCAGAGAGTTGGATTTGGACAAAGAGAATTTGCCAGTGGAAAGAGCATTGGTTGTTACTAATGTTGCACAATTGAAATATATTAACACAAAAGAAAATCCAGCGGATGAAGTTTCAAGAGAACTGGCAGCAAACTGCTTCTTCAGCGATAAGACATGGATTAATGAACTAGAGTCTCTCTGTAATCAGACAGAGAATGACTAAAGCTTGAGTTGGGATTTGAAATCTCTGCTAATAATCCGGAAATTAAACCGAACATAATGGTGAACGTTATTGCTAACAATTCGGTTATTCTCTGAAGGATTTTCACACTTCAACATTATTGTCACAACACATCCATGAGTTGCTCGGACATGGAGGAAGAAGTTTCATGCTATCAAAACTTTGGACTTTTGTGTTTTGGACTATATACTGGGTATAATGCCTAATGTTAAGGGTTTGGTACACACGGTAGGACTTTAAACTAGAAGCAATGTTTTATATTGACCAATAATCAAGTTATGCTTGCTTCTAGAATGCGTAGGTGAACATGGAAGAGTCGCTGAAGAATTTTGAATTGGGATATATAATGCATGCTATTTTTAGCTTTTGATATATGTTAAGCCTTCATGGCTACTTTTTGATGTTTATTAATAATTGCCTCGTTATATACTCAGAACAATTAGGGGCCGGTATGTACTGGCTATTTGGCGTTATTTTGTGTGTCATTAATTATGGCATTTGTCTTTAAATTTTAGTCTGCCCGTGATTATGTGGCTGGGATTTATTACAGTCATTGGCGTGTTTGCTGCTACGTTGTCTTGCGCAGAAGCATAGTTTGTTAGTTTAGATTTAGAGCTCGACATGGCTCAAGGAAAACCCTTCGAACATGTGGTGTTCTGCTGAGACGTGAAGCGATTTCTAGTTTAAAAGCAATATGCTGCGGTTTGACGAAGATGAAAGTGTACGAGTCAGATAAGAAAGTTGGATGAATATCTTACTGTTTTTCTTCAACAATACGGAAACTATTAATCAAAAGACTATTGTGAATAATTATCTACAGAGAAGATCCGAACGTCTCATGGAAAGCTCACATGCGTAATACGACATTTTCCTAAAGACATGTTGTCTCTTAAGTGGCCAGCGGAGTAATCTCTTGAACGATATAATAATCTGCCGCTACACTCCCCATCAGAGACCCACATCATTCAGATTCTCATTTCACTCCTGCCATCGGGAACATTGAAAACCTCAACTCAAACCTCAACGGGACATTGAAGTGCGTGAAGGAGCTGTTCTCTGAACTTCCCCTGGGTGACGGTGTAAATCAATATGTTTGTACAAGTGTTCAGCAGCTGCAGCAGAACTACTGGTTGTTCAAATGTTGCAAATGAGTTATTGAAACCTCCCATCTAATATCCGATGACACATGAAACAAACGGAACAGTCTACGGCCGCGGCAAGATGAAAAGAATACACGTGCACACATGAGTGTAGAACAGGAATGTGTTCCGCCAATAAAGAATGGTCGGAGATTTCCTTTGGTTCGAATGCGATCCCTGATACTGAGCTCACGGACAAACATTCCACCTAACAGTGAATTATTCAACTGAGAAAGTGTTTGAACGGAAGTGTGGTATGAATAACAAGACTGTGGGCGGGCGCGACTCACGTTGCAGCAGCCCCTACAGCCTGTCTGCCTTTTTTTTATTTTTTGTCCAGTTTTATGTGGTTGTTCGTGTTTTTTTTTGTATTGTTCTAACTGTGTATGTGTGGGGGCGGGTGGGGGGAGGGGGAAACTTTTGAAATCTCTTCCCTGCACGGGAGATCCGACTTTTTCCCTGTCGGGTCTCCGTTGTCGTTGGGGCCTCGCACCGTGGAGCAGCCTCCGACCGGGACGACCTGGGGCTCCAGTCACTGAGCCTGTGGAGCTGTGGACTTACCATCGTGGGGTTGGCCTCGGAGTGTGGGGAGCGGTGGTGGCTCGCTGCTGCAGCTCGACTCCAGAG